>JH431627.1:34489-53023 GCA_000239455.1 Strigamia maritima | reverse complement strand
AAAAAAAAAAAAAAAAAAAATAGGTGGAGGCTCGTTTTTATCTAATTATTTTAATGTCTGTTTCCTTAATTAATAAGATTTTTGCATGGAGTAATTGTTCTTTTTAGTTTTTAATTGATATAGTTTTATCTTTTTGGTATTTCCTGACTTTATTAATATTAGATGATGTTTATATATAAAAGGAGAAATATGGTGAGTGCTCATCCATCGCAGTGGTCAGTGGTCTGTGAACTCATGGGTGAGTTGAGGCTCTTGCTGGTGTATAGTCATGTTAGAACCAATAAGAGAGCAGCGACTTGCTCTATTTTCAAGACCATAAAACACTATTCTTAAAATCATAAATTATAAATTTTTATCACTCTATTTTTGGATAAGAAATTTTTAATTTTTTTTTTTTTTTTTTTTTTTTTAAACAAACAACAATTAGATACTGTCAAATTGCATTGTTTTGAAGCTAGAAAATATTACAAAATAATATTTCGTTTGAAATGTGAAACTTGAGGTGTTTTCGCTTTTGTTATTATTCCAAATGAATATTGAAATATTTTTGTCATTTGTATGGAATTTTAAAATTTGTCTCGTCACACCCGAGTGCGTTGGGCGTTTATCGATCCTTTTCTCGCGTCAAGCGAGACCGGTGACATAAGGCAAAGAAGAGATTACAATTGAATTAAATGCTAATATTTATAAGCTTGTTGTTCTCTTTTTGGTTGCCGTGGATAAGGGTTTGTTTGTGTACAGGCAATTTTACTCAATTATACATTCAGGGCTTTAAAAGGAACACCGGAAGTCATCGAGGAAGGCGTCTTTTGTGCGCGTTCAAATTATCTCAGAATTCAAGATGGCGTCGAGGTCTTTAGAAATTTATTGAGACATGTCCGGCAAAACATTTAGCAACGGAAGTGGATTTTGTAAAGGGGAAAATTGTTCACGAGTTTGATTCTACTTGTTGGAAGAGAGATAACCCAAAGATGGGGAGGTGCGAGTGGCACAAAAGAAGCAAGCTTTCTTCATCCTTGATGATAGAAGCAAAAAAAAAAAAATATATATAGATGACAAGGAAAGAGATGAAAAACACACGGGAGAAAGAGTAATGAGCCAACATTCATACATCGTTATATCCTTCTAGAGAAAGAATTCTTGGTTTTCACAGTTTTTCATAAAAATTTCTGAAGATGGTTAAATTACGAAGAGAGAGAATTTTGCTCATTGATGCAAGCGGCTACACTCATAGAAAAAAAGTCGCCATTTTACTCCATTTCTGGAGTTATGCATTGTCCTGTGGCTAACTCCATAATCAGAGTAATGGTACTCCAAAACGAGAGTTTGGTGTGTGAAAAACTACATTTTTGAAGTAACAGTACTTTGAAATGGAATATCAGAACTCTGAAATGGAATATCAAAACTCTGAAATTGAAGTATTATTACTCTTTTAAATGTGAGAGTTGGCCATGGGACAAAATGGAGTAAAATGGAAACATTTTTTCTATGAGTGTACTACGGCCATACACGCCATAAACTGACAAAAAGAGAAAATCCCAAATGGTCGATTGTATTTCCAAAACGTGTTTTAAGTTACGAGCGAAATGCCTTGAGATTGATTTTTGGATCTTTAATTTTTAGATCCAAACCTTTGGTCACCTGGACAGGTGAAATTGTGGCTCCAGTGGGCGGCGCGTGAATTTCGTCTCGGGGGCGTGGACGTTGGAAGACTGACACTCGGAGGCAAAGAACTGTGTCGTCTTCCGCAAGATGAATTCGTCCGACTGATCACTGATGATGACCCACAACCGGGTCAAATTCTCTTCATGCATCTTTCGTATTTGAGACAAAGTAAGTCCCAAGGCATCTCGCTGAATAAAAAATTAAAGCAAATAACTGTTTTTTTATATTTCTTTTAATTTGCTTATTAATGTTGGCTCGGCACGCCGTCTAATAGACAATTTGCGATTTCTTATACGAGATTTATTTTATAACGAATATTGTTAAATATCTCGTCTCATGTATTCTCGTTTGAAAGTTCTCGAAAAAATCTCGTTTCAAATTGTCGTCTATAAGACTTGATTTGCGCATGCGCACTGCATACAATCATAACAATTGTCGTGAAATTTTACCGCCATTTTTCCTTCGCTTCGGCTGTAATTTTGGCAAAGTTAGGCTTAATTTGTGTGATAGGTGGCTAGTTCTGCTAAAAATTACTGCCGTATGTTTCGTGACAAATTGCAAACATCGATACGACATTTTATTAACGAGATTTAAAAAAACGAAAATTTTTTGAAATCTTCGTGTTTTTAATTCTCGTTTTCGGTCTCGTACGAGAAATCGCAAACTGTCGAATGTTTTTTTCTTTGAAATGCTTGGACAAGCCTTAAGTTAACATCATTTATTTGTTATTAATATAATTAGAATTTTCTAGCCGCTAAATCTTTAGTCGCACTGTAATGGGAGGCAACTAGCTTTATGTATTGGGTGGTTTATACGTTTCATACGGCCTCACAAAACCCGACTTTATACCCTACGTCGTCAGCCGAGCACCGTGATTGACGATCCAGCCCAAGAAAGCAGAATAGATAAGGCACGCGTCAAACCACACTGCAAGAAATGACGAAAAGCTCGCGTGTCCACATACAGATAACGGAAAGTTATATATTTACACATTAGAGAGCGCATTGTTGAAAAACTTTGATTTGAGTTAGAACTAGAGATTTTCTTGTTTTGAATTTATTCTAATTTTCAATTAAAAATTTCAAATCCTTTGAAAGATCGAATATTGAAGTGTGACTTCAATTTCTAAAGGGTTCAACGAGCGCCACACGTCGGCCAATCAGATGCAAGTATGGCGGCAGTACCGGCCATTATTGTGAGGAGTAACCTCACATCTCCCCCTCTTTCCCTTATCGCTTCCTCTGGCCAACTATTGATTGGAATTTCCATCTTGTGTGCCAACACGGAGCCGCTGATAAAAGTACATTTTGATAAAGTAATTTAAATTAACTTCGATAGAGGTACCATCCCTCCTTCCCCCTATCTTCGCCGCCCTAGCACCGAATAGCAGTTGCCCCGAGGACACGGCATTCAAGTGGCGTTAAAGGCGCTCATAATGGCAAGGGGTAGCTGGCGATAAGTGAACATGCGTGTTCGTGATTTGTGTTCGCCGATTCGCCCTCGCTTCATGCGGCGGGCGACGTTATCGGTCCCTGGTGGCCGAGTGGAGTAATTTATTTCATAAACCCGGACACGAACCACTAAGTTCGATAAGGGAGGGCGCCACTAGTACAAGTTTTTTTTATTTTTTTTATTTTTTTTTTTATTTTATTTTTTTTTTTTTTGAAAAAGAAGTCTGGAAAAAATATCACATCTCTCCCCACCAAACAAATCACCACCTGCTTCCTATACCGTTAGCACAGTTTTTTTGGTTAGTTTCTATCTATCTTTCTTTCTCTATACCCCTTTGACAACTTTACAGTTTATTTATTTATTTATTTTTATTTTTTTTTTTTTTTTTTTTAAGGTGTTGGGAAATATGTGATTTGGGTTTATATGGATATTAGTAGATGTAAATAAATTGCAGAATTTTTTTTTTGTTGTTGTTGTTGTTGTAGTGTTATAACATTTATTTTTTTTGCAGGTGTAGCTTCAAAATCAACGCCGTACACACATTTTAGTTCATCACCAGAGTCCAATTATCCATTGCGGCTTACAAAAGCAGGTAAGAAATCGTTATTTATTTATTACGGGTAGCAGAAGTAAGTAAAGAGAAAAGTATGACACTATTGTTTTGGTCCACTTTACTTACTTGTGCTGGTAGGTACATCTTTTGGTGGCTATTGTTGCGTACTAAAGTAATTTTTATTATTTTTAATACAATTAATTTTATCTTGACTTTTGGATGTACTATTGAAAGTCCAGTGGTCAATCTTATCAGAAGTTTGTTTTTTTTTTTAAATGATAAGGTTTTTTTAAAAAAAAATAAAAATTGATAAATTTAAAAAAATATAATAAAAAAAAACAAAAAAAAACAAGTGGTAAAGGTCAAAGATAAAGTGTGAAATGAAAAGGCGAATGGTTTCCCGATAAGATGTCTCGATGGTGCATCTGAAAAATAATGTTGGTTGGCGCTATTTCCTTTGCTTCAGGGGACAAAAAGAAAAAAAAACCTTTAAAAAGATGAAATTAAAGTAAACGCCAAACCGGAAATGATTTTTCATTGGTGGGAGATAAGGTTTTTGGACTTTTTTAACTTTTTTTCTTTTTTTTTTCAACATTCATTTTATCAATAATTTTTTAAAAAAATAATATTAAAATTTTAATAACAAACTATTGTTAATAACTTCATTTTTTTTATGAATGTACACTACGGATTACCGTAATGAGTGAATTTTTTTTGTTATTTTATCTCCTCGAGTGTTTTCATAATATTTTCTCATGTTGAATCCTCTTGACTATGCTACTAGACCGACCCAAGTGGTTTTGCGGGCGTCTTTGTGAGACTATGCGCTGCGTCATATAGTCAGGAGTCCATTGTTGTTTTATCCGTTCCCACGAGCGGTAAACGTTACACGTGTGTGGCCATCAACAAAATGAAGTCGTGCATATGGCACAGTTAAGAGGGTTCTTTGGCATTTCAAGTCCTCTTCAACTATTGCTGAAAATCTCTTTTGAGTATTCGTTAAAGAACCAAAAGTTTTGACAAGCGCATGCGCTGACAGGAAATGAACTTGGCTCCCAGTAGCCTTCATGTTTAATGATCATCTCGAGCTTTCTTTTCGAATTATAAAAGGTTCGAATGATTAATTTTCAAGTTTTGGAAGTTGAATGCAATCTTTTTTATTCAATAAGTTGATTTCCTTTTGTTTGTGTGGTTTTGATGACATCTAGTGAGCAGTAAGAGAAGTTTGTCATTTTAAACTCATTTATTTTTCTAAGTAAACCATTTAAAATTGTTTTACTTTTATTTGATTTTTCAAGTAAGTAATTTTATGTTAAGTATTGAAAAATCGTATATGAAAGAAGCAATGTGTTTAAGAGCTATTTTGAATGTTCACCAATAGATGTCGCGACACTCTTCAGAATCATTAGCAAACAGAAGTGTGGTTCACTGTCCATATAAAGAAATTTATTTTGTCAATAACAAATAGTCAACAAGTACGTAGTAGAAACTACTAAATGAATAATACTTACTATTTTTGCTGCTTCTTTTGGAGAAATGACTGCTAATGAGGTTGGTCCGACCAAGAGAAAGTTTGTGAAAGTTTGTTGAAATTGTGGTGGTCATTTTGAGACCTTAAGAACGGTCTAAAGTCTACAAATGAGACAAAATGATCGAGACCGAGTAATTACACAACTAAACTCTATTTAACAATTCGTGCAAGAAACTCCCATTGGTTAATGACCTATGCATTGTACGACATTGTGGTATCTTATTTTAATCCTTTGGTCGATCCGAGTCGAAAAATCATTGTTTCGTAGCTAAAAAATGTGCGCAACAATACAAAAACCCAAATGTAAATAATTTTTTAAAAATATTTTACAAGCATTTTCATTTGTTAACAATGGCGTGCACATTTTTGGACTACAAAACAATGATTTTTCGACTCAGCTCAACTAGAGGATTAAAATAAGATGTCACAATATATACTTTCAGTAGGTTATTAACCAATGGTAGTTCGCGCGCGAAATGATAAATAGAGTACAGTTGAGTTGAGTGGAAAAATCATTGTTTTGTAATTAAAAAATGTACATGCCATTGTTAACAAACGAAAACGCTTGTAAAATATTTTAAAAAATTATTTACATTTGGCTTTTGTATTGTTGCGCACATTTTATGGCTACAAAACAATGATTTTTCGACTAAAGGATTAAAATAAGATAGCACAATATATACTCTCAGTAGAATGCAAAAAAAGATGAAATTGGATAAATAAATTAGAATAATAAATTATTAGAAATAATGTTGCTTCACTGCAACATCTTCAGCTATACTTTATTATCAACTATTTGGCTTTTCGCTGAAATTGACTTAACGCACGTCGACGCGTTAAGTCTTATAATAGAGAAATATAAAATAAGACATGAAAATTTAGTATCACTTTTAAATGATTCTTTCTCACGAGGATACGATACAACAAAGAGGGAGTGAGATATAAATGGATTAGCGGGAGCAAAAGGGTTGACGTTGGCGCCCTTTTGGGGTTGTTGTCGTTTGGTTTCAAAGAGTTAAGCGAGTCGTGTGTAAAGGGTAACTCAGACTTAATCACCTGAGCGTACGCGTTCATTGTGCAAGGGGATAACGTCTCCATTTCGGCCACCATTTTCCACCCCATCGTCGAATTCATTTAAATTTGCAGAACACGTGATCTTTGGCCTTTGCGGTTCTCTGAGAATTGATGCCGAGTCCCCGCTTCAGGCTTTCAGCTGCGAGGCGCGTGGACATGATTAGCGCCCTCTTAACAGGACCCTTTTGATGAATGAATTTCGTCTTCCATGACCTTTTCAAGCTTTTCCTAGCAAATATCAACTTTTCGGTTCCCGGACCCCACCCTTGGGCCTTGGGGCGCTCAAATGCTTACCCCCACACAGTCCTAGGAGCATTTGATGTAACTTATCCATTCGCGTGCGCATCCATCATCCGTTACCTTGGTAACCGCAGTAGTTGCCACGTGTCAGTGGCGGTTGGGAGGGACTGCCGGAAGTGCGAGTAATCATACCGGTCTGGAGAAAATCTTCTCTTTTGTATCTTGCTGCTTTTGTTTAAAGTGAAAATTTGTTGTTTTCCACCTGACGAGGTGCGCGATCATCCTCGCGTTTCTTTTCATTCGTTTGGTTGAACTTCTCTCGGTTCTTTTCATTTCGAGAATGTGTAATTTTTTTTTTTTTGTTGAAACCACGGCTTTCTCATTCTGTCATATTTCGCGCTCAACTTCCGATTTTGTCCGGAAGTAGCTTTCACTAAACTTCAAGTGTCGACTGAAATAAAATTCGACAACTTTAGCTCTCGGATTGAACCCGAAAGATAATAAATACTGTAGTTTAGAGGAGTTTGGGAGGACTGCAATACATTTTTAACGTAAAACGTTATGAAATTAAAATAATAATAACGTTATGATAAAATTAGGTAATTTTAGAAACTGAATTTTTGAGTCTAAAAACAGCACGTTTGAGTCTGTGAATGCATCTTTGATTTAAAATGACCTGAGCTTAAAACTTGTATTTTTGAATCTATACTGCATTATTGGTCTAAAACTTAATTTTTTCGGTCTGTCTATACTCTAAAACTGCATTTTTTGGTCTAAAATTGGATTTTTTGATCTAATGCTGCTTTTTTTCGGTCTAAAACTATTCATTTTTGCTTTGCCTAAAACTAGCTTTATTTGGTCTAAAACTGCATTGTTTCAGTCTAAAACTGCATTATTTCAGTCTAAAACTGCATTATTTTAGTTTAAAACTGCATTATTTCAGTCTAAAACTGCATTATTTCAGTCTAAAACTGCATTATTTCAGTCTAAAACTGCATTATTTCAGTCTAAAACTGCATTATTTCAGTCTAAAACTGCATTATTTCAGTCTAAAACTGCATTATTTCAGTCTAAAACTGCATTATTTCAGTCTAAAACTGCATTATTTCAGTCTAAAACTGCATTATTTCAGTCTAAAACTGCATTATTCAGTCTAAAACTGCATTATTTCAGTCATTATTTCAGTCGCTTCTTAGACGATGGTCGAATTATCTTGCGGCTAACAGTTAACTTTATGCGGCATTTCAATTCACAAAATCTCCATCAAACGAGAAAAATAAATTCCATTTAATCCATTAAACCACACTGTAATATCCACCACACCTTCAGCTCCGAGGGGTCCTTGGGGGGTCCTTAAGGGGTGGATGGTCACCCTGGGAAACGAGATTCTAGGTTTCTCCTTTCCTCTCTTTCCCATCCTCGCCTCCCTACTTGCAAGCTAATTCTGTATTCACGCGCAATTGTGCGCTCGAGTGCGTGGAGCCAAAAACGGAACACCGACCCCGCGTTCAATTCCTTGTCCACGACCATTCGCTCGGAACAGCGGATTGGTCTTTGCCTCCCATCCCTCCACATCTTTCATCTCGTTATGACGCCGAGTCGATTTAACGTGCAAAACACGTTTCTTTTTTTTTTTTTTTTTCTTTTCCGCATTAAAAAAAAAAGTTGACGGCAAAGAAAAAAGTTTCGCACCTTTTTTTGATTGAGTGATTCAGTGATATTTTTTTTTTGCATTCCACATGCGTTGCCACTCGGTTTCTTCTGATTTTCCAACCAAACCGAACCCATGAATATGATATGAGTGTCTAATCGATGGTTCTCCCTGTCGGTTTCTCTCCCAGCGCGCTCTTTATCCCCCTCCAGTCCCCCGAGTTGGTTCCCTTCAGCTTCAGTCTGTTGCTTGTCATCGCGAATGTTCAGTTGGGGTCTACCCGTGGATGACGTAGAAGTTGTTTTTCCTGCTGGGCGAGGTGCGCGTG
This sequence comes from Strigamia maritima, assembly GCA_000239455.1. Taxonomy (NCBI): domain Eukaryota; kingdom Metazoa; phylum Arthropoda; class Chilopoda; order Geophilomorpha; family Linotaeniidae; genus Strigamia; species Strigamia maritima. Next base: position 44,529 of record JH431627.1, on the reverse strand, counting down.
TGGTCTAATATTGGAGTGGGCAATGAAACAGCTTTTTTTTTTTTCGGGTTGTTGGAGAAAACTCTGTTGGAGATCTTTTACTCGTCCACTCCAACTTTTTCTCTTTAAGCCTAATCTGAAAATCCCCGAGCATGACGGAGGCGCGTGCGGTGCGCGTGCGGAGTTGGCTGCACCGCATCGCTCGGCTCTAGGGGGCCCTCGACAAGCGATCAACAGACTGGTTACACATTTTTAATAAATAATGAATCAGAATGAGAAATTATTGGAAATTATTATTTTTTATTTTTTTGAATTTTATTGAAAATTAGAAAATTAGAAAATTTGCATTGAAATATCTTGGGATATGCAAATATTCAATTTTGATGTTTGGTGACACTTTCCCAGGCTTGTTAAGAGGCTTAAGTGACTTAAGCTGAGCAATTGGTTGTGGTGGTTTATTGTGAAATTTTATTTCAATTTGATAAGCCATTACTAATGCGGATTTATTTATTTCCCCCTCGCTTCTCTTTCTCTCTTCGTCGCCCCTTTAGAAACTTGTTTTACATTGAGACAATACAGTGAATGAAAACAATTGGATATTTTTTAGATTTTTTTTTCTTTTTTTTTTATTGTAGTATTTTTTTTTTTTTTTTTTTAAGAAAAGTTTATATTTTCCAGGACGTTTTCTTGTGTTTGATTTCTTTTCTTAGGGTGCGGTTAATTCATTGATTTATAGTTTAATGTTGCAAGAGGCTTCTTTATCCTTGCCATTCGCTCGCTATCATGAAGACTGTAATTTGGGCTCATTTCAAAGGAAGTCGTTACGGCTTTGCTGCATTACACCAACATTATACGCGGAAAATGGCCGACCAGGAGTTTTCACCCGATCAAATTCAACATTAATTCGCATTTTATAATTTTTATCACTTTTAGAAATTTTTATTATTATAATTAATTAAAAAAAGTTAATATTTTTACCACACATCAATTCTGATGTTTACTCGCTGTAATCATTACTTTTTTTCCAACTGCATATTGAGTACTTCCGGTAAACGGAAGTGATATCGGAAATTATACACATAATTTTATTAAAATATATTGTAAATGCTGTGTAAAAATACACATCAAAATCGATAAGATTTCAAGACAAAAAGAATGAAATAGAAATAGAAAAAGCTCCGCAGAGCGAAGCTTTTCTGCACGACTTTCCCTTTCCCTACAGGGAAGTTGCTCCTCTCGGGTGGGGTGAAGTTTAGATCGTATTACAACCGCTATCAATTGGCCACGACGACAGTTTGAGGATATCAGCTGTCGCTTGATTCAGCGTATCACTGATCACTGATTAAACTTACACCAGCGCACGTGTACTTGGCGTTCTCGAGGTTCTGCGCTAACAATAGAACCGAAGCATTTGTGACCAATCGACGAATAGGGATGTGGGAAACTCGACCGATGCATGTAAATCACGATTTAGCTTTGGAACGCGGTGTAACTGTGACCAATAACAATAAATTTAATAAATTATTATTCGATGTAAACAGTGATGTCAACCGTAAATGAGAAATACAAAATTTGCTCGGATCAAGAGAAAGTTTGAGTTTGTCATATAAATATGAAAGAAGCTGAAGCACTTTTTTTTATGTAAATTTATGTAAATTTATGGAAAATTTGTGTAGTGTGCCCTAATTGGCACTCGAAGTGAAGAATTATTTCATGCGCCTTATTTGACTATGATGGGGAGTGGGGAGCTGGATTTATTAGTGAGTGAGTGTGTTGGATCCTCGTATATTTTTGTTGGTGTGCTTCATTTGGTTTGTAGGGATCGTGCATGATGGATGTGACATTACGTCCTTTATGGCGCTTCATCTAGCCGTCAATTGAAAAGACGTCCGAAAGGGAAGGAAGGAAGGATGCACGGATCACGTGACGGGAAGATGAAAACGTCCATTTAGGGTACGGGGAAAATCAGACCGGATGTGTAATGCTTTGTTGTTCATGGGGTCAGAGTGACGTCATAGGTAGTTTCATTTTCAGTGTCAAGTTTAAGATGAAAATGGGAGAAATTTGAATTTTTGAAGAAAAAAAAGAAGTCAAAATGATAGCGGGGAAATTGTTGTGGTTTTACGACAATTTGCAACAATTTTTGCAAAGGATGAATTTTAAAAAAATTTTGTAATTTTGACATTATTTGTAAATTTTTAAATTTTTTATACAAAAGTGTACGAATTTGCATATTGTATTGCATTTCCCATTTGAATCTGTTGCAAAACAATGAAATTTTTTGGTTTTTGGTTTTTGGTGTAATTTTTCACATTATTTTGCATTTCCAGTAACAAATTGTTGCAAACTTGAAGAAAAAAATGAATTTTGTGCAAAGTTTTTGTCTTTTGTTGACATGTATAACAAAAAAAGAAGAAAAAATCCCAAAACCATTAAATAAAATTTAATTTTTAACATATTTATGTAGAAAAAGTAATATAACCACTGTTGAAAGCAGTCGCCTAATGTAATACTCACTCCGGAAGTCATTAAGTTGTGCGTTTGTGCGTTATGCGACTCTGCCGTGATGAGATGTTGATGCCAGTTGTGGGCAGCATGAAACCGTCGCCATAATTATGGCCACTTCCGGCTCAACATGAACGCTAACGTCCATTTGTACCAATCAATGAGTCGCCTGGCAGCTGATTTATTAGCCAACACCGTCAGTCAACTTGTCCGAGTTTGGACGCCCGCGTTTCTCGTTCTTTGAAAATCGCATGCATTAACTTGTAATGGTAAATCGAAAAGAGTTTCCGGCAACGCGTATCCATGGCGATTTAACTCAATGTTTACCAAACGGGGAAATTTTAAAATTAAAAAAAAAAAAAATTCTTTTTTTTTTTCTCCCAGGGGAAAATGGAAATGACAAAAGGAAAGCCGACGATGGGGGTCTGCGAGGGTGGGCTGATTTTTCATAAGTCAACAACCCGTTTTCTACTTGACCTCAACTATACGCGCTTGATCGCCTCGTTTTTGAAAAGGTGAAAGGGATTTGGATTCAGTCCCCTTTGCTTTAAAATATGCTAACGAACGAAGCGCCACGCGTGTCCACCGGCCCGTATTGCCTGGTTTGTCTCAATTCAGACGCCTTTAGTTAATCGGATTTCTAGTGCCAACTAACCCCTAGACCCCTGAACTGAACTAAAACCTTTAGGCACATAAACAGCAAATTTTTTTCGGAAAAATTAATAAAGTATTCTGTTGGATGTTGCTTAATTTCGGGGATCGGGCGAGAATTGGTGTTTTCAGAATGGTATGGCAGTTCTATTAAGTTTACATGATCACGCACATTTCCAGAAATTGACGTTATCATTTATCAAGTGGAAGAGTAAAAAATAAAGTATTCACTCTAGTATTTTCCACTTTTTCACTTGATAATGATGATGTCATTTTCCGGAAAAGCGCATTCATTGAACTAGAGATATTGTCCGTAATTAAAATAAACGGATAGGATAGGCAGGAACGCAACATTTTGTAAATTAACGGGTTTTTCGGCGTTTAAGTGTGATTTCTGTTAAGTTAGCCCGTTAAAACTTAAAATCCATTATTTTATAGTAATTTTTACCGTATTTCCCAATAACGGACTCCTACTACTAAAAAAAATGTACAGTAGTTTTTATTATTTGTTAAAAGTTTTGTCAGTTTCTCTCCAGTTGTAATAGGTACTCATGTTTCCATGCTGTATAGAATTTACTCACATTCAAGTTTAATGACTTCTCATGAAACGACTTCATTTGCAATGAAATAGTTAAACTTGTTGTTAGAAGAAGAACAAATCGAATAGTGTAAATGAACTATGAAGAATTACATTTTTGTTTATTTCTTATTTATTTCTTATTTATTTCATATTTGATGCTAGGTTCCCACTTGGCAGAAATTCTGACAGAAAATTTTCTGCTGTGCAGAAAAGTATGTTTTTCTGTTGTTGTTTCCCACCTGCGGACTGAAAATTGGGCAAAAAAGTGCAGAAAAGTAGAATTTAAAAATGGATGCCAGCTAAGAAAGGCAATTTGTAAACACTGCTGCTTTCTACACTCAAAATTTTCTGCAGCAGAAAATTTTCTGCCGGAGTTTCTGCCAAGTGGGAACTAAGCATAATGCATCAGGTCAATATCACAATAATAGATTTTTTTTTTACGTGACCACTTACTTGTGTTTATTGATCACTCTGATATTTGAAATTCATACTTAGGACTGTTGTAATTGTTATAGTCTGTTTATTTTATCCCTAAATCAATTTTAATGAATATTCCGCACTCACTTGACATGTGGGCGTTTAAGAAAACATTTCAACAAAGTCAATTGTTTTTCTTATTTACTTTTATATAAAATGTCACAACCAAAAAAAATAACCAATTATAAAATTATTTATGCTTAGTTTCCACTTGGCAGACATTCCAGCAGAAAATTTTCTGCTGCAGAAAACTTTGAGTGCAAAAAAGTATGTGGACTGAAAAGTGGGCAAAAAAATGCAGAAAAGTAGAATTTAAAAATAGATGCCAGCTAAGGAAGGCAATTTATAAACACTGCTGCTTTCTACACTTAAAATTTTCTGCAGCAGAAAATTTTCTGCCAGAGTTTCTGCCAAGTGGGAACTAAGCATTAATTGATCATTGACCACTTGTAAAAAAAAAAATAAAATATTTTTTCATTACTTTTAATTTATCAAAACTAACAAATGAATCAATTAAGTATCACAATTGACTTTGTGCAGCATCCTTTTATCCCATCTTTTAATCCGAAAAATAAAAACATTCAAAGTGACGAGCATGCAGCAAAGCAGGTTCCTTCTACAAGTTCGGGCCAGCTGCCAATTTTACCCCTAGCAGCCGCGTGCTGCATTTGCACGATGTAAACAGGGAGCACGTGGCTGCCGTGTCCGTGCAGCGCACCCCGATTGGAGAACAATCTAAGCGTCATTAACATTCGCCCGATTCTCATTGGCCGAGCGACCCGATCGTTGCGCGTGGGGATCGACTCGACGCACCAAGTGACATATTAAAATACGAGGGCGTCAGCAATCAATGGCACTGCATTTCTAGTCCGACCTGAGCTCCATCCGATCGTGTCTCGACGCTCCTCTTTGGTCAATCGGTTAAGTCGCTTTTGAAAATGTTGGTCGTGTGTCCAGCCTGACGCAGTTCACTCCAGCATCGCGCTCTGACTCGCTGCCCGACGGTGAGGCGTCGTCGTCGCGTGAGCCGAGACGCTGTGCAGACCTTTCCGTGCTGTGTTGTCATCCTGGCGGCGGGCCTTCTTTGCCAAGTCGAACGGACACCAGGTCCGTTGCTCCGGCATCCTCCTTCACGACGTGGACCTCGTGTCTGCACGAGAGCATGAAGCAGTCCACGCCGGATTATCTATCGCGCGTCGGCGGAACCCTTTCGAATTTCTCCATGCTTTTCACGGGTAAAACTTTAAAATTTTTTTTTTTTTTTTAATTTTGAAAATTTGCATAGGAAATTTGTAATTTAAATATTTCATTCTGGTAATTGGTGGAATTTTGAATTTTAAGTGAAAATTTAGATGTGAATTTTTAATTTTGTTATGTAAATGTTGTGAATTTGAGATTTATTTAATTTTTTAGATTTTTTTAATGGGTGCAATTTACTCGTTTGAAAAGATTAAGATTTATTGCATTTATTTCCGCTTTTGACTTGTATTTCGCCTTTCGTGCCACGAAATCACTTGTTCCGCGTTCTGGCCTGTCAAATAAGGCGTTCTTTTAACCAACCAACACAAATTTCAAATCATTCGCCCGTTGATGGCTTTGCCGCATGGCATCGGGCTTCTATTGAATTGAGTGTAAATTTAATAGAAAATTGGCTGACAAATGAATGCTCATCTTGGCCGATGACAGGTGCGATGAATTCGCCAGGTGACTGAAAAAGTTCAAAAGCGCTCAATTCACTTCTCTATCATTGTTTCCCAATTTTTTTTTTATAGTAATAATAATAATAATAAATAATTTTTTTTTTTAAATTTTTTTATTATAGAGCCTTCGTATAAAAGTGCGTGGGGAAGTCACACCTCCACTCAGAGCCAAGGTAAGCTACTTGATTCAATTTTTATCGATTTTTCATTGATAAAACCTTAAAAAAATATATTTTTATTGAATATATTTGGTCCAATTTGCTTGCATTACATTCGGATAATGATGATGATGACGATGATAAAAGGGGAAGCTGGGCGCACCGTTGTCACGAGCGGAAGTCGCTATCATTTCATTATCTTAGCGAATATTAAAGCGAAAATTATATTTACCAATCCCGATCTACAATTTCCTTCATTTCCTTCTCAACTCTTGGTGCTATTTCGCTTTGCGCTTTGTCGTCAAGACAACAGGCGTCGCCGAGACAAAAGAACGACTTCTGCCGACGCCGGCGGCAAATTGCGCTCTATATTTTCCAAAAAAAAAAAAAAATTATTTTTGTCATCCCCCTTTTTCTCAACACTTGTTCCATCGTTTTCTGCATGATGACAAATATTGTTGCGTGGCAAACAGTTAGAAAAATGGAAAATGAAAATGGAACTCGCCCGCAGCACAGCTAATTAATCCAGTTTCAGATCGGGCGATAAACGAAGGATAAAATGAATTACAGCTTCCATTCATGCAAATTGTTTACCGGTATCTGTAGATTACGTTTCATGTTGGGTCAAATACTGGAAATGGATGGAAAGTAATGAATAGAAGCAAATCGAGTGCATTGATTCGATGAAATTCATATTATAGAAATGGAAAATCAATTGGAAATTTGTGCATTTTTTATGTGTAAACTCGTTAGCTTTGTTCTTCCTCGAGATGGGGGTGTGGGGGAGGGGGGATTAATGTGACGGAAATTCGTCAAGGAAAGGAAATTTCAATTTGATCCGTTCTGCAAGTCGTGGTTGCGTTGCTTAAACGTTCGAGGCTTGGGGAATGAATTTTCTCTCTCTTTTCAAATTCAATTTATTTTGAATTATTCGATTTCAATCAAAATGCCGGAAGTGGCGTTGTTACCAAATGAACCACGACCGGATATCAACAAAGGAGGAGACCGGTGCGGACCGTCTTCGAAACGACGGCGTTGACGTTGGCTCGTGTGAATTTTGTCAAAGAATGATGATAAAAGGGTTGAACGGCTCCTCGAAGTATTGACAACTCTAACTCAATTGTTTCCCAATGCAAAATAGTAAAAAAAAAATAAATAAATAAAAATTTGCATTTTTATGTTTTCGAAATTTTCGAATTATTATTATCACTAAAAAAAAAGTAATAAAAACCAAAAAAATAATTATTTGCTGTATTTTTCTCTTGCTCTATTTTCTGTCGTCATGAGATCACGAGTAAATATCCCGAGGGTTAGGCGCCATTCTGAACAGAAAACACTTTTAATAACAGCGGACGCGGAGAAAGCGAAATTGCCACTATCCCGGCCGCGTCATCGCTCTAGGAAAAGAGTATGGGGAGGGGTGAGGGATGGGGAACTAGAGACAGAGTGGCGATATCCCACAATTCCCCATTCTTCCCCCCTTTTCACGTTTCTCAGCCTTCATTCATTCATCCGTTGTTGCAAAGTGGTCGAACTGTACGTTGTTGGTAGGCAAAGCCAACTGGGGACTGGCAGGCGGTGCTTTATTTTCTTCTCTTTTGTCTCTCATATATAACTGAAGTTGAAGTACTCTTACTGGGTGTTTCTAGTCATTCAAATGTTGCACTTTGGATTCGATGTGGGGACGTGGAGTGGAGTTGAGTTTTTGGTGTCAGCGTCATCTGTTAATCCCAGTCTTGATTATGACTAAATGCCTCATGGCACTCAGACTCAACGTCACTATTCCATTTTAACCCTAGGTCTGTTCAAACATACAATCCCCTTTTGCTCTTATGTGTATAGATGAGGGTTCCTGCTTCCTTTTTTTTATTTTTATTCATTTGCTTTGCTGCCATACATGTCCTTAATATATATTACAAAATATATTTATAATGGAAATAAATAATTTTATATTTAGATTTTAAACAGAATTTGGTTAGATTTAATATTATTATTATTATTATTATTATTTTTTTTTTTATTTTTTTTTTAAATTTGGTTTCCGATTTCCGGTAATAATCAAAATGTATTTGAACAATTATAACTCGAATCAAAATGTAAAGGCGATCTTGTCAACGCATTTGGAAAACTAATTTATTATTCGGTTACAAAATAACGACGCTAAGTCTCTATTACTTCAATTTTCTTTTATTTGTAATGGTCATGTGACGTTCAATTATGTCGCCATATTGACATGCGATTCACGTTTGCAATCAGCACTAGATCTGTTGACGCATCAAGAGAGCAAGAAATTAAGTGGGCACTAATGGTGAATGGCTATTTGTCCATTTTTTTTTTTTTTTTTTTTTTTTTACATGACAGTGGTGGAAATAGAGAAAATGTTGAAGCAGAGTTGGAAAATGCAAAATCTGCAATTCAGTTTGAAGGTGCAAAAAGCGAATCATTCAAATGAAGCGTCCTTCTGCCATTTTGTGTGGGATGTGGTGCCCCTTTGCGCACGCTTCGGCGTTCTGTTTCCAGGCGGTCTCTTTGAACCACAATCAAACAGACCATTTGATTGGGCCAATGCAATTTTTGATGGCGCCTTTTCTCCCCTAAATTTTGCCGCAAAACTCGATGCCTCTCACTGCTTTTCTGTGTTGTTCATAACTCAATCATTGGGGCTTGGTTGAACACGCGCATGACGTCATGGAAATACGGTTGCTAGGGGGCAAACTGATGCCAATTGTCAATATTAAGAGGGGAGGAATAAGTTACCTTTTTGCTCTTTACAGGTTTCTCCCACAACACAATTCATGGAATGAGTAAACCTCCATTGGACGCGCATCCCCATTCACATTTACGTCAAGGTGAGTTTTACTTTTTGTTATTATTATTATATTTCATTAATTGGTTGTTTTTTTTATTGTTTTATTACATAAAAATTTTAGGCTTAACAAAAAATCTAAAAATTCTTGGTTTTCGGGTGATATTTCTGGAAAACAATAATTTTCGAGTGAAATTTGTGGAAAAAAATAATTTTCTGAGAAAAAAAAAAATTTAGTGAACTCTGGGTGAAATTTCAATTTCTGAGAAAAAAAAAATTTTTTTGGTGACATTTTTGGAATTTTTCAAGAAAATTATATTATTAGACTTAGTTTATATTTATATATTTAATATATTTGTTATTCTATTCTTTTGTTTTTGCATTTAACCACATTGCCTATATTGTGCCCTATCAGATTAAATTGCTACTGTGCAATGCCTATACGACGTTTGCTTTACGTCCATCATTTCTGAACACCGGGGAACCCTTAATGGCGTTTATGTGCGTGATGTTTTCACGGAAACGAAACTAAGATCGCTTAGTTTAAGGTCAACGAAAAAAAAATTTTTTTTTTTTTTAAGTTAAACACAATATTAAGGTTAAACTTTACGTTCTGTTCTGTGTATGATATAGTATTGGTTGGGGCTAATTTTTATGTATACAAGCATAGTACTGTACTTGGGAGGCTCACTAATTGGCCAGATTAGATTTTGATCACTAGGGCGCGCGTTGCCACTGCGTTGTGGCGCTCAATTGATCAGTTGCAACCGTGATTTGACTAGGGTCCTTTGGGATACGCCATTCATCTCCATTAGTTGCTAGGTTTCATAATTAAATAAGACCACAACAGTGTTACTTAATTTTTATGGCGCCCTCTATGGTTATTTTCATTAATCTTTATATTTTTTTTATTTATATTTTAGTTGAAGATTTTTATTTTTTTTTTATTTTTTTGGGGGGGAATCAATAGTATGAAGATGTAAGGAGGAGTTGGAGGGTGGTCAATAAAGGGCGTTGCCGCCTCGGTTCGCACTCCTGTTTTAACCAATCTGCATGCGAGAGTGGAAAGCAAGGGAATGGGCGGATTTGAACCAGTGCTCAGACTCCATGAAATGGAAAAGTGAGAATCGACCAGGGTCACACAATCCTTTGATTCACATAAGTTTTATAAGTAAAAAAAAAAT
>JH431627.1:0-24477 GCA_000239455.1 Strigamia maritima | reverse complement strand
TTTTTTTTTTTTTTTTGGGGGGGGGGGGGGTAGTTGGTAATAAATGTCAAATCGAGTGTTGCCAGTCAGGTCGCGTCGGTTGCCATCAGTTGCGCAAACCATGTAACTGACTTAGTATCTTACTGACATGGGCACATCACGCGAGTTGTTATGAGAGTCAAGAGACAAGTAGAATCGTGAACGTTGTCATTACCATGCGTGTGAAACTCTTGACTCTGGTGCACGCAGTGCTACCGCCCAGCTATATGTCGGTCAGCGAAGAGATAAATCAATTCTTAAAACTTTAAGAGATGGGATCTAAGCGTATAGTTTGGGAAATTGCCGGATGGAAACTTTTTTATCAGCCCGTATCAAAACAAAAAAAAAAAAAAAAAAAAAAAAATCAGAATTAATTTTAAGGAATCCAAAAAAAAAAATCAGAATAAACTTTTCGGGCCTAAAAAAAATCAAGATGAACTTTTGGGGCCCCTTACAAACCAAAATAAATTTTAGGGCCCCTTTAAAATCAAAATAACTTTTTGGGGCCCTTTTAAATCAAGTTAATGGGGTTTTGGGAGCTTTTACAAATATAAAATGGACTTTTGAGCCCCAAAATAGGGGGCCCTTGACATTGTAAGTTACAATTTTATAGCTCTGAAAAAATTCAAAACTCCAAAATAAATCTCTGTATTATCCCAGAAACTTGAACCCAATCAGAACTCGGATTTCTGAGTATACACCGACTCGGAAGTAATCACAAGATGGATTTGCAAAGAATGCAAAACCCATCTTCAAACTCAAATGGAATAATTTGGTTTTTTTAATGGCAAAAGATTATTGAACGCGATAAAGGTGCGAAGAATGAAAGTAATCAAGAGTCAATTGGTGTAGGTCGCGTGCGCGCGATAACATTGATGAGAAGGCGTCTTCCAATGAGGCGGAGACGAGAGGGTCACGACAGGAGGGTTTGGGCGTCCATCAAGAATCATCATCTACATATGTTTTGATGGTGGGGTACTTTGATGGGCTAGGGAGGCGACACGCACCATTTTGCGCACAATGTCATGTCGTTGACGACAACTTTCTCCCTCTCACACTGTAAATTTTTCACGCCACATTGCGTCTATTGGGTGTGCACGCGAAATCACGCGTGAATTGGCGAGATTAATGGGCTTGAATTCAAGTGGCGGCCAATCGGAAGACTCCTTCATGTTCGCGTTTCACAGAAAGAGGGGGCCGGAGGTGGATAAACCAAAAGGCTTAGACGGCATTGCCAAAATTAACTGGCCGCCAACTGGCCGACATCCAACTAAGAAAAAGTAAAAATAAAAATAAAAATAAAAATAAATACTTTTAATTAAAATTTTTAAAAAAATAGAAATAAATTCCCAGCAATGCTGGAAAGGCCCTTGCACCCCTCTATCACCCTCCTTTAATGAGTCGAGCTAATGGCGAGCGTCATCTCGAGTGGAAATTGAAAAGGAAGAGCTCGTAATGGCGGACGGGAGATGGGCGGCGTCTTCCTGATCGCATTACGTCTCGTGTCGCGAACAATTCACTCCTTTCTATCATCAAAAAAAAAAAAAAAAAAAAAAAAAAATTATGACATATTCAATCATGATGTATTATGGGAAAACAAACAGTTGTCCACTTGACTACGAAATTAGTCAAAACAAAGCGTGGCGCTCCGATTTCAAGCTTAAATTCAATTGAGGAGTCATAAAACCGCTTAACGAGACTAAAACTTGACCGAGTGCGAAGCGAAGCCAATCGAAGAACCCAAAAATAATCCCAACACTGACCTACACGGTCCCCAATTAGCCAATCAATGCATAAAAGAAATGCGTGTCGAAATTGGCATGCGCCTAATACGCTTCATTAGTCCCCTGAGTCATAGTTTTCGAGTCAAAGTGCGGTTGTGTTAGCCGCCCCTTTTGACGTCATAATGGCGGGGTGCGGGGAGATGGAGCAAAATGCGACTCAACCCCAACTCTTAAATTATTCATAGCAATCTATTTGCTCAACAGGTGAGCGCTTGCTCCTTATTACTTATGAATGAGGCAGGGAAGCCAACACGCGCGGGCATTCCTGCATAGTTGCGCTCAGGTGATGCTGAGGTTAAGATGAGGGAAGGAAGATGATGGGGTTTTTGGAGGATCTCTCCCTGAGTTTTGTAATGAACTCCTCCCTCGTGAACAAATTACTCGGGAAAATGAGTGAGATGAAAAGATGGCGTGCCCAATATGAGTCACAGGAAGCGCTAGTGACATCACTTCCGATCAAGGGATGAAAATGAAGGGATAGTTCGATGGTCTTGGAGGAGAATAAATATTCTTGGGAATGTAAAAATTGAATTTTTTTTTTTTTGTTTGAGGAGTTCATTACGAATTGTTTCTGCGTGTTGCCAATGCCGGAAGGAACCGGAAACGACAAATCTATTTCCGCATTTTATCCATTTCCGCACCGGGAAGCCAACTCTAGAAATGAACTGAATGCGTGGACTCGTGTTTAGTTTGGTTGACAACAAAATTGTTGTATTAATTAAGGAAAAGAGATAGATTAAGATCAATGATATGAGATTGTTATCATTGTTTCACACCCAATAGGAGTATTTCCTATGATGATAAACAATAAAAAAAATCAAAATCAAAAAAAAAAAACATTTAAAATTTTTTTTTTGTTTAGCAATTTGATTTATTATTGTTGTCGACATTGTTGTCAATATGGCTGACCGGTTTGGGAGAAAAAGAGGATTTGGGTGATTAATGGGATCGTATTTGTCTCGCATTAATCAGTAATCGACTTTTTGGTCTTTTTTTATTATGTTATTATTTTTATCCGCAATGGATGACGTTTTCTTTCAGCCAATGCGAGGTGTTTGGTATTGTAGTTTGGTGAAGCGTCGCTGCAGAGAGGGTTCCGTCATCGACCGAGTATGAGGTTCGCTCGCGACTGGCTATTTACACATTAAAATGCACTTAAAACATTCATTGATTTGTCTACTTTGACCAACCCCTGAGGAGACTCCGATGAATGCGTCTAATTGCTTTCAGAATGTGCGGAGGGATCGAGCAAGAAATAATAATAAAAATAAAATAAAAAAATCGTTAAAAATAAAACAGAATTTAATGATTGGATCTGTTATTCGATCAAGTTGGGAGAAAAAAAAATGTTTTAATAAGATTTTGTTTAAAATTATTATAAAAAATTAGCAAAATAAAAAATGTGATTAAAAAAATTTGCATAATTTAGACTTTAAAAAAAAAAACTGTCTATTGTGAAATTACAATCAAAGAAAATAGCAATTGTGGTTACATCTGTCATCACTAGGTGGCGACATAACAAGAACATGATAAACAAAGTCGTAGATTATGTAAATCAGTAAATATTTAACCAAAACCAGTCATAAAATGACATAAGTATCAAAATTGGTTGCAAAAGTATACAAATTTCAAATTCTCCGCCTTGGATTAAAGAGGTTGGCTGCACTGCAGTCTGCAGTGACACATGTGGGTTTGAGTTTTGATGGGTTTGATATTTACTATAACATTTTCTGTACAAATCTACAAGGGGTTAACTTATCATCCGAAGTCTGTGGCTATAGCCATACATCACTAAGTCTTCAACGTTATAGAATGGCCTGAAGATGTTGTAAATTTAAATTCTAAACACATCTTGTTATCTTCATGACCTTTGGAGATGTTGATGTTCTCAATGGCAATTTGGCGTGCAGTTGCCAGTAATCTCAAATAAACTTCGTTAAATTGAATATTCAACAATACTTGAAAACCAAAAATTTTTGAGGAAAAAAAATCTTTAAAAAAAAAATTTAGGATTTAGTTCGTTTCGTTGCAGATTGCATGCCGCTTTACGCAGCATTGCAGTGAAGCAGTCTTTACACATGCAAGAAATGCCGTGCAGCCGCGCTCAGGTAAAATTACCAATTGCTAGTTGGGTTGCTGATTTGATTCGAAATTAAAGAATGAGAAACTTAACTCCGGACATCCGGCCCCCGTTTCGGAAATGAATTTTTCCTGCACGACGCGCGGTTGCCTATCATTAGAGTCAATTTGAACCCATTATTTTAATGTTATTTCAACCAACAAACCAATAAAATGAACAAATATGAAACCGAGAATACACCTATAGCAACGCAACCTGAAAAACACATTAAAAAAAAATAAAATAAAAAATATTAAGCAAAGATTTAGAGCAACAATTTTGTATAACAATATTTTTTTTTACATTTTTTTTTTTTCTTTTTTATAAAAATTATTAAAAAAAAAAAAAAACAATAATAAATTGCTGTCAATATTCAAAACGAATATGAAATACAGCGAAATGAGCGGTTTTTGTGCTACGTGTTGGGTCTTGAGCCCGCAATCTGTCTTGAACCAAACAGTGGTCGTCATGGCAACGGAAAATCAATGCTTGAAAATTACAGAGCAATGTTTTGAAGGGCACACATTTTGTGCATTTAATGTTTGACAATTTTGTTGAGCCACCAATTGGCGAAAAATGATCGATTTCATTGAAAGAGGAGAGAGAGAAAGCTGGTCCGAGGGGCGTTGCCCTCGATTGAGTGACGAGGTCATCCGAGATGCCCTTTAAGACGCCCTTGCCACTCGGGCTGATGAGAGACGCGGGTCATTAGAGTACGCTGCGATTGGCATTTATCGGTGGGTTGGGCCGAGAGCAAAGCAGCTCTATCGTGAGTGATAAGGATGGCGCTGCCGGGCCCCGCCCTTCCACCGGAGCGCTCTTCAATGCGCTTGTCGACACATTGTGCGATTTTCGATTTCGGGTTGACTCGTGACTCGTGACAGGACCGAGGCCCCACAGCCACGACTGATAGTGTAATAGCGTTTTTATTAACTTTTTTTTTTTTTTTTTTAGTTTTTTTTTTGCTGGATCAGTTAGTTGTTTTTGAAGAATGGAGTTATTATTTTTTATAATTACAATGTTTTAATATGAAGTTTTATTATTTTGTAATATTGTAGCGCCATCTTGTAGCTGTTGTAGAACTTTATCATGTTTATAGCTGTTTGCTGTGCTCCATAGATGGCAGTAGTGCATTTACTAGATTAGTTATTTTAAAAAATAACATTTGAATTCATTTCAAGTAATAAAACTAAATATCAGAGTCAATTTAGTTCGCTACAAGTCATTTAGTCATTAGTTATAGTGTTTTACGCATAATTACATCATGTGACCGTCAACAGGATTTTCAAAATGTCGGCCAATTTTCTATATCTGAGTCCCGATCCCATTAGATTCGAACCTGTGAGCAATTTAACGAATGTCTTCTTCGACGATGCCAATCTACAGGTAGACTAAACATCGCCTTAATACATTTCTTTAGTGTTAAATCATATATCGGTTTTTTAAGGTGTTTACAGTGCGATCAGGCGGCGCTACGGGAGTTGTTGTTAAAGGACCCGATGAGAAAACGTTGAAAAATTTTCGAATGGAAGATAAAGGAACGGTTATTTCCATTAAATTTTCACTCGATCAGAAAATTCTCGCCGTTCAACGGTCGCAAAGCTCAATCGTAAGATATGACAAATTTTTCGGAACTTTTTGTGACGTTTTATTTTTATTTCATTTTTTTTATAGGAATTTGTTAATTTTTTAACCGATATTGACACTGCAGAATATTCCCAGTCGTGTAAAGGCAAAAACACGAAAATTCGAGGGTTTAATTGGACGTTTCAAAATGAAATTACAGTTATAACGGATCACGGAATTGAGTTATATCAAGTTGTTCCTGAAAAGAGAATATTAAAAACACTTAAAACATACAGTCAAACTGTGCATTGGTTTGTTTATTTGGTAAAAAATGATTAGTTTTTAATTTTTTATCTATAAAAATAAATTATTTTAATTATTTTAGACAAAATCAGCGCTCCTATTAACAGTATCTGGAAGTCTATGCAATCAAATGCAGCCATATCAATTTAAAGTACATTAATATCCATAAAATTTATATTTCTAAAGGAAAAATATATAATTTTACTCTTTTTCTTTTTTAGGCAGGAAATGTATACAAATTACCAAAATTCGAAGTGGATTTACCAGTCAATTCAAAACCACCGAAGCAACCTTTGTTGGAACGTGATGTCATATTAGCAGAAATGTAAATTCATAAAAAAAAAAAAAAAAAAAAAAAAATTAGAATTAATTAAAAACTAATTTTTTTATTTAGATATGGGGCTATTCGAATTGTTGTGCTGAGGCATCAACCCAAGGGGCCTGGGAATGCTAGAGCTGAAATTGCAGTTTATACATTTCAAAAGTAATTTTTTTAAATTTAAAAACGGAAAAAGAAAATTAATTTATATTTTGTAGGGAGGGTCCAGCGAGGAAAACTGATATTCTAAAATTAAACATGAGCGGTCGGTTTGCAATGAATACGATTGATAATTTGCTAGTGGTTCATCACCAGGCGTCAAAGACGTCGATGATTTTCGATATTCGTTTGACCGGTGAATCGGATGGATATTTGAATTATCATGACCCAGTTACTGCTCCGTTGCCGATTCAACCGTTTAAACTTAAAGTACCAGGTTATTTTATGAATGGCAAATTTTAGAGAGAATTTTTTTTTTATATATATTTTTTAATGTTAAATTGTTTTTCAAGTAGTGGTTCCATGTCAAGGACAGAAGGAACCAGCTCAAATAAGTTGTGAATTATGTAAGAGGTTAAAATCAGAGTTATAGCAAGCATAGAGTAGTTTTTAGCATCTTTACGTGCATTTTACGCACAAAAAGTATATAGTTTTTTAATGAAACGTTTACTTTTTATGCTTAAAATATTGATTTTTGCATCGAAATTATTTAACCACCTAAAAATTGGATTTTTCAGTGTAAAAAAATTCGTAAATTTGTGAATTTTTGGTGGAAAAATGGTAATTTTTTAAAGAAAAAGGTCGAAATTTGGCTCAAAAGTGTAAGTTGTTCTGAAAGACGAAATTTTTTTAGTAAAAAAAAAAAGCACCGAATTATTTGCTATGGCTCTACTGATACTTTAGTTTATTAGTTTTAATATTTATTATCTCAGATTCTCCAAACTGGATTGCTTTTCAACCAAATGTAATAATCGACGCTAAATTGGGTTGTTTGTGGTACATCCATCTTCACGTGGACTCCCTAGTGGACATGATACCAGACAAGGTTTAAAAATAATTGCAAAAAAAAAATTCAAAATTATTAAAGTTAATTTTCTTACAAAGAATCAACTGGTTGAATTCCTTTTACTGCGCAACGAATCTAAACATCTTTTACTAAACGTTTGTCGACAAGCTGTATCACCGGGTTTCCAACTCAGTCTATACGTTCTGTCACAAATTTTCAACCAATTAAATCAAGTCTACAGAAAACACTTGGAAGCGGATATCCAAGCACAAGTAATAATAAAATAATATTTAATGACTACGTATTAATTTTTTTTTATTATTATTTTTTTATTTTTTTTTAAGGCTCAAAATGGATCCAGGGTCATCATAGAGCAATCCGACATGTACACGCATGTGTTTTCTCTATTTCTAGAAGACAAAGTATTTTGTTTATTTATTTTTTATTTTTAATAATTTTAATTAAATTATTATTATTATTATTAATATTATTTTCTAGGATTTGAATTACAAATTTGTGGTTGCCGTTCTACTCGAATACATTCGATCGTTGAATTATTTCGATATTCCCGTTCAGCATTACTTATACGAGCCTGTTATAAACACCCTTGTGTCGCATAAGAATTTCTATCAACTACATCAGTTTCTTCAATATCATGTGCTAAGCGATTCCAAACCTCTCGCTTGTTTATTGTTGTCTTTAGAGAGTGCCTATCCACCTGCTTTTCAGTTAGCTTTAGATATGCTCAAGGTAGGCATCGTATCACAGGGTCGCCAGGAATATTTGTATTTTATAAAATATACACTATCAGGTATAAAGATCAATTTTCAGGTGTAAAAAGGATTTGAAAGACTTATAAATGTGAGTTTTCATCTATAAATGTGAGTTTTCAGTTGTAAATGTGAGTTTTTACATGTATAAATGTGATTTTTCAGGTGTAAATGCGAGTTTTTACATGTATAAATGTGAGTTTTCAAGTGTAAATGCGAGTTTTCAGGTGTAAATGCGAGTTTTTACACGTATAAATGTGAGTTTTTACACGTATAAATGTGAGTTTTTACACGTATAAATGTGAGTTTTTACACGTATAAATGTGAGTTTTTACACGTATAAATGTGAGTTTTTACACGTATAAATGTGAGTTTTTACACGTATAAATGTGAGTTTTTACACGTATAAATGTGAGTTTTTACACGTATAAATGTGAATTTTTACACGTATAAATGTGAATTTTTACACGTATAAATGTGAATTTTTACACGTATAAATGTGAGTTTTACATGTATAATGTGAGTTTTTACATGTATAAATGTGAGTTTTTACATGTATAAATGTGAAGTTTTACATGTATAAATGTGAGTTTTTACATGTATAAATGTGAGTTTTTACATGTATAAATGTGAGTTTTTACATGTATAAATGTGAGTTTTTACATGTATAAATGTGAGTTTTTACATGTATAAATGTGAGTTTTACATGTATAAATGTGAGTTTTCAGGTGTAAATGCGAGTTTTTACATGTATAAATGTGAGTTTTCAGGTGTAAATGTGAGTTTCCAGGTGTAAATGTGAGTTTTCAGGTGTAAATGTGAGTTTTCAAGTGCAAATGTGAGTTTTCAGGTGCAAATGTGAGTTTTCAGGTGCAAATGTGAGTTTTCAGGTGTAAATGTGAGTTTTCAGGTGTAAATGTGAGTTTTCAGATGTAAATGAGTTTTCATGCGTGATTGTGAGTTTTCGGAAGTTCCTATCTGTATAAATATGAGTTTTCTCTTCGGGTAAGTTTGTGTTTTATGTGTAAATAACAGTATTTTGGCGGCCCTGAATCTAATTTAAAATGTGTAATTTAAGATTAATTAATTAAATGTTCATTTAGCGGCTAACAACAGCTAACGAAGAAATAGTCGAAGTTCTGTTATCCAAACAACAAATTTTAACGGCTCTTCGCTTTATCAGTGGTACTCTAAATGCAGAAAGCATTTCATCACGGAAGTTTCTTGAAGCGGCCATGAATACTAACGATTCATTAGTGTTTTACGCAGTGTTTAAGTTTCTTGAACAGAGAAATCTGCGTTTAAGGGGCAGTCCTGTGTTTGTGAAAGGTGAACATTGTGATGTTTACATTCAACATTTCAAATCTTTATTCAAAACTGAGTCGAGTTTGTCTAAGTTGGTCAGCACCAATGTATAAAAAATTAATAAAAATCATTATTTATCACACTTTGCTGAACAGCTCTTAAACAGTTTACAACATTAGTATTTTTATGACTGAAAATTTAAAAGTATCTCCAAAATTATGTTATTGTTATTGTTTTACAGTTTTTTCAGATTGCTTAAATGCATGTTCAGAATGATAAAATACATATTCAGTTGAATATAATGTATTTTTAAATGTTTATGTTATTAAAATGCAATTTCAGAAATAAAAAATGCAGATAAAAAATTCAAATTTCCAATAAACAATTTGAAAACTAACAGAAATTAAGCAATGTCTACACAGAGAGACCCATTGGTTAATTTCTGCTAGTTTTCAAATTGTTTAAAGATTTGTATTTTTTGCATTTTTTTATTGTAAAGCTGCATTTTTTATTTCTGAAATTGCATTTAAAAACATTTTTACAAATTGAAGTTGCATTTCAATTGAATAATATTTTTTTCCATCTTGAACGAGTATTTACGCCAAGTCAAAACACATTATATTCAACTGAATGTGTATTTTATCATTTTAGCAGTCTGAAAATACTATAAAAACTAAAAATCGATTAAGGTAGTGACATCACATAATCTAATACACTCTCGTTTTGGTCTCGTTTTATCCGAAATGTTGTCTGCTCGATTATTATATTTAGACTCATTACTAAATTTCTTATAACTAATTTGTGGAATTAATTTTAAACACCATAAAACTATCCAAACTGATGTCATACACTCTTTAAATAATAATAACAAATGATGCATACTCTAGCGGCGGTTAAAACAACTAATTAACCTAATACACCAGATCAGTGCTCATCCACCCTCAGCTATTCTGATACCTTCCAAAATTATTTGACGTGCAAAAACTAACTTCCAATATGATCTATACAAAACTGAACTTGATCTTACAAAGATCAAACGTATTTAGAAAATTGCGCCGGCTCTATTCCATAACCGCCAACTCAAACATTTCAAACCTCCGCGACCGCGGACTCCTACAAGATGTTTTCCCAGCAGAATGGTAAATTACTCTTGAACAAAAACATAAAACTAAACTAAAACGAATTGATTTCAGTCCGAAATTTTCCGAAATACTTTCCAACAACTCGAGCGCAGTCTACGCCGGATTTGATCCAACAGCGGACAGTTTACATGTGGGAAATTTACTCGTTGTGATGGCCATGTTGCATTGTCAGCGCGCGAAACATCAATTAATCGCTGTGGTAAATGGAAGTTTGTGTTTTGAATTTATACATTTTATTCAATTTTTTTTATTTTTTTTATAGATGGGATGTGCAACTGCTCAATTGGGTGATCCAACTGGACGTAAATATGATCGGCCGACACTCGATCCGAATGTTGTTCAAGCGAATGCTAAGTCGATTGAGAATTGTTTGAGGAGGATTTTTGCAAATCATCAGAATTTGTATAATCAGGAGAATTGCAGACAGGAATTGCCGCCTGTTATGTTAGTTTTTGGCGTGGGTTTAAGGGTTTGTGATGGTGTGATGGGTTGTTTAATTTTTTTTTTTTAGTTTTTTGAATAATTTAGAGTGGTACAACAGGTTTAATTTGATACATTTTTTAACTGACATTGGACGGCATTTTCGGTTAGGAACAATGTTGCAGAAACGTAGGTAAAGTTTATTTTCTATGTAAAAATTGTGAACGGTTTGTTATTCTTGAAAATTATTTGTATATAAGGATATGGTAGATAAATTTGAGTATATATGGTTGAATTTTGACAGTATTTGAGTATAAATGGTCGAATTTTGATAGAATTTGAGTATAAATGGTCGAATTTTGACAAAATGTGAGTATAAATGGTCGAATTTTGACAGAATTTGAGTGTATTTGTTTGAATTTTGACAGAATTTGAGTATAAATGGTCAAATTTTGACAGAATTTGAGTATGTTTGGTTGAATTTTGACAGAATTTGAGTATAGTTGAATTTGGTTGAATTTTGACAGACTTGGAGTAGTCATTGTTGCCATCGCGAAATTTTAACCACTGCTCTCTATTTGCAGTGTTCAGTCTAGATTGCTAGGTGAAGGAATAAATTTCAAGGAATTTGCTTATCAAGTGTTTCAAGCTTACGATTGGCTCCACTTATTTCAAAAGCACAACTGTGTTCTACAAGTATAACCTTTACAAAAATAATTTTATTAATTTAAATTTTAAAATATTTTTTTTGCTGTTTTAAGCTTGGTGGTGTCGACCAATTGGGCAACATTCACGCTGGCCACCAACTTATAACCCAGATCGAAAACAAACCTGTTTACGGCAAGTTTGATAAATACAAATAACAAGATTAATAATTTAAAACAATAAAAATTCTTTCTACCCTTCAGGTGTCATGGTTCCTTTGGTATTATCCGAAAGTGGAAATAAATTTGGAAAAAGCACTTGCGGCGATGCAATTTGGTTGAGTTCTGAAAAAACATCTCATTTCGACTTTTATCAAGTAACTTTGTGTAAATTTCATAAAATCAACCTTAATTTAATCTCCCTTTAAATTTTAGTTTTTTCTTCGAATAAAAGACTCCGAGGTTGAAAAATATTTAAAATTATACACCTTTCTACCTCTAGCGGAAATTGCCGACATAATGGAGCGAAGCCGGGTAAATACTAAATTTAATTACTCAAAGAGTGAACTCCCTGTAGACTGGACACCCTTAAAACGGCCAAAAATTGTCCGGTTTATAGGGCGTCCAGTCTACTGACCGTAATTAACAAAGGAATATGACACTTGAGCCGATGAGTTTATAAACGAGTGCAATTTGTTTTTTAACATATAAAACCTTGTGTTACATTCAGAAACACCCGGAACCCCGGTTCGCTCAAAATATATTGGCATCAACGGTCACCCAGCTTGTCCACGGCGGTAAATCCCACATGAATAACACTTAAAAAATATTGTTTCAATGTTTTAACTTTTACAGAAGAAGGATTGAATTCTGCTAAACGAGTTACTAATGCATTGTATTCGAATGCACCCGAAGCCTTATTTAATCTAGGCGAAAAGGAAATGCAACAAGTGTTTCAAGAAGCTCAGACAGCCCAATTGTTGCATAAATCTGGAATGACAGTGTTGGATATGGCAATGAAAGCTGGCTGTTTTTCTAATGAAGGTTGTCAAGTGTTTCTTTTTGGTAGTTTGGTAGTTAAAATTAAAATTTATACATTTTCAGTCGACGCGCGACGGATTATCGAAGCCGGAGGATTTTACGTTAATCATCGGCGTGTTATCCATCATGAGTATTTTTTGGTGCCCGGAGAGCATATATTACCAAATAATTTAACTCTTTTGCGATGTGGTAAGCCATTTGGTTAATTTTGAATGGGATATTATTGTGATGATGATCTTTTTATTTTGCAGGAAAAAAGAATTATTATGTTGTTAGGTGGCTCTGAGTTTCTTAAGTTAGAAATAAATTGTTTTTATTTTTATAAATAAAAGACAATTCTACTATTTGGACTAGTAAACATTTTGTTGGTATCCTAAATACCTCTGATATGCGTTTGATTTGGGTTGGAGGGATCATCAAATAGTATTTTTTTCCAAAGAGTAGTATTAATACTGCCAGGTAAAGAAATAGATAGGCAATTAAGTTTATCTACTTTTCTCTTTAATTGGAAATGCAATAATGCAGTGCACTGTTTCTTATTCTTTATTTGTTATGTCATGTGCTATGATATGCAAATTGTTTGGCAATCTACATTGTTTTCATAATGGAACAAATCTCTGGCAATATGGAGACTGCTAATAACACATTTAAACTCACAATGTTGAGCACTATAACACAATATTATGATCATTATATCTGGGATAAAAGAGGTTGGAGTTTATTGCAGCTTAAGTTTAGCATCAATAATCAGCTTTTGTCAAATTTCTAGACAAAAGAATGGATCATTACTTTCTGGCTCCAAATCCATTGCCAACCTTATTAATGTGTGTCTTTTATATTCTGTTTTCTGCATTCATTGGTCCATGGTTTATGGTAAAGAGGAAACCATTTAATCTCAACAGACTTATTTTTGTTTACAATGTTTGCATGATTATTGTAAACGCTTATTTGTGTTACACAGTGAGTAAAGAAACCTTAATTTGGAAAATATTCAAATTTATGTTATAAATCTAATTTATAAATAGGTTTACAGACTGATTACACTTCCTCAAATCATCTGTGCACCAGTGGATTATTCCAATAATCCAAAAGCATTAGAAGTAAGTCATGCAGTAGAATTACTTTGATAAAAATTGTAACAATTTTTTGTTGCAGTTGGCAGATCTTTGTTATTATTATTACTTCACTAAGTTGTTAGATTGGTTTGACACTGTAAGTTGAGTTGTATGCATTATACTTGATGTTAAACGTGTATCTTTTTGGAAGCTATTTTTTGTCCTGAAGAAAAAGTTTGGTCATGTTACTTTTCTTCATTTGTACCACCACTGTTGTATGCCTATTAATGGCTGGATTATTGTCCACTTTGTACCTGGTAAGTAAACCAGGATGCCAATACATTTCTTTCTCTCGCAGTATATGGTACATTTTTACAGGTGGTCAAATTGCATTGGTTGGATTGTTGAACACTCTTGTGCACACTGTAATGTATACTTACTATGCATTGGCAGCTCTAGGTCCTAAATGGCATAAATATCTTTGGTGGAAAAAATACATTACTATTTTGCAAATGGTTGGCCATATAGTGTCTTAATGAGTAATAAATAAATACATAATTATGGGGATACTTTCAGATGCAATTTGTTATCATTATGGCCCAATTCATTTATAGTCTGTGCAAAGACTGCGGATTTCCTAGATCTTATATTTTTTTCTATTTCCCTCAAGTGATTCTTTTGTGCATCTTATTTTCAGATTTTTATATCAAAGCATACAAGAAAAAACATTTCTAGTTCTAACAAAATCTAAGCTTATTTTGTTATTAGTTATTGCTGCAAGTGTTTTTAGGATATAAGTAATGTGTATTTATTGATTGTATCATAATAGAATTAAATAACGTAAATACAACGTACAAAAAATAACTTGTTTTTCTACCAGGATTAGGGTGGCCTTATGATAGGGGTAAATTATTGAAAAAAATGAGTTGAGTACATTTTATTAAATCTTCAAAATATTTTAGACTAATTTTGCACTTGTGGCATTGATCCACAACTGACATCACTGTCATTAAGAAAAGTAACAACAGCTTTAACAAAAAGTTGATCATTTATCAGATAGTGTGGGTGCAAATCTTCAATAAGAAAGAATTGGAGAAAAGTCAATGCTGAATTTTTATCCGAAGTAGGCCTGTTTACATATTTAGGCTCAGGTACAGAATGGAGTGTTGCTTCAAATGGCTGTTTCCCCTCTAACTGATCTAGAAGAATGAAAGTTGCTTTGTATGTTACCGGCCATTTTAGAATTGCATCGTAGCCACCTCTCATGATGCACAGAGCCAGGGATAAATATTCTCCTGATGCATCGCCGTTCGGATTCATTTCCAGACATAATTTATAGCCATATTCATTGGTGTAGAAAGGTAGGCTTGTTATTTTTTGACAGTGGCCATGTTTTACTTCTTGTTGCAGTCGAGAAAACTTCTTAACTTTCCAGACATGTACACCGATGTGAGAGTTTTTACACTCCAGGTGTTGCAAGTGTGTATTGTGTTTCATTAATTCAGTCTGTTGCTTTTGTAGTGTCAAAATCATTGATTCTATGAAAGAATTAATGAAAAACAATGTTTGCTTACTGATATATATTGAAAGAGATTACTATTAGCATTGTCCAGAAGTTCAAACACGTAGTCTGTGAATTTTTTCATCTGAGTCGTCTGTTCATTTAGCTTTTTGTAAATGGTGTCTATAAATAAATTTTGCAAGAAATATGGTATTCATTACCCCAGTTAAAATGACTAAAAACGGCCATTTGAAATAAAGATCTTATGCTTGGTTCCCACTTGGCAGAAACTCAAGACAGAAAATTTGGAGTGCAGAAAAGTATGTTTTTCTGTCGTTGGTTTCCACCTGTGGACTGAAAAGTGGGCAAAAAAGTGCAGAAAAGTAGAATTTAAAAATGGATGCCAGCTAAGGAAGGCAATTTGCAAACACTGCTGCTTTCTACACTCAAAATTTTCTGCAGCAGAAAATTTTCGGTCGGAATTTCTGCCAAGTGGGAACCAAGCATTAATGGCAGTAGAATACGGTTTTTGTGTACCAAATGGTGAAATATGTATGCTGCTTTGTCTGGCCATGGACTGCTGATAGATTTTCACTTTTATCTGAAATATTAATTACTGCTGAATAATCTGTATCCTCTTCAGTTGTCATGGAAATGATAGCCCAATAAGTGACTTTGTTTTTCTGACAACTGCAGAGTGACATACAGATTATTCAGCAGTAATTATTCCATGTAGAAGTACAAGTGTTTAACTCAAGATTCATATAATGTGTATCTATCTATCTATCAGCAAGCTAGCACGACCCGCATTACATCAGTAGCCAAAAAAGGTTTGGTTTTAGCAGTAAGGCACCGGGAAGATAAAAAAAAATATTGGTTACCTTTAGTTGTGGACACATCATCTTCAAGGTTTTTAAGAAATGCGCTCACTTTTTTAATTTTTTTTACTAATTGTTCCAATGTCGAAAAGTTCGGTTGGTTATTGTCTGCATTATAATTCACTTTTGATTCTTCCGTTCCAGGAAAAGCATTTGCCTAAAAAAAAAATTAATTTTAAAATTTTTGATTATTTCATTAGCTGGTTAGGTAGAACCTTTTGACATAACTGGGTTTGCAATACACTTAATTCCTTTTCAACAATATTGTATTTTTTTTCCAACTCTGAATAATAAAAATTCATTAAAACAATAATTTCATTACAAGGAATTGGTATAATACTTCAACAGATGATTTTAGCTCCACCACTTGAATTTCCAATGCCAACTTTTGATGTTGATTCTTCTGAAGCAGAAAATCTAAATGATATGCACAATTCTCTTGTTGGTTTTGTACTGCTTCAGCAGTCTAATTTTTATTCTAAAATTGGTTTCTTTCTGTTGCTTGTGTCCAGATTTCTTACTGACCTGTTTCTGATATTCTTTTGATTGGTTACAGTCGCAAGTTCCTGTGCTCTGGCAAGATTTGATTGACTTTATTTGCTGTAAACAAATATAGAAATAATATTGTCCAAATAATATTTTATATTTTGTTGTCATTACCTCACCAACAGTTGGTTCTTCTACACGAGTGAAATGGCGTGGAACTGCCTTACATTCTTCCATGTGTTTCTAAAGTTTGTTTGAAATTACTTGTACCCCGTAATTGGTATTTTATTACTCTATGCAATTGTATTTGTACCTACCTGTAAATTAATGTACAGCGTGGGCGTTTTACAGAATAAACAAAAAATACAACGATAGGGACATTCATTCTGTAAATGGGATGGAATCTGTTCCAAATGAATTTGCATTTTACATCCTTGAGGACATGTAATTAGAGTCTGTTTTGGATGCACAACTATTAGTTTATTATTTTGATTTTTTTTTTTTTTATTGTTGATATACCGAAAGCTTGACACTGTTGTCACTATTTCCACAAAAAGACATGAAAAGTTGACTTGAAAATTTTACTGTTTGTTCATATTTAGGATGTTACTTCAAAATTTGACAGGGCATTCGATAATCATAATGGCGCTCAAAGTTAGGTTTAAGTCAAACAATAATGTGTAATTATTACATTGCAAAAATGCTAAGCAAATAATGTCTGTAGTTGGTGGCGTAGAGTTAAAGGGAGTGATGGGATGATGAGTACCGTATATGGTAATTTGGTGAGACTAAAAAGAAAATATCAAAACTTATTGATACTTTGACTTTATTTATTTATTTTATTTATTTATTTATTTATTTATTTATTTATTTATATCTATTTTTTGTTGCTCTTTTGCAGCAAATGCTTTATTAAGTTTTAAAAGTTACAAGAACACAGGTAGGATTCATGCTTCCATTGTGTTCGAGGAATCTTGCAATTATAGGATCCATTTTGTTCTCAGAAATATAAATTTTACTAACAGGAACTAGATATTTATTCACTTCGGTACAGTATGCCGAATAAATGTGTCTAATTAAATGTATTTATGGCTGGTCATTCAAATATGATTAAATACTGTAGAAAAACATTTTTTTCACTAAACTTATTTCGTACATGAAATCAAGTGATTTTGATCTAATGAATATTGATTAACAAAAAGAATTACTTATACAGTCAAACCTCGAACCTCGAGAAAGCAATTTTGCGATCTTTGGAGCATTTTATCCACCATCTAGTGGTGAAATCATAAAATTTCAGATTTGAAATTGTCATATCCATATCTATAGTTTGCGAAGCAGCCATCAGAGTGAGCTAAAGGGCATATAAGCTACGTACCATTTAAAAATTTACTATACACTGGTTTTGAATGAATGAAATAAAAATACGTAAAAAAATTTGAATTTTACAATTGGAAGATATCAACCACAAGTTGCCATGACAACACAGGTAATCACACCCGATCTGATGTTTTTTCGGAAAAAGTTTATAATGAGTTGTGATGATCGCAATTTGGCTGCACCTCTGCACGCGGCCACATGGTGATTATCAAAGATAAAGAATTGTATAGAAAGTGTCGGGTTGTTTGGTTGTGCGTGGGCGTCGGGGCGGAGGCCAGTTTAGTCTCGTGAAAACGGACACAAGATACTTTTCTTGCTTGGCTAGCTGGATGTTCATGTCACGTCCATCCAAGCTTGACCTGGCCCCAGGGTGGGTGGAGTGGATGGAACACGAGCAGGGAGGAGGTCGTGTAGGCGGAGTGGGGTTGGTGCCCGTAGGGAAGATAAAGAGCGAGCAAAAGGTGGATCGCTGACTGCGCATGTGCGTCAGCCGTCGGAGATCAGGCAGACAAAGCTGCAGGGGAAAAAAAGGAAGGAAGAAAAAAAGGGGAAAAGTTGTGTGTCGTGCGCTGTATTCTTCCGCGTCAGTGGCACCGACCGTCGGTCGAAGACAGCGAGCGCCCTCTTCTGGGCGAACGAACACATTTCCGGTGCTCACGCGAGACTGCGCTTGCAATTAACGGGCGCCCCCAGCTGACCGTCGGGAGGGAAGGGAGGGAGGGAGGGTACCCTTTATTAAGGGAGTTTGGCCGACCCTTCCTCGCTCTAAGTCGTCGTGGATGCGGGGGTGATTGAAGGCGAGGGGTAAAGCACCCCTGGCGGCATAGGGGCGAAACTCATCACAGGGGCAAGTTGGGTTGGTTGGTTGGTTGGTTGGTTGGAGGGCCGCTCGGACACGACCATTTCAAGTGGCTCTGATGAAGGGAGGGAGGGAGAAGAGGAAAACATCAATTTTTGGAATGCCGAAATTCGGGTTCAGGGACGAAATTACTCGTGTTTTGTTTCGTGTTTACCGTGTTTACTACTGTTTTTTTCTCGTTTTTTAATTTTTTTTTTTTTTTAGTAAAAAAAATATTTTTTAATTTTTATATGATAATTTTATGTTATTATTTTTTGTGAAACTTTAAATTGAATTATGTCTTTGATTTCATTTGAAATAACAAATAATTTTTGTCAATTTTCTCATGTTTTGGTAACGAGTGCTTTTTGAGTTGCAATTTACTAATATTCCTATAAGTAATAATAATAAAAAAAATTTCCATATTCATATTTTTCTGCAGCAGATCAATTAACTGTATGGGGTTTGGGGGACTATTATTCCGACATACGGAACTCAATACTGAAAACACTCGACACTTTTTCCACCTAATTGCTCACGACAAATAAATTTATGGTCAGTCAGATATACAAAGTTGCACCTGCTAGTTATATAACAAAACAAGACAGCATTCTTGCTCAACTTTCTTTTTCTTTTAATTGTCTTTTCTTTTTTTTTTTCTCCCCTCACTCCCATACACCTTACTCGTTTCTATTTAGATTTATTTTTATTGTTCAAATTGCACCATATAGGTGTAAACATCACATCAACATCTAAAACACCTTTCAAATGGGTGTACCCTGGAGGTGTAAATTTACTCTCCGGTCATATTCAAATAATACTGCAGTATAACATTACACTTAGTGGTGTTGAAAAGCACGTATAAAGATATTGCGCTGCAGTAGTGCTGAGTATTCAAAATACAATTGATGATATGTTCAATTTAATTAATGATATCCTCAATTCAATTATTAATGATATGCTCAATTCAATTATTAATGATATGCTCAATTCAATTATTAATGATATGCTCAATTCAATTATTAATGATATGCTCAATTCAATTATTAATGATATGCTCAATTCAATTGCTGATGTGCTCAATTCAATTAATGATATGCTCAATTCAATTAATGATATGCTCAATACAATTAATGATATGCTCAATTCAATTAATGATATGCTCAATTCAATTAATGATATGCTCAATTCAATTAATGATATGTTCAATATATGGTGGATATACAAGTATTTACGCAGACCGATGTAAAAAATTTAATAGAAAAATATGCAAATGTGGAATTTTATTAAAACTAAACATAACATTGGATGAAGTTTGACTCAGCAAAGATTTTCAAAAAATTAAATTTATCCAAAGTCGCGCCTTTAAATTCCGTCTGCAACAAAATCCACCATCTTAATTGCACTTGCCCATGTGGTGGACGACTAGACGAGCAAGAAAAAGACGTGTGTCTAATTGATCTCTTGCCCATGCGCAGTGCAATTGGATTCCACTTTGAACCCTCTTTTACAAGCAGCAGGTGCACTTCTTGCAAGAGCCTGCTGTCACTTCCAGCAACTCATCTCGAATGTCGGTCGAGCCGGAGCCGGAGCCGGAGCCGGAGAGGGCGGCGTCTTTATACCGTCATCCGCCAATTCATTTGACTAACCCCTCCCCACGTTATCTTCTAATGAAGCACGGACCTCTCTCTCTCCCTTTTCCTCCGCCTACACGTGCTGGGCGTGGGAACAAGTCGACTGAGCAACGCGTGTTGCCGTCGTTTTTGCATGCAAGCGATGGCCAATATGGCGACAATAAACGTGACTATTCGAGGGTTCGAGGGAGAAGACGCATTGCGGGGGTGATCAGTTAGTGGCGCCACGAGGTGCTTGTCAGCATAAAAAAAGAGAAAAAGGTCGTCGCAGACTTCGAGGGGAGAGGAGACTGCGAGGAGAGGCAGACGCCGAGGGGGCGGGAATAAAGAACGCGCCGACCATTTTCACTCCCCTCTATCTTCCTCTATCCCCTCTAAAGAAGTTTCAAATCAACTTCGTCCTATATTTTTTTTTTTTGGGGGTTTGCTGCTTTGCTGGGCGAGTTGTACAAACCGTACATTTAGGGTGCGTTCCTCTTTGGACTATAGGCGGGTTTTTAAGATGGACGCCTGGCGGCGCTATGAGCCTACGCCCTCGAAACGTGACCGATAAGCTGCGAGTTCCATTATTTATTGTCGTCGAAATTGGGGGCGCTGTTCGATCGACTCGATATTCGCGGCGACGGCGACTAATCCGAAATTCGCATCGATTTAGACCAATTTAACAATTGGCCAAGATACGGTCGAATTGCATTGTTGATAAAAATTTTTTTTTATTATTATTTTTTTTATTTTAATTCTCGGCCGAGAGAGACCAAGGCGACGATGGTCGACGGCACGGGAGGAAAGGCGGTCGCCACGCACATTCATCCATCCATCCATCCTTCCATCCACCCACGCACGCGCACCAAGCCAACTCACCAGGGAGACGCGAGACGCCACCAGATTAAAGGAGCGCGTGCACTAAATGGATCCGCGCACTTATCATTATTGAAGTCTTGCCCATAGGGAGAATTTGGAGTCGACGCGAAAAACGAGTCTTTCATCAAAGTCACCTTTGAAAAAAGTGATAAACTGTTGGCTCAAGGTCAAGGTTGAGGTACCACGAGTTATCACATATGGAATAAATAGAGCAGAATGCTTTTCTGCAAATCTCCCCTCGAGTTTTATCCAATTTGTATCATCCTGATTTGATTTTTAGGATTGAGGGAAAAAATAAAAGGAAATTATGTAGTCATAGAAATTGATCGATTCCTTACGCTAGCTTCGTTTGTTGCTATTCGTCATTAGCTTAATCAGCGTGGCGGTGGCAAGGACAGTATAACTCGTTTGAGCCTGAAGCGAGTGTCCGTCACTAATTTTGTGATCGAAACTTCCCTTCCTCTTCAATTTCTCGGATACACCACGTGAGGAAGGAATGTTTTCTTCCTCATTTGCATTTTTAAAGACGGATTGGGAAGGTTTGCAGGAAATTCTTAAAAGGGTTTACGATGGCAATAATTGGCTTGGTTGTTATTGTTTTATTTTTATTGTATCAAGGGTGTTGGAAATAGTTTTTTTTTATATAAAATTTTAATCAAGTTTAGATTTAATTTTTTGAGTTGTGGCAACTAGCAGACAACAATATGAACAAAAGTGGGAGTAAATTGGAAATGTGGGTGGATTGTTTTGGTCATGTTTGGTTTTTTTAATTTTTTTTGGTGTTTTTGGTTACTTTCTGGTCATTTTGAATTTATTTTTTGTCATTTTTCTCACTTTTTTCCTCATTTTTTGATAATTTTTCGGTCTTTTTTTGGTCATTTTTATGGTCATTTTTCGGTCATTCTTTGATCATTTTTTGGTATTTTTGTGGTTATTTTTTGGTTATTTTTTTGGTTATTTTTTTGGTTATTTTTTTGGTTATTTATTGGTCATTTTTTTGGTCACATTGGTCAGTTATGACATTTTTTGACACTTTTGGTGGTATATGGTCATTATTGATTACTTTTTCATGATATTTTAAATCATTTTAGACAACAAAAAAATGACATAAAATTTCCTGTATTTTATTATTAGTGGTTTGCAGTGAAGCCCAACAAGTTATATTTATACTTCTAGCTGTTTTTGGAGGTTTTCCTTAGACTGCTCTGTCGGCTTAAGTGAAATGAAACCTTAAGACGCGTCCTTGACAATCAACTCGGATGACTCGAATCAATCAGGGATTTTTTACTCGTCAATAAACGATCGATCGCGAGTTTTCTTTCTCTCGAAAAGCTCACATCTGATACGTGATCGTTCGCCTGGACGAGAAAAGACTCCAATTTCTGTTGAGTGTAAACTGATGCCCCTGCGTCCGTGGCGAGCACATGGCGCCCCCTATTCGAGACGCGGAGAGGGAGGCGAGGAAGACGGGGCGGCGGACAGGAGAAAAGAAAGAACGCTTCACTTTATATTTAGAAAACGCCATGCCCAGAATCGAGACATTCACATGCTCCTCAAAAAAAAAAGAAAAAAAACTCGAAAATATTTTCGACGTGAAAACTTTTTATTCGCTACAAGAATAGAGGAGAACGACGAGAAATAGGAAATTCTGTTCAATGACGAGTCCGATTGATTAATCCACAAGACACAAAGGCGCCGTAAATGACGTCATACAAACTAAATCCCAGCTGTAAATATTGCATTGTTTTTTATTTAGGTCATAAAAAATCATCAAGAATTATTAAAAAATCAACAAAAATGAACAAAATTTATCAGAAATTATCCAAAAACATTAAAAATCATTAAAATATCACCAAAAAACAACAAAAATCAATAAAAATATCACCAAAAATCAACAAAAAACAACAAAAATCAACAAAAAACAACAAAAATCAACAAAAAACAACAAAAATCAACAAAAAACAACAAAAATCAACAAAAAACATCAAAATACCATCAGTAATCAACAAAAATTAACAAAACTATCAAAATATCATCAGAAATCAACAAAAATCGTCAAAAACATTGTCAAAATTACCAAAAATTATCCAAAATCACATTCAACAACAAACTTTTGCATCAATTTGATAAATTCTTTCACTTCATTCAATTCTTTGAACTTCGTGGTCGATTCAACTGAAAACTGAATTTCAAAAAAAATATTTTGTTTTCTTTTTTATATTTCTTAATTGAAGACTTCTCGTGATAAACGACGTCCGAACATCTAACTTAAATGTGTTTTCAACCACACGTAGAATTTTTTTCTGGTCTTTTTGGTTGCTAGGTGCAGCAACTGATGATAGTAACGGCTGGGGTCATACACCTTAATGCTTCGCCTGGCGGCAATCTCTGGATTCGTCGCTGCTCTGCGTCCGTAAGAGGATGGGGGATGAGTGGGCGGAACTCCGCATCAGGGGGAACTGTCAGCCTTTGCTGGATTTATTTTCAGACTGGATGCCATCCATGCAGCCGAGGGGTCAACACACAGAGCCAAACTAGACCAAAGAAAGAATAAAAGAAAGAAAGGGACATCTGCAATGTTTCCTACAATGAGTGGGTGGGTGGGAAATCTCATGCGACCAAAAGGGGTAACCAAGTGCTGTCACGTGTGTTCAAGGACCTCTTCGAAGTTAGGTCGTCCATGTACTTTTTTTTTTTTTTTTTTTTTGCTTTAAATTTTTATTTTTTGTTTCTTGTCGAGGTCGGCGACGGCTAAACTTAGCCACTCCCTGTTGCTCGCTGGTCCTCCTCCTGCGCCCGGATATTAACGAGCCTCGACGCGTTCCTCGCCAACCAGTCACGCACGCACGCGTTTCCTAGGCGCACGCGTGGAAAACGGAACACTGGGAGGTCGGGGACAGGGAGTGAAAGCAAGAGGTGGTGCATCAACCGAGACCCTTATTATTTTATTTTTTTTTTTTATTCAAATTATTTTTTTTATTTTTTTATTTATATGTAAATAATTTTTTAATTCATTATATTACAGTTTACGACATTTTTAAAAACTTTTTTTGATACTTTTCGAACTTTTAATTGATTTTTAAGGAAATTTGAATTTTTAGTTTTTTTTTTGTTTTTTTTATTTTGTTAGAAGAGGTCGGTCAAGATAAGCTTTATCCGTCGTCGCCGTCTAATGACCATCCGCCGCAGTCACGTGAGACATGAGGATGACGCATCAACAGCAGATGCTCCGTCATCGCCAGCACATTCGTGTTGGGTTCCTCGTCCATGCATCTCGACAGGGGTGAAAACTCCCCTGGTGACGAGAGAAAGAATGAATCAGACCCCCGCCACAGACATGCTCCCCCGCCATCGCCCACGCCCCCCTGCCGAGATAGACGTGTTTTCCCCACCCTGTCACTAGGTGG
>AFFK01019939.1:0-12214 GCA_000239455.1 Strigamia maritima | reverse complement strand
CGTCCAATACATCGCCCTCACAATTCAATTCATTAAGATCTAAACCCACCTTGAAAGCTGATCTTTAACATTTTTAAACCAAACTCTTAAAACGTTCAAACAAACCCTCAATGTATGATTTCTGACTAAATCTGATTCCTCCGGACTTACGTATAATATCGATCCCAAGGAATCTTTTGGTTCTACCTAGATCCACACACTTAAAAGCTTTATTCAGTAGTGCAACTGCCCGTAACTTTGTCTCCTCATCTTTAGCAAAAACAAATTATATCGTCAACATAAAATAAAAATCACCACACTCCAACCTAAACGATATACACATTGAGTAGACACAAACTTCGAAAAACCTAACTTGGTTATCTCGGCACTCAACTTCAAATACCACTGCCGACCTGCCTGCTTCAGCCCGTACAGTGACTTACACAACTTCCAGACTCTAGACTTGTCTGGATGCACTACATCCGGTATGGTCATAAAAATATCCTCTGGCGACTCGCCATACAAAAACGCACACTTAACGTCTAAATGCGTGTCAACCCAGTTCAAAAATAAACCAACACAGCAAATAATAATCTAACAATAATAAAATTAACTACTGGATTGTACACTTCAGTAAATTCCTTGCCATAATCTTGCAAGAACCCACGTGCAACTAATCTTGCGCGGTGACGTACAACTTTGCCACTGGCATCACGCTTTCGCACAAACACCCACTTATGATCTAAGACTTTTAAATCTGGCGTTTTAACAACTTCCTTAAACACATTCCGTTCCCTTAGCGTCTCCACCTCATCGTTCATTGCAGATTCCCAATCCGATCTGTCAGGAGCTTCGATAGCCTCCTTGTACGTTAAAGGATTCGACAAAATCCACATTTGAACACTCAAGCCCATTAAAAGTATACACTAAGGTCTACAGCATTAGATGTTGACGTGCCCTCATCAGGAGACATGTCAGGAGATGAACCACCACTTCCCCCGACCGGCAACATCCTTGATATCCCAAACGCCTTGAAATGGGTTATTATTTTAAAGCATGTCTTAGACTAGCATCCGCATACTCAATGTTATTATCAGCGCAAAATTCCCTAACAGCCTTGGCTGAGCGAAAAGTTTTGCCTTCAAAAGACAAGGTAGAGTCATAACGGCCAGGAAACTTCCCCGTCATGGGTCTTTGTTTTGCAACCCTTTCCCAAATACCCTCTGATTTAGCTAGAATAGGAGTTTTCATGGTATTAGTAGGTGAAGCAACAACTTTGTGTCCCCCGTCATCGTCATCCCCATTGTCAAAACTGATGACATTTTTAGTAGCATCTGCATAAGATGTTTCTAAAAACTTAACATCTTGCGTATTATACAACTTGTCATCTTCCGGGTCATACACACGATAACCTTTCGTGGGCCCATAACCTTGTTATCCATATGTAGTTTGATGAAAAGCTCTAAAAAATTCCAGGCACAATAAAGAGACTCATGCATATGGTCTCACTGCAAAGTTGCGAGTGGAAAAATTTTTATTTAAAAACTATAAATAGCCGCGTAAACTACGGAGGCTTACAGGTAACATACACAACTTATTCACAATAAAATAAATATAAGGAATAACATAAGAAACATCAAATCATAAATTACAATGAATAAATACGAGCATAAATACAAGAAATAACAACAACGACAGTCGACCAAACGACAGTCGACCAAACGACAGTCGACCAAACGACAGTCGACCAAACGACAGTCGACCAAACGACAGTCGACCAAACGACAGTCGACCAAACGACAGTCGACCAAACGACAGTCGACCAAACGACAGTCGACCAAACGACAGTCGACCAAACGACAGTCGACCAAACGACAGTCGACCAAACGACAGTCGACCAAACGACAGTCGACCAAACGACAGTCGACCAAACGACAGTCGACCAAACGACAGTCGACCAAACGACAGTCGACCAAATGCAGGTCGACCAAACACTTGTCGACCAAATGCTGTCACATGCTGAAAGGGGAACTCTTAAACTAACCTATCATGCATTTCGGAATATTTATCAAGGTCACTGAGTGCCTAAAGCACCACAGACTTCTCAATTAAGCCCTGTATCGGCTGGTTTAAATATTTCAAAAACATTTATTTCGATATGCACATTAAGTTGAAATAAAATAAATTTAAAAATTTTACAAAATTTTTCCCCTGCCTGATAGGTTAGTTTAAGTGTTCCCTTTTAGTGAGTTTTTGTTTTTGTTTTTTTCTGGTGTTCTTTGTACTGACTTATAGTAATGGCAAAAACGTTTTGTAAATACTAACATTAAGTGTGTTCCATGAACCGTATACACTAACATTAACTGTGTTCCATTAACCGTATACACTAATACTAACATTAACTGTGTTCCATTAACCGTATGCACTAATACTAACATTAACTGTGTTCCATTAACCGTATACACTAACATTAACTGCGTTCCACTAACCGTATACACTAACATTAACTGTGTTCCATTAACCGTATACACTAACATTAACTGTGTTCCATTAACCGTATGTGCTAACATTAACTGTGTACTTTGGAAGTTATTCCTTTTTACAATATATTAAGTTTATGTTTAAATTCCAGTTAGCAGTCTGTTTGATAGTTCAAATGTACTCCAGACGAATGGATCTGCTAATGACATCTTCGATGGTTGAAAGTACTGTGAACAATTTGGGAAAAAAGGACATATCTGTATAATAGTCTGTACAATTCGCGATTGTTGTGCGCAGTTCGCGATGAACAGTTCAATGTTACCATCAAGATATCGGGGGCAACTACAGAAGCTTGCATTCACATGAGTACCTTTCGAAACTTCAAACATCCTCAGTAATGAGTATGATGAATTGGTTAAAATTTAAAACAGTAATAAATTATGTTGAAGTATACATACTGCCAATTTTGAAAGCGCCTCTTGTAGAATAATTTTTTGCTTATCTAGTTTTTTCTTCAAAATTAAATTTTCTTCAAGCAACGACGTATTCTAAAAAAAATATCACTCATTTAATTTTGATTGTAAATTTCTATTGTCTACAAACTACAAAAATAGTCTGTAGTATCTACCCTGATTACTCGAGCAACGGTAATACTTTACTAAAGTAATAACAACAATTACCAAAGTAACAACAACAATTACCAAAGTAACAGCAACAATTAACAAAATAAAGGCAACAAGTAACAAGGGTAAAGACGACTATTACCAAAGTAACTATAACAGTAAAACCAAAATTACATTTTGCCGAATGGTATTGGTGGGAACAGTAAAGTATTACCGTTATCCTGTAATGGAGTGAGTCAACACTATTTTGTAGCTCACTACTTTTAGCGTTAAAGCTACCAGCATTGTCCATGTTACCTTTGCTTCAGTAACAGGTGAAGAATTGAGCATCGATTTCCAGAAGCAACTGACCAATTTTAAACTCTTTCCCAATCCGATAATCAAACTATCAATTTTCTTTTCCATTTCTTTTAATGTCATGTATTCGGAATTTTTAACTGATGTTCTTGAAGAGCACTGTATCCTTTCTTTCACTCGATTTTGTAATCCCAGCAGAATGGTCACATTATTCTCTAAATCTTTTTTCAACAAATCGTAATCATTCACAGAACCAATTGCAAAAACCAACTGATTACTACTCGGTGATTTTGCATCTACAAGTAAAAAAAAAACCTTTGTCAACTTCAAACGTCCAAATTCCATCAAAGTATAATTACTTTGTTTCGATAACTTATCTGCAGATATCCTTCTCAAATTCTTTTCACATTGATGTAGGCTACGGATCTCCTGTAAATGCTCTTCTGTGATATTTGTAATTCGCTTCTCCAGACTCGAACAGTGACTTGGATCAGACTCGATGCCTAAATCAGGTGACGAATAAACACTGTGTGAATCCACCAGTTGATCGGAAATTGTTGGTTCCGTGGATGCTACTATTTTTAGCCTAAATTTGGGATCACACTTTTTCTAAAAGAAAATAATTTATACGCAGAGTACAATAAAAAATAAATAAGATATTTCAATACACCTACATCAGATTTTTGGCAAACTGAGTACGAAGTTGAATCCTCGCACACATAATCCGATAAACACTGGCTTTGCTGTTGTATTTGATTCATTTCTGTCGATAAAATATCCCTGCGTCCACATGGGTAACTGGCATATTTCTTCATAGTAAAATTCGACTGTGATAGTGCAATTGGTAAGTCACACCATGAATGGGTGTCCTGTTGTCTGGTTACTGTAATAGTCAAAGTAAACTCATTATTAGCTGATGTTTCTGAAAAATTAATTCAATAATAAAAAAGGGTAAGTGATATTTCTAATGCCGGTTCACATTTGTGTTTACACATAACATACAAATACAGGTCGATATCCTAAATCGGTATTCGTCAAACCTTACTTAAAATGTCATGTCACTGGCCACACCCGTAATTGTAGCGGTAGTGCACCTTCAGTAGCAGACCAAACCCTGTACTTTACTCATATAAAACCACAATATAATAAATATTTGGTGAAAAGTGGCAACTTTTTACATGCCCATGATGGTGGCTATACATACGCAATAATAAAATCTATCCATTAAGTAAGCAATAATACTTTTAATAATACACAAAAGTGGATCAAAATGCTGATTTTTTTACATACCTTATATTAACTTCACTTGTCTGTGTATGTATATGTGTGCACAAGGAGGAAATGACGTCATATTATGTGCGAAGCCCTATCCCAGCAATCTGATTGGCTGGTGTGTGTGTGTGTGTGTGTGTGTGGCCCCCAGCGGTCACAGGACTAATGTAGTCCGCAACCAACGCATTCGCTTCTGATACAAATTAATATATGGTTCAGGTGATATTTACATACTTATTAAAAGAATCGCCGGATAAAACCACCCGTCCAAATAAGAAGTTAGAGGATCGAGAACTAACCTAAACCTAAAGTCAGACTTCAAGACAAGGCGGAAGCCTAAACAAGAAAACAAGATGGCAGATCCCTAATTAGGCTAAGTCAAGCAAAGTAAACGTTCACCTTTGCTGAACTGGATAAAAGAAGTAACAAAATGCGCGCATTACAATTTGATACCATGACCGCGTTACAAGTTGATACCATGACCAGATCCAGCTAGGCATGCCACTTGAGCTGTAAAAATACGCATGAATACTTAGAGAAGCGGTGAACTGAAAACACATGAAAATTCAGATGGAATGACCTCCAAACACGGGTGAAGGGACCAGCCCTACTAGATGTTAACTATGTGCTAGTAGAAAAGAGAGTGAGCTCCAAAAGTAGAGAAACAAACATCAAAAACTCATACTGCAATCTCATTGGCCCTCTGAAAGTGAGGAACCAATGGAAGTGCAGGAGTAGATGAGTCAACTCACTCAATATGCACAAATACGGATCATTCCAAATGAGAAACAAAAATAACACGAGGGGATGACACAACACAAGCAAAAAAGAGAACTTAGTCATCATAAATGACCTCGACCAGACATACAAATGGATAGACCAGGACAGGATAACCAAGGTATTCAAATTAATTAACAGAATTTGGGTTTATTATGGGATATAAACAATAGGAACGCGTACATCAAAATGTTGCCCGTGACATAATTTTTTCCCCCAAAATGCTCTGAAAAAAAGAAAATTTTTTTTCAAATTTTTTTTAAAAATATTTTGGGAAAAAAAGATAGTGGCATTGCAAGACTTTGATTAAAAAATGCCACATACCTTATATTCCCAAAATATTTTGAAAAATTTTTTTTTTCCCTTTTCAGAGCATTTTAGGAGAAAAAAATTATTTTTCCTTTTAGAGCATTTTGGAAAAAAAAAATTATTTTATCCTTTTCAGAGCATTTTTGAAGAAAAAAATTATTTTATACTTTTCAGAGCAGGTGTTAATAGAAGGTATGTTTTTTAAAAAATAATATTATTTATTTAATTATTCAAACATTTGACAGTGTTGGTAGTAAAGGTATTTTCAAAATATAAATAAAGTTACATTTTAAGTATTCAGCCTTTGATTCACTTTTTTGCAGAGATGAAAAAGGAAATTTAAATATCACTGACAAGGAAGAAACAAAAGAGGTTAAAAGACTACCCATTGGACTGAATTGCTCACTATTTTTGCTAGCAGCCACCATCGAGAATATTTAAAACGAAATGAAGAATGATATCCTAGAATCGCACGACAACTAAAAAATAACTTGTATGCAGACAATTTTAATGATCGAGCGGATGATCATAGAAAAACCATGAACATTTATACAGAAGTAATGGATATGACGAGTTCCATAGGTTTGCCCATGGCAAAATGAGCATCAAATTCGCAAGAAATCAATAATGAATGAGAAAAAACGAGACATAAAGCAAAAACTGACACAAAAATTTTGGGGCTTAGCTGGAATACACTAACTGATCATTCTCTAACTTGACCAACACACGTCAGTGAAGCAAAAATACTACAAGACTTATACAATAGTCCCTATACAAAAAGAAAGGTTTTAACAACAACAGCAAAAATTTATCACCCATTAGGCCTGATAACTCCATTAACAGTGACTGGAAAAATATTATTTCAAGACACATGAAACAGCGGCTTAGAGTGAGAAACAATACTACCCCATGATCTTGCATTACGATGGACAAAATGGTCAAATTCTACATATATTGAATCTCCCTCCGACTGTCGGACAACTGTGGAAGCATGGCTGTCCTCTAAACTAAATAAATATGAAACAGAATTTTTATTTATATTTTGATTAATGGAGTCTGTAAGATACAGTAATGAATTAATTTTAATTTTTTGTTATGGATTAGAGTTACACCCACAATAGACATAATTTGTAATTTAGACTTGTTTTCAGTAGTAAACATCAGTTGAAATGTAACTTTTTCCAGGGTACGGATAAATTTGAAACACACCTTGTGGACATGATATTTGGCGCTATCTATTTTTCCTACAAAAATTAGATTGCGTAGAAACCCTTTAACATAATACGCATTTTTCAACTCAATTTCTTTAACAATATTTCTGACAGGAAAAGATAAAACAACACATCCAATCCCGATGATTGATGACAAATCCTTACTAAGCTCAAGGCTCATGGGTTTTAGCTCCTTGAATGTGTTGAACATTCTGCACTCACCGCAGACGTATTGAGACCATTCACTGGTTTTGACGGACACTTTTGCTCTACACACTGATGACAAATCCACTTCAATTAGTTATCTAATGGTGTTGGCAAACCAAGCTTCTCTTGGTCCTTTGCCTTCAAGCATTGCACATGATGAGCAACGGCCAGGCTTGCCTCAACGTCCACGACCTCGTCCCTGCTGAACTTCGCTTGATTTGTCAGCTTTGGAACAGTCATGAGCAAATCGGCCTGTCAAGCTGCACTTTTAACACATGATGGTCTGCAGCGAAGCCTTCTGATTAGCTGGTCACACTTTGGTCGCTTTTTGAACTGATGTTGATGTTTGTAAACCAAACTGCTTCTCATAAAAGATAATGCATAATGCAAGCGGCATTTACCATGTGTTTTATCACAAGAGTGTGTTTTCTTTGCTTGTAATAGTATTTTATTCAGGTATTGTTTGGCTTATGTGGATTGTTGTGAAATAGTGTTTAGTTTATGTTTATATTTATCTTGATGTAGTGGTGATGCATTTGCTGTTTTTAGTTGAAGATTTTGTCAATAGATAACATTGGCAATAGAAACAATGTGTCTCATCTACTGCCTTGCCTTTGCTCATCTACTGCCTCGTCTTTGCTCATCTACTGCCTCGTCTTTGCTCATCTACTGCCTCGTCTTTGCTCATCTACTGCCTCATCTTTGCTCATCTACTGCCTCGTCTTTGCTCATCTACTGCCTCGTCTTTGCTCATCTACTGCCTCGTCTTTGCTCATCTACTGCCTCGTCTTTGCTCATCTACTGCCTCGTCTTTGCTCATCTACTGCCTCGTCTTTGCTCATCTACTGCCTCGTCTTTGCTCATCTACTGTCTTGTCTTTGCTCATCTACTGCTTGTCTTTGCTCATCTACTGCCTTGTCTTTGCTCATCTACTGCCTTGTCTTTGCTCATCTACTGCCTTGTCTTTGCTCATCTACTACCTTGTCTTTGCTCATCTGCTGCCTTGTCTTTGCTCATCTACTGCCATGCGACAGAATTTATATCTATATTTCTCAAAATATGTGTCCGTAAGTGATCTGATTGGCTGATTTCAATGACGTCATATTACAAATGGCGCCCGATTTGCGTTTTCGATCTAAAAAATATGCAAATTCAGTTTGAGACAAATACTGAATTAAAAAACATGTTCTGCATGTCTAAAGAAGGATAATTGGCTGCTGAACACTTCTATGTGGTT
This sequence comes from Strigamia maritima, assembly GCA_000239455.1. Taxonomy (NCBI): domain Eukaryota; kingdom Metazoa; phylum Arthropoda; class Chilopoda; order Geophilomorpha; family Linotaeniidae; genus Strigamia; species Strigamia maritima. The sequence continues at coordinate 3,821 of AFFK01019939.1, read as the reverse complement.
TGTTTTTTTGATAGATACCTGCTTTTTCAATAGCATTTTCTTGCCGCGAACATGTGGCTTTTTGATTTAGATTCCGCCACTAGGTGTCGGTTTATTAAAATTATCTCAAAATTTTTCAACAAAAAAAATTGTCCAAAAATTGTGTAATTAGACTCATTTTAACAAGAATTTTATGCTGATCTTCAAAATCGAATTATTTTTTGACAAAAAATCGAAAAAAACTGATTTTTTGGCTTTTTTCGATCCCGAAGAAGTCAACAATCGCCGATAACTGAAGTTTTTAAAAAGTATACTGTCAAATAAAAGTTAAATGTCAAATTGGTTTATATTTGGTCTATAAATTAGTTGATATAATTAAATACAATTTTTAAAATTAACATTTCATTATTTATTCACAATCCACATTTATAGTAGTTTAGCTAAGGACGCCATTTATTAAATTACATGAAAGTGTCTACATAAGCTATATAAAATTGGCCACAGGATTTCTGTTAATTTATGTTCTCATTTAATTTGTATTTATTTAATATATTATGTTTCTATTCATTATGTTTTGTTGTCTCCTGTGAGACACTGTATTAATTGTATTTTATATTTGGGTGTCACCTATGGACTACCGTAGGCTTTTGGCGCCACCTATATGTTTTTAAATAAAAAGTTAACACTTGCGATATTGCACAGTGTACATGCAACACATCTCTCCTTGTCTCCAGCTCACACACCAAGTTCTGACCAATTTCCTGCACTATTACAACATGGTTATGGGCCCAGGCAGGTTTGCCACTACTTTTTGATGTTTGCAAGGTTGTTTTTGGTGTGTTTGGCCTGTTGCGTGCGATTTTCGAGCGCGAGGTCGCAACTCGAGTTCGCGAGGTCTTATCGCGAGTTGCGAGGAGAAAACGTGAGCGGTTTGTGTGTGTCTCCAACCGACTGGAGACACAGTCAGGTAATTCCTGATATTTGTTTTTTTTGGGCATTTATTGCCGGATTTTCGTCTTTATAGTGCCGGACGCCATTTTTGCCGAATTGAAGGACGACTCAAGGACATTTCGGATGCAACTGCATTATTTTCGCCACATCGAGCCATATATCGAGGGATTTTGTGTTTGACCGCTTGGACATTAGCGAGTTTGGCGCGTTCCAGTGCTTTTTCGTCTGTTTTTGGATTTTGCGGATCAAAATTCACGAACAATTACCACAGGAAGTCACCACTGAAGCCTTCATTGGAAGACGTCGCTCCTTTAGTGAAGATCTTTACTTTTTATTTGTTGTACTTATTTGTCCTTTCACATTTTCACCTAAGAGGCTACCTAACCTTAAGGGACATTTATTTTCATCCCGAGGATCTGGTAGATGGTGCCTCCCTATCTGTCATTTTGGTGGGGCTTATTGTTGCGATAATATTTATTTTGAGCGTATTTTCAGCTTTTCTAAAGGTCGGATTTGACCTTCTAGGTTATTTTGAGTTTTCAGCTTTATTATTCGAATTTTTATTCGTTTTTGCGTATTTGAGCATTAGTTTTGTATTTTTGGTGAGTTTGTTGACTCTAGTTTTGTTGTTTGCTCGATATTATCGAGATTTCCTGGCTCATTTACGAGTTTTACAGGAAAAACTCAAGGTTTTTGAGTTTTCGGGTCGAGATTTGAGTATTAGTACGCTTTTGTTTGTTTTTCGCAAGTTTGAGCTTACTTTGCGAATTTCCCACGTTGATATTAATTTTGTATTGCATGTTTCTCGAATATTGATCGGGATTATCAGTTTATTTGAAGTTTTGAGGCAAAAATTTCAGATTTTAGGATTTTTGCGTGCTCTTATTGTTTTTATTTTATCGGAGAATAGTTTAGCTTTATATATTTTTGAATTTTTGAGTTCAAATTCATTTGACTTTCTCTTTAAGCTTAGAATTTGGAAAATATTTTTCGAATTATTCAGTATTGTTAGGATTTTGGATTTAAGTTTTAAGGTCTTAGTGCAGCTTTGCAGTTTAAAGTGTAGTTTGCACATTTCCGTGTATTTATTGGAACCATATTCGGTTTTTGAATCCGTATTAATATAGTTTATTAATACGTTTATTAGTTTTTGATTAGAGATTCCGGTTTGTGAATATTCGGAATTAATTTTTGGATTTATTTGCCTTATTATAGTTTTAGTAGTAGGGTTAACAGGTGTTAACATCTATATTAGCTTGGTATATTCTGCTTTTTTAGAGTTAAAGATGACGGAAAAAGACGGAATCTTGAGTTTCAAGAAGTTAAACGAACTTAATTATGTAAGTTGGAAAAGGGATATGCTAGCATGCTTAGCGAGTAAAGGTATAAGTGATTTCATTGATCCCAAACATGCTTTGGCCGCAGGGTCAACTCCAGCAGAGACTAGGCAATTTAATATTGATAAGTCAAAGGCGGGGGGTATGATTTTCCTGGGGATTGAGGACAAACTTAAATGCTTATTAGATGGGATCACTGAACCCGACAAGCGTTGGGAGAAGCTTGCTAAGACGTATGAGCCAAAGTCCAAGGCGCGTATTGCGCGTCTGTTAGGGCAATTCCATCTTGCACAAATGCAACCTAACGAAAGTATAATTTTATTTTAAATCGTATTCGACAACTATCGCATGACTTAGAATTGGCGAGGAAAAAGATAGATGATTCTGACATAGCTTATCGGATGCTGTGCACTTTGCCCCCGCAGTATGACGTCATTGTTAGCCAAATTTACAAATGGGATGATGATGCCATGGTACCTTCAAAAGTTGAAGCTCTTATCGAAGAATACGAAAATTTGAAATCGCGCGATCAACGAACTAAAGTTACAAACAATGGAGATAATGTCTTTTCAACAGCCAATAGGGGTTTTAGCAAGGGTAAATCGAATACAAGCGTTATTTGTTACAATTGCGGGATAAAGGGTCATTACTCTAAAGATTGTCGAAAGAAATCAAAGAAAGATGTTACTTGTTCCATTTGTAAAACTGTGGGTCATTATGCTGCTACCTGTAGGAAGGGCAAATCACCCAAGGGATCAGCAGCGGGCGCTAGTAGTTCAGTCTCTTTCTCATCTTTTGATGATGCACTAATCATTGATGATATGGTTTTGTCTACTGAAACTAATGAGTGGATATGGGATACTGGTTCAGGTACCCATTTGTGTTATGATAAGAATTTATTTGTTCAGTTAACAATGGGTAAGCCGTATAAAATGAATGCTTACTCGGGAACCTTTGACGTAGAGGGGGTTGGTACTGTACGATCTAACCATTTAATTGGAAGGGTCAACCATAGGATCACACTAATAACGTGGGGGTATGCACCAAGTGGTAAAAGGAACCTAATTAGTGGGTCCAAGGCTATGGAAGTTGGTTGCTCTTGGGCAGGCAAGTCCAACGAGATCCTCGTTAAGAACAAAAATGATAAGCCAATATTAAAATTTGTCCGAGATAGAGGTTTATTTAAGTTGCGAGCATCTAAGGATATCCCAAACCCGAATATGTCGTATTCTGAAGTGGTTAAGAATGGGACCCCTAATAAGTACTAAAATAAATGTAACTGAAAGTAAAGTTTCTGGGGATTTGGAGTTGTGGCATCGTCGCATGATGCACACAAATGTAGACTCTTTAGTTAAGATGTCCAAAGAGAACATAACGAGGAGTCTGCCTAATTTGATTAAGAGGGATCTTAATTGTACTACGTGCATACGGGCTAAACAAACAAAAGGTTTAGGAAAGCAAAACCAAATAACCACCAAAGGGGTATTAGAACTTGTTCACACCGATGTATGGGGTCCTACTAAATATGAAAGTAAGGGCGGGGCAAGATACTAT
>AFFK01019938.1:0-13217 GCA_000239455.1 Strigamia maritima | reverse complement strand
CGCACATAATTTAAACAATCCCCTATCTCGTACAAATCGTAGCATAGGCTTGTTGTTCTTATTCTTTACAAAAATCTCATCCTTTCTCCCTGACCAAGAACATCCGGCTTCCATTGCTCGGGAACCACTAATTAAATTTCTCTTGCCACTCGGGGCATACCCAACATTATTAAGTGTTATCCGATGGTTAGTCTTACCAATTAAATGATTAAAACGAACCGTCCCAACACCCTCAACATCAAAAGTTCCCGAATAAGCGTTCATTTTATATGGCCTACCCATTGTTAATTGAATAAATAAATCTTTGTCATGGCACAAATGGGTGCCAGAACCCGTATCCCAGATCCATTCATTCATTTCAGTAGACAAATTCACATTATCAACAATTAATGCGTCATCGAAAGATGAGAAAGAGACTGAACTACTAGCGCCCGCTGCTGACCCCTTGGGTGACTTCCCCTTTCTACAGGTCGCTGCATAATGGCCCATAGTTTTGCAGATAGAACACGTAACTTCTTTCTTTGATTTCTTTCGGCAATCTTTGGAATAATGACCTTTTGTTCCGCAATTGTAACAAATAACCCCAGTATTTGGTTTACCCTTGCTAAAACTTTATCAGTCGTTGATAAAGCATTATCCCCACTACCACTAATTTTTGTCCGTTGATCGCGCGATTTAAGATTTTCATACTCTTCAATTAACGCTTCTTCAACTTTTGTTGGTTTCATGTCATCATCCGACCACTTGTAAATCTGGCTAACAATGACATCATACTGCGGAGGCAAAGTACATAGCATTCGATAAGCTATGTCGGAATCATCAATTTTCTTTCCTGCTAATTCTAGATCACGCGACAATTGCCTAATCCTATTAAGAAATAGGATGATGCTCTCATTAGGTTGCATCTGCGCAAGATGGAACTGCCCTAACAGACGCGCAATACGCGCTTTGGACTTGGGCTCATATGTTTTGGCAAGCTTCTCCCAACGCTTGTCGGGTTCTGTGATCCCATCTAACAAACATTTCAACTTGTCTTCGATGCCCAGGAAAATCATACCCCCCGCTTTGGACTTATCGATATTAAATTGCCTAGTCTCTGCTGGAGTTGACCCTGCGGCCAAACATGTTTAGGATCAATAAAGTCACGTATGCCTTTACTCGCTAAGCAAGCTAACATATCCCTTTTCCAACTTACATAATTTAATTCATTCAATTTTTTGAAACTCAAAATTCCATCTTTCTCCGTCATCTTAAACTCTAAAATGACTAAAAGAAGAATAAACTAAGCTCAAATTGGTGTCAACACCCGTTAACCCTATTTGTAAAGCTATAATAACACAAATAAATTCCCAAAAACTTCGAAAATTCACAAATCGGAATTTCTAATCCAAAACTTAAATCGAAATTTCCAAAAATACGCAATAATTCGAAATTTATTCCTCGAATCAGATAAATTCTATCAATACTCGAAAAACACACAATATCCAATTAATATCAACGTGTATAACACGCCAAATAAGCACTAATGTTGCGAAAATCAAACAAAAAGTGCTAAAACTCAAATTTCGAACTAATAACTCGAAAACTTGAATAGATCTCGATAATATCGAGCAAACAAAGAAATTAGAGTAAATAAATTCGCCAAAAAGTACAAATTGACGCTCAAAATTGTATAAACTGACCAAAACCTCAATTAATAACTCTGAAAATCCTAGAAGGTCAAATCCGACCTTTTGAAAGACTGAAAATTCGCTCAAAATAAACAAATTACTACACGACACTATCCCACCAAAATGATAGATAGGGAGGCACCATATACCAGATCCTCGGGATGAAAATAAATGTCCCTTAAGGTTAGGTAGCCTCGAAGGTGAAAATATAGGAAAAGACAGATAGCAACAACAAATAACAGAAAAGATCTCCACCAAAGGAGCGACGTCTTCCAATGAAGGCTTCAGTGGTGACTTCCACACGTAATAGTTCGTGAATTTTGTCACTCGCAGTCTTCTTAACGCTGAAAAACGGTCCAAATATCCAAAAATGTGGCACTCGTCGTCAATATGCCGCAAAAACCGCACTGTCGACCCGAAAATCGTACGCAAAACAGCTCGGCTCAATGAAAATGATCCAGTTGGATCCAAAACGTCCTTGGCGTGTCCTTTGGTCCAATAACAATGGCGTCCGTCGCTATAAATACGGAAAAGCAGCAATAAAAAGCCCAAAACACAACAAAAATCAGGAATTACCTGACTGTGTCTCCAGTTTGTTGGAGACACACATAAACAGCTCACTTCCACTCGCTCTCGCACCTCGTACTCGTAATTAGGCCTCGCAAACTCGAGTTGCGACCTCGCGCTCAAAAGCAGCACGCAAAAGGCCAAAAACACCAAAAACTTCTTAGAATGCATTAAAACGCAATGGCAAACCTGCCTGGACCCATAACCATGTTGAATTAGATGAGTTTCGGTGCTTTAAATCCAGTGTGTTGTGCAGAGAATGAGGTGAGACATGTTGCTAGGACACGTTGCAATTCGCAAGTGTTAACTTTTATTTAAAAAACATATAGGTGGCGCCAAAAAACCTACGGAAGTCTATAGGTAACAGTATTAAATAAAACACTATTTACAGATAATATAGTATCTCATTAGAGACAAACAAATGTAATAAATAGAAACATAAAACATTGAATAAATACAAATAAATACGAGTATAAAATAACAGTTTCGATAATGTTTTGCCAGTTTCCTGGTTAAATTAGATTAATTAATAGTCTCGATATAAATATATATTTTAAGTATGTTATTGTCTCTGTTTCTAATAAGATTTTATGTTAAGTCGACCTCAGTTCATTGTAGTTTGCAATGATCCGAAATAAATGTTATGATTTGATAAAATTCCTTGTTTTCATGTTTATTTACTTTACTCTTTCCAATTCAGTGTTGTTTGCAAGTGTGTTTATATGTATTTTTAGCTTTACTGGTTCTTATCCTTGGGATAAGTGGAGGTTTTTCTTAGCAAGAAGAAAATCCACGTGTTTTCATAAGTTTTACTGTCTCGACCCCATGGCAAAGTGTAAATAGCACTTTGGGAAAAAGTCAGATCGTCACAACACTCACATGGTCGACACTCACATGGTCGACACTCACATGGTCGACACGCAAATAGTGGACAAGCAAATGGTCGACACATTTGATTGTTTTATTTAGAACAAAAAGTTGAATTGTAAAAAAACAGAAATTATAATGCAAAAAAATTAAAATCAAATTGAAAAAAATGAAATCATAAAATATATACGTATACGTGTGTATAAATTTCAGTTGGAAATGATGCATTTTTACTTTTTCAATTTTTTTTTGTCAATTCAAATTGAAAAAGTAAAAATGCATAAATTTTTATTTCCAACTAAAATTCATTATATACATATACTTATATATTTTATGATTTCATTTTTTTAATTTTATTTAAATCTTTTTGCATGATAATTAAATTTTTTACAATTCAACATTTTATTGTTCCAAATAAAACAATCAATTGTGTGATCATTTGCGTGTCGACTATTTGCGTGTCGACCATTTGCGTGTCGACCATGTGAGTGTCGACTGGATGCGCGCCATGCCATGTCGACCATTTGCGTGTCGACCAAATACGTGTCGACCATTTGGGTGTCGACCAAATGCGCCATGTCATGTCGACCATTTGCGTGTCGACCAAATGGGTGTCGAACAAATATTATATCGACCATTTGCGTGTCGACCATTTGCATGTCGACCGGAAGCTATCCTTCCCATTCGGACAAACGGCGTCAGACAAGCGGCGTCGGACAAACGTACCATACTCAGTGGACTGGGTTGACATGACCACTTCCGGTCAAGACGGGAAGTGAGGGAAGGCAGGTAGAGACAGAGAGAATCCAGAGACAGAGAGTTGTTACAAAGCCAGCAACCAGTGCAGACATGCATTGGTGAAGATCCCTCAACTCCCTTGTATTCTCGATGAAGTCCGGGTTCCCAGTTCTCTGGGCCCCGCCTCCATAAGCGAGTACAGTGGCTGCAAGTCCATAGATTGGGTTGCAGCATGATTAAATTAGATCGACCACATGGACCTTGGTTTAACTGCCATGGGCCATGGGTCGGGTTTGATTAGCACATACCAGTGGTACAGACATATGAGTAGCAGGTGGATGCTGACACTGACCCTAGACAACTGTAATAAAGACCAAACACCCAAATACAGCGTCGTCTCTGCTATTTCACATGACGAAGGCGTCCAGCGCAGCCCTCTTATTCCCCCAAGTAAGGACTGTGCAAACCGCCCCAGTCACAGTTGTTTTGGATGAAACGTACATTTCATGCACATGCACTAATCGTGTGACGGTCTCGAACCGTAGTTATAGTGAGGAATTGCCACTAGAGTGCGCTGTTGCGTCTGTAGCGGCATATTCGAACTGTAGCAATAAAACTATAAATAACAGGATAATAAATATCACTCTTATTTATAGTATTAGCCAAAAGTAGTGGTCAGAGAATATATAAATATAAATTCTGCTGACCATTCGCCCCGACATAGTGGATGATGTAGATGGTGGAATTCTGACATTCCACAACCTGCTTTACCCATTGGCTGCTCTGCTATCTCCACATTCCATGGGGATTAGGAAGGATTAGCAGGATATATAATGCCATGTAAAACAGGAAGTAATGCTTCTGCATGAACTGAACTTGACCATTGAATGTTGTTTGACCTGTGATATTGCCTATGATTTATTACCTTATGCCTAGTTCACACTTGAACACTTTTCTAGAAAATGACGTCATCATTTCTCAAGTGAAAAAGTAAAAAATGGAGTATTCACTCCAGTTTCCACTTTTCCACTTGAGAAATGATGACGTCATTTTCTAGAAAAGCGTTCAAGTGTGAACAGGGTATAAGTGTTTAAAGTGCTACATATTATATTTATTTAAGTGTAGTGTATAACCTTTAAAGTAAGTCTATGGTGCCTCAGGGCCTTGATCGGCCAGAAACTGAGGTATATATGAGGCAAATATGGGGCCAATATAATGGTCTGTATATCATGCATATTGGACATTGCGCTCCTCTATGGCCGCCGACATCGGGGAGGTCAACAGGCTGATCGGGCGTGGCCAAACGGCTTACGGGCGACTGGGAAGGCCACGCATCGGCGTGTGACAACTCGAGGACGCGACACAGGACCGGGACCGACAATAGGTGAGTAAGTCACTCTGTCTACTCTTCTCCCTCTCATGGCCCCGGGCCCCCAATTTGAGATAATGCGTGGTGTACGACGCGGAACGTGGTTTCGACCACTTAGGTCGCCATGGCGAGACCAAGTACACCTCTTTTTTCTTCTTATGAGATTTCATAATTTAAGAAATTGAAATTTTAAAAATAATGTTAAATTTTATTAATGTGAAACTGATTAAATTCACGTCCCTCACAGATGTGAATCCAGCTAAATTCACGTTTGTAAAGTCACATGACAATTCTGGCCAATAAAAACACTGGGACGTGTAAATAGCCACTACAAATAATTAAATTAGTGAGAAAATAATCTGAATTACATACTCCCAAACAGTAAATATAAATTAAATCAGTCAAATAACATAAGATGGCGTTGCCGTCTATTTTTTGATCGGTTCAATAATTAGATGGCTTAGTTTTATTTTCAAAAATGGCGAAAGAGTAGAAGCGAAGAGGATAATTCGAGCGATAACTTGTTTATTCTAAGGTCTACACCGTTCCGATTCAGTGATTTAATTTTAAAAATGGATGTCGCAAATAATAACGAATTAATACCCATTCCTAGCGGTATTTTAGACGACTTAAGCAGGTGAATATAATTAATTTTGTGATTTTATTTGTTGATTTATATTTCTTTCTCATGCAGTCGTTTTATTATCAACGTACCGGACGAAGAGAGGAAAGATCTAACCCGGATATGTTTTCAGATTGAATTAGCTCACTGGTATTACTTGGATTTCTACTGCAGTAATGAAACTTGGCTACTTCCCTGTGGCATGAAGGAATTCACAAAACTAAATATCCTTTTTTAAGAATTGTATTTTGTGTAATTTACGTTTATTCACGAATATTAATATTGCCTTGACTTCTTTTTGTTCACTATTTTGGCATATTCCTTTTCTTCGTGAACATATAGATAAAGTTGAATCGGTTTTAGATGAATGGAAAACGTATAAAATGACGGTTCCCACTTACGGTGCGATTTTAATGGATTCTTCACTGGAAAAAGTGAATTTTTTTTTAAAAAATAAATGGTTTGTTTTACTTTTTTTTTTTTTTTAAATTTACAGGTAGTTTTGGTTCAAGGTTATTGGGCAAAATCTAGTTGGGGTTTCCCAAAAGGCAAAGTCAATGCTGAAGAAGAAGCTCATATCTGTGCAATTCGAGAAGTTCTTGAAGAAACGGGTTTTGATATGAGTAAATTGATCAACAAAGATGAATATTTGGAACATTCTATGAATGATCAAGTCATTCGTCTTTACATCATTACCGGGGTTCCAAACGATACTAAATTTCAACCCAAAACACGTAATGAAATTAAGGTATATAAATGTTATAACGTTATTTCAAAAAATAATTTTTTAAAATTAATTTTGATTTTTTTTTTAAAGAGTGTAGAATGGTTTTCTATTTCTGACTTACCATTAAACAAAAAAGATGTAACTTCAAAAACAAACTTGGGAATGGCACCGAATAGTTTTTTTACTGTGATGCCATTTGTAAGGTATAAATAAGTTCTCTTAAAATATGGAAGTGATTTTTAATTTTTTGTTATTTTTAGGCCGCTTCGACAATGGATTCAAATGCAACAGAAAAAATGTCGAAGACAAAGAACAAAAACAGTTGATGTGACACCGTCACACGGTTTAATTAAGAAACAAACCAATCACTTTCCTAGCGAGATGGTTGTTACTATAAAAGCAAAAGATGGTCGACAGGGCTCGCGAATGTCATCTCCACCACCGCGGTTACAGAAACAGAAAGATGCTAAAAACCAACAGTACCAGGTACCCATTGAGTTTTTATTACAATATACTTTATTATGTTTTTTATTATTTTTTTTTTAGGTTAAAGATAATTCTCATGTTCGAAGAGTTCTATCGCAGACCACTGATGATGAAAATGAATTTAACTTGATAGCACCATCATGGCTGAGTTTCACTTTCGACAGACAAACCATTATTTCTGCCGCTTTCACTTAAAACAATTTTTTTTTTATTGTTATTTTTTTTATTTTCACATATCTTTAGAGCTATTCTTTTTTATATAAGGAATTATCCAAATCGCCATTTTTAATTTTAATTTACTCAACAAAAAAAATGTAAGTAAATCGCGCTATTGTAAATCTGATTATTTTTATTATTAGTTATTTTGATTTTATATTTTGTGGGGAAATTAATAGGCACATCTTGTACATGTTTTTCATTCTTATTCATCACGTACATTTGACACATTTTTCAAAAAATTCTGCATGATCTCAGGTTCATAATCACGAATTCTTCTTCATCGAGCCCAACATTAAAACCTCCTTATTGAGGACTATGTAGAATTTTTTATTACAAATTTGTTCGATTGGTCTGAAATATGTATACAGTTAGTAATATTCTTTTCCTTTCGTTCAGTATTTTAATATAAATATTTTGTAATTATAATTGGTAAATAAATAATAATTAGAGCCCGGATAAATTCATGACTGCATGTTTTTATATTTTTTTTGCCCAAAAATGCATAAAAATCCAATTTGACCAAAACCATAACCGGGAACGTATCTTGTACGTTTTCATTTTATCAAATTTTGTGATGGAATTTCATCAGGTTTGACATTTGTTTGAATTTTGTATGATGACAATTTAGATATCCTTTAAAATTTACAAAAAATTAACAATTTTGCGATTAAAATTGGTTGTTATTATTCAACAACAATGTGAAAATTGCAGAAGTTGATTGTTGGTAAAGGAAAACAGAATAGACACGTGTGTTTAAGTTAAACAAGAGTGATCAAGTAGTTTATTTAACAAAAGTGCGGTCCTTATATAGGATCCTTTAATTACAAAGGTGCAAGTCAGGTGGACGTGGCAGGTCCGCCAATCAGTGATTGACAGATGATGCATGACGTATTTTGATACGTCTATGCGACATGTGCGGGTGACATGGTCAACACGCAGTTCGAACAAAATTCACCAATTTCAAAAATTTTTCGATGAAATAAAATTAAATTGCATAATTACAAAATTTAAAATTTTTGGATAAAATATTTTACCAAATTCAACATTTTTTAAAATTTAATTTTGTATATTTTGCTATTTTTTATTGCATAAATTTGAATTTTTGGTGCATATTTTGTGCGCATAAATATCCGGGGTCTAATAATAAGCATATATTTTTTAAAAATAAATTGTAAAGAGACAGACTAGTTAGTGTGCTTTTAATTTTAAAATATATCAATAGATGGTGTTAGTCGTAAACTTAGCTAATTGACTATTATCAATAGATGGCGTTAGTCATCAGCCAAGTAAACTTGGCTAATTGACTATTAAACTGCCATGAGCTAGGGTTAGGCTGTGGTTTGAATGTTCTCGTCTACTACTGGACGGATTTAGGATCCGTGAAGTGCCACAGATACTCATGGATGTGTGGGGTGTCATAGGCCACTTTATTTTCTTCATTTCCTTTTAGTTACTTAGGAAATGAATTTAATATCTCGTACTGCTACAATAGTCATTGTGAGGCAATATAAAATTTGTTCCTTGTTTGTTGCAAACAGTGTTGCAGTTAAAAGGGTTTTGTTGCATTAACTACTGGTGTTGACAACAGATGTCGCTGGCGTCATCCTAACAACTGATAGCAACAAAAAAAGTAAAAGTCCAGATCAATACGGTATTGTGTTTTTTTATATACTTTTCTTTAATTTGTTGTGGTGACTAGGAATTGTTTAGTAAATAAATATAAAATAAAACTTTTACTGGTTTATTGTATTAACATATCCGGGTGCGCACAGTGGGGGAGAACCCTCGCTGTTACGCGCATTCCCTCCACTAAGAGAAAGAGGGCTGAGCATTCTCGGCCTTTGTAGCTGAGGCATCCCAAGGAGGGAGTGACTCATTTTCGACACCTGTCGTGGTCACATGACTCGAAGCTATAAAAGGACTTGCTCCAGGAAGTGAGATTAGATTATTCACAGGACACAACCTAAGGTACACCAGAGCATCAAACTTCCTCGCCAGTCAGGCCTCGTAAAATTACAGGGATTGATTGAGGACCCGATGCCATGGATATACACCGAAAATCTCACCGGACTGTCGTAGATAGCGCCACAAAGACAAGGAAACAAGAACCTTGTCGACAAACCTTTCTCAAACTCCCAACACAAACAAAGGGAAAACCTTTTGTCTGGCTCTACATGTGTATTCGACAAGACAGACCTTTGCCCGGCTCTACCGTGTATTCGACAAGACAAAATCCTTTGTCTGGCTCTACATGCATATTCGACAAGGCAAATCCTTTGTCTGGCTCTACATGTGTATTCGACAAGACAAAGCGCTAATAACTTCGTAAAGTTAAGCAATCGACCACTGCGATCATATCAACCACCTAACGACCACTAACCACCTAGACAACAGACCAAGGACCAGGAATAGGCCTAAACTGCTTCACACCAGTTTAGCATCCAAATCGAGACCGACCGAACCAAGGACCCGCGACGATAACCTAGTTATCGCATTCGATTTACCATTAGTAATTCTGATCGAGAAATATCTCGATCCAGATTTCCCTACAGTGTAATTTAATCGTATTGCTACAATAAATACCATTGAAATACCCTAATTTATTCTCGTGTATTAATTATTTTGCTACCTATTCGTAGAATAACCCAGGTTAAGTGCACTCAGCTTATTAGTAATTATCTTTCTAATAAGTCAGGTCACGACATTGTTTACTTTCTACTTAGGATTAGGATTAGGATAAGGATTAGAATTAATATTAGGGTTAGAGTTAGAAGTATAGGTTATCTAAAGTTAGGATTAGGATTAGAAGTATAGGTTATATAAGGTTAGAGTTAGAAATATAGGTTATCTAAGGTTAGGGTTAGGATTAGAAGTATAGGTTATCTAAGGTTAGGGTTAGGATTAGAAGTATAGGTTATCTAAGGTTAGGGTTAGGATTAGAAGTATAGGTTACATATCTAAGGTTAGGGTTAGAACTAGGGTTAGAACTAGGGTTAGAATTACAGTTAGGATTAGAATTAAGGTTAGGGTCTTGTTGGGATTAGGATTAGATCTCAGAGTTAGTGTAGAGGTAGGATAAGTATTTGGATTAGGGTTAGGATTAGGGTTATGAGAGTTGGATTTTGGTTTGGCCTAGAGAAAGAGTTAAGGTTGGGTTTTCGACTAGGGTTGGGGTCAGTGATATGGTTTGGCTAGGGTCAAAATAACACAAATAACTTCACCCTGATATTTCCTCTTTGCAACAAACAAAAAGCAATCGGATCATCACAAAAGCAGCCCAACTGCCGAGGCCGCCAAGTAAACCGGTTTTCAAAGCGGGCAGATCAACAATTCAATGGCCAAGTAAAAACAAATCCCAGCGAAAACCAAACACTTTACTTTACCTTTCTGAAAGCGATCACCGACACCAGACACCGGAAAAACACAAGCCCAAGCAAACTGTTATTATTTAGTCATTCAAAGTCTCGTATTTATTCATGTGATGTTATTATTTGTTGTTCACAACGTTTTTCCTTACTTTTATGTTATTGTATATAAGTTATGATTGTCACTTGTAAGCCTCCGTAGTTTACACGGCTATTTTTAGATTTTCAAATAAAAAATTTTTCACTTGCAATTTTGCAGTGAGACCTAATGGATGTGTCTCTTATTTTCTGTCTGTTTTGCACCCACTCTGATCATCAAACCAAACCAGGATAACCCAAACCCAGACGCACAACAACAATGGAAACACACCAATCCACACCGAAACCCACAAAAATACCAGCTACAACTAAACAAACACCAAAAAACACAATACAACAACACAACCACTGCTTCAAATCACACACAGCTACTGCACAAAAAGCCAACCACAGCTTGCCAAACACGCCACTTGGCACCACTACTCAAATCACACAAATTCACCACATCCCCCAACACCAATCACATGTGACACGCACTAACGACATCCACAAACCCAACACAAACCACTGTAAACCACACTACCAGCAACAAACGCCCCGGAGACCAAAACAAAACTGCAACAACCCACACGCAGAACTCTCAGCAACAACACACCCCCACACATGCACACCAACACAACTAACTATATACACTATCACAAATCCACTGTCACAAAACCAACACTGACTCCAGCAAACACCAAGAAATAAAAATCCACATCTCCAAACAAAACCACAACAGCAAAAACTTAACAAAACCACAACAGCAAAAACTTAACAAAACCACAACAGCAAAAACTTAACAAAACCTCAACAGCAAAAACTTAACAAAACCACAACAGCAAAAACTTAACAAAACCACAACAGCAAAAACTTAACAAAACCACAACAGCAAAAACTTAACAAAACCACAACAGCAAAAACTTAACAAAACCACAACAGCAAAAACTTAACAAAACCACAACAGCAAAAACTTAACACATCCCAATCCCAAAGAACCACGCAAGTATCGCCAACAAACACGGAAAACAACTTAACAGTTGCACTGAACACAACGGTTTCCAATAGGTAGGAAAGGGAAAGTGTGTGATTTTTGCTGGGATTGTTTTATTTGGCCATTGCATTGTCGATCTGCCCGCTTTGATGGCCGGTTTACTTGGCAGCCTTGGCAGTTGCGCTGCTTTTGTGATGATTTTAGTATACATTTATAATTTCTCACGTGTCACAACAATTTTAAATAATGACTAATTTTTTTAAAAAAACACAGTGTCTATTTCCACAAACATATGTAGAAATAGACATCGACTATTTCTACAAACGTTTGTGGAAATAGTCGGCCCATTAGGAGCTGACTATTCTCACAAACATTAAAAATTTGATGGATGGTGCGCCCATCTAATTGTTTAGGAAGCCCACGCAGTAGCCCCACCGGAGGTGTAAAGCTAGGTTCACACTAGAGGTAAAGTAATGCAACGCAAAGAAATAGCAGCTTGTGGCAGGTTGGAGGCTTGTGTCCAACCAATCACAGGTTGTTCACACTAGAGGTAAAGTAACGCAACGCAAGGAAATAGCAGCTTGTGATTGGTTGGAGGCTTGCGTCCAACCAATCACAGGCTGTTATTTCTTTGCGTTGCGTTACTTTACCTCTAGTATGAACCTAGCCTTAGAGTGAAGTTGTGCAGTGGAGCAACGATACACGTAAGCGCCGCTGACAAATACTGACCAATGTTTGTGAGAATAGCCGGCCCCTAATGGTCAGACTATTTCCACAAATGGGGAAATAGCCGGCTATTCCCACAAACATTCTGTTTTTTAGATCTGACCATTTTGGATGGTCAACTTACTTGGCCGGTCCACAGCTGGACTGTTTATGGGATAATCTGTTCTCTTTTTGTCGAGCTTAGTACATTTACTGCCATCCATATATACTAATAGCGAACTGTTTCTTCGCGATTTGTGATTGGCTGTTGGCGAATGAAAACAACCAATAGACGACGCCGTCAGCTTGTCTGTGGCGAAAAAGTGTGCGCCACCACAACGATAAAACTTAACAAAACCACAACAGCAAAAACTTAACAAAACCACAACAGCAAAACTTAACACATCCCAATCCCAAAGAACCACGCAAGTATCGCCAACAAACACGGAAAACAACTTAACAGTTGCACTGAACACAACGGTTTCCAATAGGTAGGAAAGGGAAAGTGTGTGATTTTTGCTGGGATTTGTTTTTATTTGGCCATTGCATTGTCGATCTGCCCGCTTTGATGGCCGGTTTACTTGGCAGCCTTGGCAGTTGCGCTGCTTTTGTGATGATTTTAGTATACATTTATAATTTCTCACGTGTCACAACAATTTTAAATAATGACAATTTTTTTAAAAAAAACACAGTGTCTATTTCCACAAACATATGTAGAAATAGACATCGACTATTTCTACAAACGTTTGTGGAAATAATCGGCCCATTAGGAGCTGACTATTCTCACAAACATTAAAAATTTGATGGATG
>JH431626.1:5236-18480 GCA_000239455.1 Strigamia maritima | reverse complement strand
AAACCTCACTGAAACCTAGCTTTAAAAAAACTTCCGGTGACTATTTTAATGATCACATTTAAAATGACTTTTTTGTGGATTTATAAGGTCCAACATTTCTAGCTGTTAAGCCTAGTACACATACCAATTCAGACTCAAAATATTCAGCCAGTCTGAATTTTTCATTCGCACAACATTCGCACAACATTCGCACAACATTCGGTTGGCAGGTACGTACTGGTACTTGCCAACCTCACGATAATAGTATCAGTGTCTGCCATTTTGGACGAACTCAACGTTTTTCCAGGCAACAAGCAGTTTTTCCAGGCAACAGGCAGTTTTTCCGATAAGGACCGCATGTGATTGGCTAATTTCAAATCGACGGCCGTGTGTGATTGGTCGGTTTAAACAAAAGTTGAAGTCTCAACGGAATTTTAAATAATGGATAATGTCACATGGAAAATTCAGACTGGGAATAATGTGGTACACATGGTTTGTTTAATGACACCATATTACAAATGGCGACTGTCTGAAATATATTTTTGCAAATGGCTATCTTTGAAAATATGCAATGAGGATGAGGCTGATGATGAAGATATATTCGAAAATCAATGTGTTGGGCTTGCTGTTCGTTTTTTCCTTTTCATTTCTTGGCAGGATAGAACATATATCCCGCCAATATATGGATTCGCAGCTAATATGGATTCGTCCGTACTTGACGCAACGTTGGAACATGCAGTTTAAGCGACCGGTTTAAAATAAAGATAAACAAGTGTGATCTGGTTATCTTTATTTTTAACTGGTCGCTTAAATCACATGAATTATGGGTAGTTGAAAAGATTCCATGCACGGAAACAATAGGTCGTTTCCCGCGTACCAAGTGGGCGGAAAGTATGATTTTTTCAGCTACAGAATATTTCCTCAAGGAAATTTTTTGATGTGTACCACAAGAAAAGGAATTTTCAGATTTCGATTCCCTGTGCCATTCCGTGTACGGAATGAGCTGATGTGTACTAGGCTTTAGATAGGAAAAAATTTTCAATTAGAAAGTTGTAGAGCATCATTGTTTAATCTGAAAAGATTAATAGATCAAAACCATAAACCTAGGAGCATAAGTGGAGTAGTGTCCTATCACGAAGTTCCAAATTTTCTTATTCAGCAGCTTCCGGTCCGTCGAAATTCATCATCAGGAGGCACCATCATTGATTTAGCATAGTCACATGAAGCCATTTCTACAACAATAGTGCCCAAACTAACAGAACTTCACTTCATATTTATAGCAGAAGTATCATAGAAAATGTTTCTATCACACTTCTGTCAAACAGGAAGTGAAGAAGTAAGAAACTTATGCTGCCTACCTACAATGTTTGAGTTCTCAGTCCAGGGGATGATATACTTTTAGGTCTATGATCAAAACTTATCATTTGAAACCAATAACAAGCAATAACTTAATTTTAGCAGGAAAGCCAAGGGGCAGTTGCATGACATAAAAAGACCACTAGTCTTAAGGTGCATTTTCATTTGCGAGAAATCATTTTTCGCGCTAATTTTTTCAACAATTGTGCGACAAAAGTTGCATGCTTGTTCATTTTCATGCAAGCTAGACTTGCAAAAGCGCGCGATTGTTGGCGCGATTCTGTTTTTCATGGGCCTCTATCAAGTCAAGCTTTGCTCACAAAATCGTGTCTAAAATTGCGCCATGTGACAATTTGGACCAATAGGAAGTGGTTTGTTCTTGGCATTTGAACAGGTTCCACCCACAATTGCAACAATTGCAAATGGCGCTGATTTTTTTCTCTACCTGAATTTTCAATCTTGATTAATCCATTGATTAATCAAGATTGAAAATTCAGGTGGGGAAAAAAATCATCCACATCTAGAAAAGCCAAAAAATAATAAATTTAGCAATTTTTGATGCTAAACATTTCAAACTAATGAATATTTCATGAGATGGCAACTAATTTTTACAAAATTTTTGAAAGCGATCGAGAAGTGGTCCCAATGAAAAAGCTCAAGCCAAAGCGTGATTTTTAGAGAGGCGCGATTGTTGGCGCTTCTTCGCACTGCCGAGCGATTTTTATTCTAGCGCAAGAAATTCTCTCGCAAATGAAAATGCACCTTAACAACAAGTCATTTTTCAGTCATTTTTGGTTGATTTTTACATTAGGTGCATTCAGGAACTAAAACTCGTCAAAAACGAGTTTTGTGTGTGTTTTTATGTATAATTCTGAGTGATAAAATCTGAGGCACGTTTTAGCTAAGTTTTAGTTAAGTTTTAGCTATGTTTTAGCTTCGTCTTAGCTTCTATCACATGACTTGAAGCAGTCATGGGACTTTAAAATAAATGGCACCGATCTAACTCTACAACAGTAGAGTTGGATGCTGCGCAGACGAGTGCGCAATTGTAAGACACAACTCGTGTCTCGTGAAACGCTAGAATTGTAGCGTTTCCTAAAACGTGCGTGCAAGCGCGTTTTTTGGCTTAAACCTAAACGTTTCCGGAAATGACGACACATTTCAGGAAACGAAACGAGGGAAACGACTGAAACATGAAAATGTTTTAGTTCCTGAATGCACTTATTATTTCATCACAGTTTAAAATTTGATGCACAACAATTAGTTAATACCTGGCAACAGTAAGAAATAAGAAAGTAAGTATAACCTTTAATCAGTATACTGATGTATAGAATAACACAAGAATTTTTACATACAGAACTACAAATTTTTATATTACAAACTGACTTTTGAAATGTTTATAAAGAAACAAGTACAGCGAAATACAAATCGGCGAAACAAGTGTGTTATACAAGACTTATCTGCTAATTTTGTGCTGTTGTTACGGAGATGTCAAAACTTCATCACACTGCGGTTTTTATTTATGTAATTTTACGTGTATGATTAGTGTTAAGTATTATTAGTTGTAGATAAATACACATGAAATAATAATTCTACAATAAATATTACTCCTGAAAGTAAAACACCAGTACATCACTAACAACACAAATGAAAGCTGAAATGGTATGATACATTGAGATGGGTTTGATTTTAATATTATTTTCTTTCAGACACATTACAGGTTGATGCAGTGTATTTATTTTAGAGAAAATTCCTGTTTGTTTTAATTTTATCATTCTGTAAAGAAGAAAATTTGATTGTTAAGTAATTATGAATTTTTATGGGGAATTTTCAACTCGTTTGTATGTACTGTATATACTCGCGTATAAGTCGAGGATTTTTGGACCAAATTTTTTATTTTATTTTTTTTATTTTTTAATTTTATTTTTTTTATTTTTTTAATTTTATTTTTTTATTTTTTTAATTTTGTATGTCACAATGCGTTTGAAAGACGCTTGATACCTCGAAAACGAGAGAGCCCTGGTTTGAATTGCAGCGACACTGTGAAATGCTTGCAGCGACACTGTGAAATGCTTGCAGCGATCGACACTGAAATGCTTGCAGCGACACTGTGAAATGCTTGCAGCGACACTGTGAAATGCTTGCAGCGACACTGTGAAATGCTTGCAGCGACACTGTGAAATGCTTGCAGCGACACTGTGAAATGCTTGCAGCGACACTGTGAAATGCTTGCAGGACACTGAAATACTTGCAGCGACAGATTACAGCTAACAGATTTATCGATAGCATGACTGCTGTTATTGGCCCATCTGAATTGCAGCAACCAATCTCTCTCATAACAATGGGCCAATAATGGCTTTGCTCTCACCCATACAGTTTTTACGAGTTAGATTCTCATGTGTAATATCCGAAAAGCTGGGAAGATTATCGTATAATCATATGCATTTCTTGCGAGGTAAGATCACGAATGCCCGAAGCAAAAAAACGAGTATGTGTATGATTATTGATATTAACTTCCTGTGATTGAGTTGAATTTGGGAAGAGAATTTTTTGAGTCCTAAATTGGTGGTGTTTTGCCACCAGCATTGAGAAATAAACCTTGAGAGCAAAATGCATATATGAGTGAGAAGCGCCTAGTGGGACTATCTCACTATAAGCAGACATGATTGGCCAACAATTGAGTGCTTGGGCCAATAGTGTATCTCTTTATGTGTTAGGCTTATTTGGACTCAAAAAATTCTCACTTTAACAAACTGACCGGTCAACTAAAAAAAACTTTTGGTGTGGGTTCTCACTTGTGTTCACACTATACGTATATAAGCAGTAACATTAAGGAAGTAGTGAGGAGTATGACTGGGCTGCAAGAGATAGCGATAGTAGACTGATATTTCTCTTCCATAATGTATCTTGTTCTTGCTTTACTGTTAAGAGTGAACTAATTCTTAATGATCATGCTTTGCAGAATTGCCAACTGTATTTGCTAAATTGGTAATTCTACACCAAAAATGTTTATCAAAAATAAATAAAGTACATTTTACTTATCGCTGTGATATACAGTACTTAATAGCCTTGCAATTGTATTAAATTTTTGATTTTGATTTACTTTGTTTTCCGACACTTGATCCAGTATTTGCAATCAATATTATGATCATCATGAAAACAGAAGAATCCGTTTTTTCCATAATTGGTAGTAACCAGAATTTTTTACCTGAGTAATGAAATTGCATATATTTGTGCCACTTGTTTGAGACGTAAAAAATACTTATTACAGGAACATTGGAAAATGAAAGTTACTTTTCTAAGAAGAACTATCAAATTAAACTATACAGTCAAGAACTTATAGATTTTTATACAACATGTTTCCACAGTAGGATTAGTTTGTTGTTTGAACCGTTCCAGCAATAAAGGTTTTATTTAAATGTACAGAAGACATAAAATTAATGGGAATATCATCGATTTCAATTTATCTTTAACGCTTTTTTCCTGATAATTATCGAAAGTCACTTAAACATTTTAGCTTAACGAGAATTCGATAAACTCTTCTACAAGTATATTTTATTTATGAATTATTGAGTTCAATAATAGATGCATTACTGTCATTAGTCTTTCAATTTAGGCCTGAGGTGCTTATTCTTGAAGCTGGGTTACATAGGTACATTTACTACATTTGCAGCAATTATTTATAATTGAATTGACAAAAGAATGTCGGGTCACTGAAGCGCTGGGCGCTAAGTGGAGATTCTAATGTGAGTAACTGGAAGATTTAAAAAAAAACTGAAAAAAATGTTGTTTAAGTCTTAGTTAGCTCAACTTGTAAAATTGCATACCTTTTAACATGACTTGTGAATGTTCAGTGAAAATGAATATTTGCATATTTGTAGTAAAATATTTCTACAATTAATGCCAATCCTGATACAGCAATGCAGCCAACAAGAAAAAGGAACGCTGTTATTGTGTGATACAGTGAAATGGATTTAACAGTAATGTAATTAATTGTCAAACACATGACAGGTTGGTGTATTTTCGTTATTTGAGACAGGATTCCAGTTTCTTTTAACCACAACAATCTGAAAAGAAGAAAATATAATTCAGATTTTTTAATTATGCGCAAGTATTTCAGGGACTGTGACTTTCAGATACAGATTACATCTCATCATTCTAAAACAAAGTAAATATGGTTGTAATTTTTAGAGATTTTTATGATGTTACTGATTTTAATTTTGTTTAGGAAGAAACTATATTATAGCCCAGAAAAAGAGCATTGGGATATTTCTTTCACTGCTTTCCATATATTTATTCTGGTGGAGAAAGCCCAGCCTCCTCGTGGCCTCTCCTGGAGTTTATACACCACTGTAGCACTTTTCTTCTGCAGTGGAGCTTAATACTTGTAGGTCTTCTGATTGACTATGTATCTTCTTTCTTCTTCAACTTTTTGCTCTTCTTTCTTTTGTCACTTTCGGTTTTGTCTTGGACGAGATTGCTGTGTACTGTATGTCATCATGAAATCACACGAGTAATCTACAGTACCGTATGTCCCAGAACCAACGTCCAATTTCTTTTTTAAAAAAATAGAAAAGTTGGACATTTCATATGGACTATAAAGTTACGCGGACAGACTATCGTAGGGTGCTAGGTGCTACAAATTTAAAAATTCATACTTTTGATTAAATATATCTGTGTATTTTGACCCTTTTCTGAATGTGAAATAAGCAGATAAAGGTATAGGATTTCTCATTAAACTGATTGCACAGTTGGATCCAAATTTCCGTTGTAATAGTTCATATGAATTAATTAAGGCATTTCCTTCACGCGAAAGCAGCTTGTCCACTTGTGAGGGCGACATAGCTCCGTTATTTGGACTTTTTTTCATATGTTGCCACATCTGCAACGTAAGATTTGTTTCTGCTTTCTGAAATTTAAATTTTAAGTACTCTAATGAAACAAATAATAATAAACACCATAATATTATGAAAATAAATTCCTAATACCTTAATTTCAATGTACACAAAATTTCGTTCATAACCATATACATTAACTTTGGTATCTAAAAGTATATCTTGAATGTTGTTATATCTAGCATGAGCTGAAGTGACAGTTAACGATGCATATAATACGGCATTGTAACTAAAAAATATCATCATGACAAAAACATTTTTCGTGTTAGTTAGTATATCAACTGCAAAAAATTTAAAAAAATCACTGTATAAATAAACTGTTACGGTACTTCGAAAGTTGTAAATATCACACTTTAGATAACTTTTTATTTACAGTAAAACCTCCGCGGACGGGACACCTCGGGTCCAGCCATACTTTGTCCTGTCCGCAGAGGTGTCCCGTCCACAGAGGGACCCTCCGTAGACGGGACAAAAGCCCTTTGTCCCATCCGCAGAGGTAATGGTCTGTGATTGGTCAGTTTCAAGTTAATTTTAAATCAAAAATTCAGAATTTTAAATCAAAAATTCAGAATTTTAAATCAAAAATTCAGAATTTTAAATCAAAAATTCAGAATTTTAAATCAAACATTCAGAATTTTAAATCAAACATTCAGAATTTTAAATCAAACATTCAGAATTTTAAATCAAACATTCAGAATTTTAAATCAAAAATTCAGAATTTTAAATCAAAAATTCAAAATTTGCAAACAAATTCATTTTTTTAAATAAAGATTCTAAAAATTTCTAATTTTTCAAAAATAATTATGCAAAATTTATTGTTTTGTCCCGGCCGCGGAGGTCATTTAGACCGAACTTGATTGGACGAGGTGTCCTCTGTCTTGACCGCAGAGGTGTCCTGTTCGCAGAGGTAAATTTCTATTGGTCGGGATTGATCGGGTCGGGTCCAGCCAATATCGTCCCGACCACAGAGGTGTCCTGTCCGCGGCGTGTCCCATCCGCGGAGGTTTTACTGACCTGGAATTACGAAATTGTTGTTTTTTTCTGTTTTTGACTACTTTTTTGTCAATAGTAAGTTATTCACCAAGAAACTTGAAAGTATCTATTTTATTACCGTAGCATTTACCATAACTAAACTACAATTAAATGATTTTTTTTATTCAGTATTTAATGCTGGATTATGTAAAGGTGCATTTTCATTTGCGAGAAATGCCATTTCTCGCGCCTATTTTTCAATAATCGCGCGACAAAAATCGCACGCTTGTTCATTTTCATGCAAGCTAGACTTGCAAAGGCGCGCGATTGTTGGTGCGATTCAGTTTCTCGTGCGCTTCTGTCAAATCTAGCTTTACTCACAAAATCGCGCCTAAGATCGCGTCATGTGATAATTTGGACCAATAGCGACTGGTTTGTGCCTGGCATTTGAACAGGCTCCACCCACAATTGCAAATGGCGCTGATTTTTTTCCGCAAATTGAATTTTAAATCTTGATTAATCAATACCATCCACATCTAGAAAAGCCAAAAAATAATAAATTCAGCAATATTTGATGCTAAACATTTCAAACTAATGGATATTTTATGAAATGGCAACTGATTTTTACGAAATTTTTGAAAGTGAGAAGTGACCTTTTTTTGCTCTAATGAAAATGCTCAAGCCAGAGCTTGATTTTTAGAGCAGTGCGATTGTTGGCGCGATTTTTTTTGTAGCGCGAGAAATTCTCTTGCAAATGAAAATGCACCTTTACTGAGTTTACCAACTAAAGCTACGTTTAAAGTGATGAATTAATTCTCTTGTTGGAACAACAAAGAAGTTCATCAATCTTTCAATACAATGCACTTGTTACTAGCTGGGTTTCTCGGTGTTTTCCTGGGTTAAGCCTAGTACACACACCAATTCAGACTCAAAATTTTAAGCCAGTTTGAATTTTCCACGCGACAATCATCAACAGAATTTTAAATAATGGATGATTTCACAAACAAAATTCCTACTGCGAATAATGTGGTACACATGATTTGTTGGACAACATCAGATTACAAATGGTGACTGTCTGAAATATTTCTTTGCAAATGGCTACTGTTGGAAATATTGCTTTAAAAATGCTGTCGGATTAGGATGATGAACTATTCGTAAATCAATGTGTCAGGTTCCCAGGTAACACCAAATGTTGCTGCAACGTTGCAATGTTGCTGCAATGTTCCAAATGATACTTCTTCTAACATTGCTGCACTGTTGGCCAACATTGCTGCACTGTTGACAACATTGTTACACTGTTGGCAACATTGCTGCACTGTTGGCAATAGTGCAGCAATGTTAGAAGAAGTATCATTTGGAACATTGCATGCAACATTGGTGTTACCTGGGTTACTATTTGCTGCTGATGGTGTTTTCCTCTTTTTAGAGTGATTTTTACCAACAAACGACCATGTAGTCTAGGCGACCAATCAAAAATAAAGATAATCAGGTAACTTAGTTATCTTTAGTTTTAACCGGTCGCCTGTGGATAGTTAAAATGATTTTAAGCACGGAAACAATAGGTGGTTTTCTCCGTGCACGTTGTACGCGGAAAGAATGATTGTTCTATCTATGGAACATTTTCTCACAAGAAAAATTTTTTCTGTGTACCACAAAAACAGGAATTACCAGACTTTGATTTCCTGTACCATTCACATGTATGGAATGGGGCATACAAGGTTTTAAGAAACTGTTAGTTGGCCCATAGACCTACATCTCCTGGACTGCGAACTCACTCTAGCGCTGTGTTATAAGTGGATTAGCTGCCAACAATTGAAACGATGGCTCGCTGTGGGCCCTACTGTTCTCCCGCTCACTTCCTGTTATTGCAGAAGGGTGGATTCCATCACACTTCTGCAATACTGGGAAGCGGTTATATATCCTCTCATGGAGGAATTACTTCACAGTTTATGGCAAATTAAAAGTTAAACAACCTGAGTTTGATGAAGTAATTTGTTTCTTTTGACATTTTATCATCAGGGCAGATAAAACGATGAGAATAGCTGTAGCAAGTATACACCACCAAATGCATAATGAAAATGGTTTGAGAAATGTCATCCACAAATATTCTTTTATTTTGCGGTTTTGATTGATGGCTACTCCCCATGAGCCTCTTCGAATAGGAAAAATAGTCAGATCAAGGTTTTTAACTTTTTTTTATCAATTCCTCCAATGTAGTAGCTCATATATCAGGATTCTAGTAGTGAAATAAATAGACTGTTACTGCACAATAGATAAATATGTAAATAAATTGGAATAAATTATGTTAGAACTCACACCATGATGACGGATTTCAGAAGACGTCTTACATATTGGACTGAAAAGATTGATAGAGTTTTAGCCTTAAAGTTTATTTGTTAGTATTACCATACTTGAATATGATGTTATATACGTTAAAACCGTATATACTCGTGTATAAGTCGAGGATTTTTGGAACACATCTTGGTCTTTTTTGTCCAATCCGAGTTATATATACTTGAGCCCTTTTAAGTGAGGGCGACTTATACACATAGTCAACCTCACTTAAAACGGGTCAAGTATATAAAACTCGGATTGGACAAAAAAAATCAAGATGTGTTCCAAAATCCTCGACTTATATGCGCGAGTATATACGGTATGTTTATTTCACTTAATACTGTGCAGTAGAATTATAGATTAACTTTACACAGTCTGTAAACACAACACCAATTTCTGCAATTTAAGGTTTTAAAGAATTCACACATTGCTGAAGATGTGAGATGTTGAAACCAATGGGTTTTTTTGGCTTGAGATTTAAAAAATAGTTATACTATTATGAAAATTTTTCCTACTTATAGAGCCAACAGATAAAAATATACTGCCTAACTTGTATACTGTGATTGAGAATTTGAGATAATGGGATGGATGTCCAAGTTACATGAATAAGAAAGAAGAAAGACACCCTATTTTATTGGATTTTATGCTTTTAAGTCTTTAGCTCAAGCAAGACGGGATAATAGCAGATAATGATTCACTCTATTACGTGTAGTCTAAAACTGCCAGTATAGTGTCATTCTCATACATGTTGGAAAAAATCGTACTAAAACTTTCTTCAATTCGAATCGAGTTGCTAACATGACAACAAAGACGTCTTGGTGATGAAATCATCCACCTAATGAATTGAATTTGAAACTATCCCCAGAAAAGTAAATTACAGTACCATACTTTTTAGTTATTATCAGTAGCAATTTACCGAGCGCGATGAGTGATTGTCAAAACAATTGGAGAACCATGAATCTTCTTTGCTGATACCGTATTTTGTCGATTAAGGGCCGCCCTCGAATTACGGCCGCCCTCGATTTTTAGATGCATGAGTGGTTTTACCAATGAGTAAAAAATTGAATGGTTGCAAGCTGTTTCGACAATCACTGGCGCGAGTGGTATTCGGGAAGCGAATCTAACGAAAAAAACTACAACAACAACAAATCTATATCTATATTTCCCAAAGGATTTTGCGAGATTTTGCGAGAATCCACGAGATTTTACGGGATTTCATGGGATTCCATGAGATTCCGCAAGATTTTACGGGATTCCTTGAGGTTTACGGGATTTTAACAAAATACTCGAGCAAATGTAAATCTTGTAGAATCCCACAAAATCTTGTGAAATTTCGCGGAATCTCGTGAAATCTCACGGAATTTCGTAAAATCTTGCGGAATCTTGTGAAATCTTGTAAAATCTCGCGGAATATTGTAGAACCTCGTGGAAACCCGTGAAATCCCGTGAAACATCTCGCCATCGTCATTTTGGGATTGGGGTGGAGTGGCTCGCTCTGACGGCTAGTTGTTACAGAAGTGGATAAAACATAAATTTATTTTCGGATATTTTTCATGGTGCTAAATAATCAAAACAATAGGCGCGCCGACCAATGAGATTCGTCCAAAAATTTGAATTCAACGAATCCGCGCGTACGCTCTCGTCGACAGTTTTTACCAGTTAGATTCTCATAATTAACACAACTTGGTTAGTGTAAATAATCGTATAATATTTATCCAATGTTTTATAACGTAAATATCTCACCCTGAAATCATATATAAATATCAGTTATATTTTCCTAAAATAATATTGCATTATATTTCCTAATTGAGCCCCAGCTCGATGGGAAGTGTCAAGTCCTGCCTCTAAAAGGGGTGTTATCATGGAAATGGGTGAACCCTTCGCTATGGTCTTCGCTGTGGCTCAATTGCAGCTCATTGTGCAGCTCGCTGCGCACAATTGAATCCAATTGAGTGAGAATTTTTCATTATCAGTGTCTTTTATCATCTTGCTTTCCAACAGTCAACAACTCGTACTCACAGGTGAAACTAATACAAAACTCAATAGGTATTTAGTGTGATCGAGGATATTGTCAGAGGAAAGTGGGATTTATTGGCCACGTCTGGTCCTTACACATTGTTACGGAATAGACTCTGAACTCAAGGTTGTTACCTGAAGAGCTTGTTTGTGAGCTATAATCACATTAGTAGGCTTGTTTAAGCTTCACTGGAGTTTCAATTTAGACTCAGCAGTCGAACTCAGGCAAATTCCTGACCCATTGACGTCAGACTGTTGTGCAAACAACAGTCTTTCTTTGTTTATGGGAATTTCTCGCGTTTTCCGAGCCAACCACTATGGGAAAAGCATATCTGGAGACGAGTGCAGCGTTAGAATGAAGGAAGAGTAGCAATCTACTTCACAATTTCAAAACACTGTTTCTGAGACATTGTCAAACCTTTATTAGTTAGTTTAGTTAATAAAAAAGATATAATTTGTAAACTGTGTGTTTAATTATACTACTCCTGGTCAAAAGTATGGAAACAGGTACTTTTTAAAGTCAGAAAAATGGAAATATCTTTAAAACTGTAATACTCACAGACAACTGGTTTTAAGAGGATTTATAAGAATGGTAGAGCTATCATTTCATGTAAAATTTTGGAAGATTGATTAAGTAGTTACTGAGAAAAACATTTAAAAAATTAAAAAATTATTTGTTGACAACAATTACGTAGCTCCATTATGACTTTTTTTAAGGGCTTTATAGACCCATACATCCAATTTAGAAAAGTTGCCCAAGAATTTAAACATCCTAGATCAGTTTAATTTTTAATTTTATCTTCGACGGTTCTCGAGATAATGTCAAAATTGCAAAAACCTGATTTTGGTGGTTTTTAATTTTTTCTCAGTAATTACTTAATCAATCTTCAAAACTTTTACATGAAATGATAGCTCTACTATTCTTATAAATTCTCTAAAAACCATTTGTCTGTCAGTATTACAGCTTTTAAGAAATTTTTTATTTTTCTGACTTTAAAAAAGTGCCTGTTTTCATGCTTTTAACCAGGGGTAGTATGCTGTGTGTTTAAGAAGTGCACTGTGTATGCAAGTGTGCGCGTTAGGCCTAATAATTCCATCATTAGCCCTGACCCAACAAAGACCATTCCAGCTAAGAAGTCAGGCTCCGACGTACCTAACCCATTTTAAATTACAAAAAGTTCAAAACCAGCTGTCGGAATGACTGCTATTAGGGATGCACCGGATATCCGGATTTATGTCCGGTGATCCGGCTGAAAATGAAAATATTCGGGATTTGAATATTTGGAAATTTCAATATTCTGGTTCTGAATATCCGGTTTGGAATTGTTCAATATTTTGACCGAATACCGAATAAGCCTTGTCACCTATTGCCAGAGGGTGCGACCGAGAGCGCTCTGTGCATGCGCAGTTATCAGAAATTTCAATGGGATTTTTGACATTTTTCCATTTATGATCTGATTTTAATGTGGATTTTTGCAATGCTCATCGGAATTAGGTAGTTTTCATCAAACTACTTGAATTTACATAAAAAAATTTTTTAGTAAGTAATTTTTAAGTTTTGACCGATTTTTGGTAAATAAATGCATATTTGTGAGATTTGAATGGAATTTTTGTCATTTTCACATTTTTGTCCGATTTTAATGCGGATTTTGCATTACTCATCGGAATTAGGTAGTTTCATCAAACTACTTG
>JH431625.1:2640-18249 GCA_000239455.1 Strigamia maritima | reverse complement strand
ATTAATGTAATTTCATGTATTTACAGTTTTTATAAATTGTTTTTTTTATTTTTTTTTTTTTATCGAATTCACAATATTTTTGTTACTAAAAATTAATTTTGTGATATTTTACGAATGTAAATTAGGAAGCTCGTTAAAAAAAAATTAAAAAAGTCATAATAACATAATATTATGATTTGGATTAATAAATTTAAATTATTTTCTTAAAATTCGATGTTTTCGTCCATTCTTGGAACAGGATTATTCACTAAAAGCGACACGATCATGCTAAAAAAAGTTTAAAAAAATAAAAAAACATTTAAAAAAAAATCTAAAAAAAACATAAAAATCAATCGAAATCTTACGAATAAAGATAAATAAAGAAAAATATCAGATAAAATCCTAGTTTAACCATCGTTTCTTTCATATGGCTCTTGAGCATCCCCCGATTATGAATCTCGGTCGGGTCATAAACTCCAAAATTCCCCGCTGGCACGGACCAAAATCTAGAAAAAAAATGAAAATATGTATGAATAGACGCCGGATATTTATGGAAAAATAAAATTTGTTTTATGCGCATAAAATATGCAGGAAAAATTCCAATTTATGCAATAAAAAATAGCAAAATGTGCAAAATTAAGTCTGAAAATTGTTGAATTTGGTGAAAATTTATCCAAAAATTTTGGAAATTGTTAAAATTTTTATGTAAATTGTTTAAATTTAGTTTCATTTCATCACAAAATTGTTAATTCGATGGAATTTGCAGAATTATTCAAATTTTCCGTTACAAAAGTGTCAAATTTGATAAAATTCCATCACAAAATTGCGTACAATACCGTATTTTGTCGATTAAAGGCCGCCCTCGAATTACGGCCGCCCTCGAATTACGGCCGCGCCCCTCGGCTGTAATTCAAAATAAACGCCGCACTCGAATTACGGCCGCGGCCATTATTCGAAGTTTATTTATCAGTTTTGAAGTAATGTATATTTAATACATTACTTCAAAACTGATAAATAAACTTACATTATTACATTCGAAATAATGTATTAACGTTTGCAAGTACTGTATATTTACTCTGTGTAGTAGAAAAGATCAAAGTGATTTCACAATTGGTTTTTTTCTCTATGCAAACGTTTTTAATACGTTTGCATAGCTAAACGCAACGTACGTACGTTCGTTTCATGTACGCAACTTTTTAAGTTGTTTTTAACTTTAAAAAGTTGCGTACATGAAACGCAATTTACGGCAAACGATTTAAACGCCGCCCTCGAATTACGGCCGCACCCCTCGGCCGCAATTTGTAATAAAGGCCGCGGCCTTTAATCGACAAAATACGGTATACATTTCCAGACAAAATAAGTACATTTATGCATTATTAAACATATATATTTATGCATTTTTAGTCAAATTTGGAAAAATATGCAAAATTGAATCTAAAAATTGTGGAATTTAGTGAAATTTTATCCAAAACTTGTTGAATTTGGTGAAATTTTATACAGTATATGCTGTGTGGTCCGGACACATCTGCCGGACCCATTTTGTCCGGACATTGGTCCAGACTACAAAGCGGACATTGTCCGGACTGGACGCTCTTCGCACCGGACACTTTTCCAGGACCCGACAATGTCCGGACCGCACAGCATATACAGCAATAAAATTGGTGAAATTTTATGCAAAAATTGTTGAATTTGGTAAAAATTTTATGCAAAAATTGTTGAATTTGGTAAAAATTTTATGGAAATTTGTTTAATTTGATTTGATTTGATTTCATTTCATCACAAAATTGTTAATTCGATGAAATTTGCCAAATTCTCAAAATTTATCTAAATTTTCCATTACAAAATTGTCAAATCTGATAAAATTCCATCACAAAATTTGATAAAATAAATGCATACAATATACATTTCCAGCAGAAAAGTGCATTGTTGGTCAAATTTGGCATTTTTGACCGAAATTTGGCATTTTTGACCGAATTTTTGACCGAAATTTGGCATTTTTGACCGAAATTTGGCATTTTTGACCGAAATTTGGCATTTTTGACCGAAATTTGGCATTTTTGACCGAAATTTCGCATTTTTGACCGAAATTTGGCATTTTTGACCGAAATTTGGCAATATATACCAAAAAAATTTAAAAACATGCATTTATGCATTTATCCGACCACTATACACATACATCACACCATTTCCCTCCTTTCCCACATACAAACCTATAAATCTGCCAAACAAACAACGGAATATTACATAAAAAAAAATCCAATAACCGCCAATAAGGAAAAACGCCGTCAAAATTCCATGCGCGATCATTTCCGGCAAAATCCACTAAAAAAAAATTCAAAAAAAAAAAAAAAAAAAAAAAAAAATACAAAACACATCCAAAAAATGAATACAACATTCATATTCACATAATTGAGTTTCGAACAACATTGCTGGGCGTTTAAATAGTCACATTCCAAGTCTGACAACGTGATGACCTGACGTAAGGTAACAACTCATTGAGGTGAAAAATTCATCTTTTTAAATATTTAAAAAAAACCGTTAAAACTCAAAGGATACATAATATACACTCAAAAACAACAAAGTTCCCGCGTCGAATAAAGAAAATGCAAATAGCAGTGCATCTGAAGCCATTTAAGCTCTTTTTACAATGTGATGATCGCCATTCTGCTATTGATTAATTAATAGAACAAATCTCTTTGTGTTGTTGTGGTAAGATTTGCGCACTTGTTAGCTGTTGCTAGGAGACGTTCGAGTTTTGGGTTTAAAGATGGAGGAGAAGGAAAAAGAGGAGAAAGAGAAGGAGAAAAAGTCGGATTCAAAACCGTTGCAAGTTATAATAACATACTGGTGAATGAATGAGGATTTCATGATGATAAAATAAGTTTTGTCGTATTTTTTTTTTAATTTTTAATTTTTTTAATTTTTCAATATTTTCGAGCAGTAGTGCATGAGGTTACAGACTAAAGGTAAATTGTTGTTGATTTTATATTGAATGATTTATATTATTGATTATTTTTTATAGTATTTTCGAGTCAAGGAATTTCTCGAGAAACTTTTCGGCGACAAAATTCGAATTGTAAGTTAAATAAATTAAAAGTTTTGATATTTTTTGTTTTAATAAATTAAATTTTCTTTTTTATTTTTAGTTGGGAGAAGAAACCAGTGGTAAAACTGGTTGGTTCGAAATTGATATTGGAGGTGAAAAGAAAAGCCTACATTCAAAAAAAGTATTAGAAAAGAACAAATTTAAGTTAATGATTTAGGGCCAAAGTTGGTTTAAAATGCATTAAAAGCCAAATTTGAAGATAAATGCATAAATGCATATATTTTTAATGTATGAATGTATTTTTGCTGCTGGAAAGCATTTATTTTATCAAATTTTGTGATGGAATTTTATCAGATTTGATAATTTTGTAATGGCAAATTTGGATAACTTTTTAGAATTTTACAAATTTCATTAAGTTAACAATTTAGAGATTAAAATTCACGAAATTCAAAATTTTTTTTGGTAAGATTTCACCAAATTTAAAAATTTTTGGATAAAATTGTTGAATTTGGTGAAATTTTATCGAAAAATTGTTGAATTTGGTGAAATTTTATCGAAAAATTGTTGAATTTGGTGAAATTTTATCGAAAAATTGTTGAATTTGGTGAAATTTTATCGAAAAATTGTTGAATTTGGTGAAATTTTATCGAAAAATTGTTGATTTTGGTGAAATTTTATCGAAAAATTGTTGAATTTGGTGAAACTTTCCAAAAAAAATCACCAAATTCAACAACCTTTCGATAAAATTTCACCAAATTCAACAATTTTTAGATTTAATTTTGCATATTTCCTATTTTTTTATTGCATAAATTTGAATTCTTGGTGCATATTTTATACGCATAAAACATTTTACTTCCCATAAATATCCAAGATTTATAATAACAAACATAAAAAATTATTTCAGAATGGAGACGGCTTCATAGACAGCTTCGACAAAGAAAACAAACTCGCTCGTGGCATAGCGGAAGCGATAAATCTCCCGATAGACAAAGAAATGATTGAAACAGCGAGTTCCTTTGCCAAAACATCGTATACTAATCTCTTACTACTCGATTTATCCGACCTCGACAAACCGGTTACATTCCGCAAAGCTTCTTTTGCCAGAAAACTCAGCGATGGAACATCGAAAGACGAATTCTCGAAAGAACCCTCAAACTCAAAAGAAACATCCAAAGAAAGCGCGAAGGCAAATTCTCGTGAAACCACCAAAGGAACCTCGAAGGAAACCACCAAAGGAACCTCGAAAGAAACCACCAAAGGAACCTCGAAGGAAGCCGCTAGAGAATCATCGAAGGAATCCGAAAACGGAACGGAAAAACGAACGACGAGGTCGACCGATAACGGAACTGACGAGGCGTCGAGTTCGAAAAAAAAGAGCGAAAAAGATGTAATCGAAGAAAAAGCGTCGGAGAAAGTAAAAGAAAAGGAAACAGAAACTCAAGGACACAGTTCGGGTTACACGTCGCCGAAAAAGAAAATGAGCGCTCACAAGTCGGCGAATAGATTGAAGAAAAGATCGGTGGATGCCGAGAAAGATCTTCCTAAGTCGTCGACCGGAGTCCACGACGCTCAGTCGGGGCAGCAGTCGAAGACGATGAAATCCGGCGCTTCCGTGTCTTCGGATGAAGATGAAGATGATGAGAAAACGGATTCCGGTAGCGATAGTTTGTTGGCGGCGGATGAAACACGGAGATTGAAATCTGTCGATTCGAGAGTTATGAATTCCTCGCTTGAAAACTTTAAATGATTTTCTAAATAAAGGACAAAGGTGGAGATATTCTCTTTTTCTGTGATTAGATTTGTCGAAAACTGTTTATGAAGTGACAATTCTCTGATGTTTATATGGAATGTATCGTTCACTTTTAGTAAAAAAAAAAAAAAGTTTTATTTTTGATATTAAAAATAATGTGGTATTTTAAAGGGTTTATGAGATCACAGTTTTTATTGGTTCGTTGGGTCAGGCATTTTTAGGCGCAAAATTTTGTTTTTAAGGGGAAATTTATTTGCGTTTCCTTAAATGCTAAATTGCGTTTCCTTAAATGCTAAATTGCGTTTCCTTAAATGCTAAATTGCGTTTTTAAGTGAAAAATTGCGTTTTTATGTACAAAATTGCGTTTCCTTAAATGCTAAATTGCGTCTTTATATGCAAAATTGCGTTTTTAAGTGCAAAATTACGTTTTCTCAAATTGCTTTTTAGGTCAAAAATAGAATTTCTTTTTATACATCATTAAAAAAAATATTTACAAAACATATTAATCGAATTATATACAAAATCAGAAAAGAAAATTCGAAACAACATCATTAAATAACAACCGCTATATTCTGTAACCCCGTCAAAGGCGCACCAGACATGCGATGTACGATATTAAACGTCGACACCACCATCCGCTTCCCGAGCGTCGCCACAAGATGGCCGCTGTTGGGCGCATGCCTCGTCGGATTCGTTTCGCTAATCATACCTGTTTAAAAAATGAATGACGTTGCCTAAACAAAAATAAATAATTCTTTTCATTTAAATTTTTATTACCTGTCCATCTCATCACCCCCGAAACCGAAGACACGAGCTGGCGGCGCATCGAGCGCATGCGGCGCACCAGACGGCGCGGTTTCGAGTAATCTTTTTGTTTTTAGAAAAAAAAGACGAAATTTGACCAGATATTAATTTTATTTCGTGTTTTTTCGTTACATTAACTTCTTACCTAACAAAAAATCGCTCATGTAATCGTTTACGGCATGAATGGCGTCTTGTTGCACCCAGTGACTCGCTTTTGGGATCATTTTCACGGTGCAGTTTTCCACGTAGCGAGACGATAATTCGGCCATTTTCGAATGTAGAGCGATATCGGCGTCGCCCCAGATTAATAAAACGGGAACATCGAATATTTTGTCTTTGATGGTTTTTTTCTTTGATTTATTTGTGCTTGAAGAGTTTGTAATGAGGATGTTCCGGTAATAGTTGAGTGGAGGAGTGAATGCGTCTAGAAAAATTCATATAATAATTCATTTATATAATAATTAGACCCTGGATAATTACGGAAAATAAAATTTGTTTTTTTTTTTTGTGTATGAAATGTGCACCAAAAATTCAAATTTATGCAATAAAAAAATATAGCAAAATATGGGAAATTAGATCTAAAAATTGTTGAAGTTGGTAATATTTTATCGAAAATTTTTGAATTTTGTGAAATTTTATCGAAAAATTTTGAATTCTGTAAAATTTCATCGAAAAATTTTGAATTTGGTGAAATTTCATTGAAAAATTTTGAATTTGGTGAAATTTCATTGAAAAATTTTGAATTTGGTGAAATTTCATTGAAAAATTTTGAATTTAATGACATTTTATCCAAAAATTTTGAATTTGGTGAATTTTCTGTTTCAAAAAAAATTTAATTTGGTGAAATTTTACTGGATCGAAAATTTGGAATTTTTGTGAAATTTGGTGAAATCTCATTGAATGGTGACATTTATCCAAAAATTTTGAATTTTGTGAAATTTCATCGAATTTTTTTATATTAATTTTAAAATTTCATTGAAAAATTATGAATTTGGTGACATTTTATCCAAAAATTTATACATTTTATACAAAAATTTTTAAATTTGGTCAAATATTTTTCAAAAATATTTGAATTTGGTTAAATATTTTTCCAAAACTTTTGAATCTAGTCAAAAATTCGAAAAAAAATTTTAATTGTCAATTTGATAAAATTTGTAAAAATTATCTAAATTTCCCATTACAAAAATATCAAATCTGATAAAAATCCAAACACAAAATTCGATAAAATAAATGCGTAAAACACACATTTCCAGCGCAAAAACTACATTTATACATTAAAAATATGCATTAACGAATTTTTGGGCCAAATCTAGCAAAATATCCACAAAAAAAAACAAAAAAAAAAAAAAAAAAAAAATTACAAACATTCATCCAACTTCAAAAAAACTCGAAAAAACTCATCAAAAAAATGTATTCGCCTAATTACCCGGTTTATTAAACGTATATTTATACGCCTCAACATCTTCCTCCGTAAAAGCCGACATATCCCGCACTTGATCGAACAATTTCTCAATTATCGATAAATCTTCTAATCGCAAAAATTTCTCCGGAACATAAGGCAACTGAAACGCAAACATATAACCTTAAAAAAAAAAAAAAAAATTAAAAACATTTTCAAATTTTCCAAATTTTCCAAATTTTCTTCTATTTCCAAATACCAAGACATTAAAAACTGCTTCAAACTATTGCGAATATGCAATTTAAACGCTGTCGGATGCGGACAATTCATAACAACAAGTTTATCCACCAAATCCGGATACTCGATCGTGAGTCTCCACGCCAGAGCGCCGCCCCAATCGTGAGCAACCAAAACACACGACTCCTTTCCCAATCCGCATATAATTTGCCTCAAATCTTCGACCAAAATCCCCGTCTCGTACGCAGATTTTCCCATCGGTTTGTCCGAATCGCCGTAACCTCGTAAATCGATAGCCACAACCCTGAAAATGAGCAAAAAGTAATCAACCAATTAATTAACTGAAATTAAATATTCACGTATTCAATTACAAAACTCGACTAAAACTTTTATTTCAAACACGTTGCGACAAACTCCCATTGGCTAGAACCTGTTTGCTTGTACATTAATACAAATTTACATCAATTTCGATAAAAACTACCGTGTATGGCCATTTTTACGATCGTTTACGTTCGTTTACGTTCGTTTACGTTCGTTTACGTTCGTTTACGTTCGTTTACGTTCGTTTACGTTCGTTAACGTTCGTTTTTACCCTTTTATGGTCATTTTTTCGAATTATTTCATTAAGTGCATTAAACCATCGGCGGGAAAAGGCTTTAGCCAATGGCTAGAGCCTGTTTGCTTGCACATTAATGCATATTTACATAAATTTGTATGAAAACTACCATGTATGGTTGTTTTTATGGCCGTTTATACCCTTTTATGGTCATTTTTTCGAATTATCTTATCAAGTGCATTAACAATCACCGGGAAAGAGCTTTAGCCAATGGCTAGAGCCTGTTTGTTGCACATTAATACATATTTAAATAAATTTCCATAAAAATCACCATATATGGTCGTTTTTACGGTCATTTTTTCGAATTATTTCATTAAGTGCATTAAACAATCGCCTTTTTTGTTCGCTTATGGTCGTTTATGTCCTTTTACGGTCATTTTTTTCGAATTATTTCATTAAGTGCATTAAACAATCGCCGGGAAAAGGCTTTATAGCCAATGGAAGTTTGTTGCAACTTGCAATGCATTGGAAATGTAGTTTATACCAATGCGTTTGCCTAAATTCCTTCATTTGATGACGCCAAGAATACCAAAACTCGGGAAATCCGTGCACGAATAACATCAACGGTTTATTTTTATCACCAGCTTCGACATAATGGATCTTAACATCCTAAAAAAAATTTAAAAAAATTAATTTCCTTATCAAATATTAATAAACCATTTTTTTTTTTTTTTTTGTGACAAAATGTCCGATTAAATCGAAATTTTTTCAATTTTTTCTTCAAAATCACCTTTAATTTGATAAAAGAATGTGTTCCATGTTGGGGATCAGTGAGACAAGATGGTGGAACTGTCCTGGATTTGACTCGATAGATTTTTTACCACGAATCATTGTTTTCAGCATCACCATTACAACGATGCAGGAAGCGTAAAACAGCGCGACGCCATAGACGAAAGTGAATGTTAACAACTTGCTCGTTAGCGATGCCATTTTCCGAGTTGTTTGTGAGCGGGTGCGTGATTCTAATCATGCAGAAAAATAGTTAAACTTAAGATACATATTAGGTGCAAAGTGCAACCGGCTGTAATCAAGTGGTATAAAGTGTGGCGGAAATGCAAGTTGAAGTGCGCGCCTTATACGCAATAGTGCCTATCGAAAATTCCAGAAAAATAAAAATACAAAAAAAAATTCTAACAATTCCAAATATAATTTTGTATTTGTAATTGAAATATAAAAATTATTTTTTTTTACACTACATATAGTATTATTTTTATTTTAAATTTGCTTTTTCTGCAAGTTGTCTGACTCTTATTAACAAAAATAAAATAATTTATTCAAATTTTAATTTTTTTTTATTTTAAATTTATAAATATTTTTTAAAAAAAGATTAGATATAAAATTAAAATACTATAGAATAAAAAATCAACAAGAAATTGCAAAAATGACAACAAGAAGTTGGACAGTCTCTAGAATAGAAGCGGAAGTGGTTTTCCGTCTTCTGCTTATTACTATGATGAATTAATCTTCGCTCCAGCACCGAAATTGGTGCTGATCAGAATGTTTAGATTCCGTAAATGGTTTCGTTACACCTCTTTGGTAACCGGAGGAGTAATCCTGCTCGAAGTTCTTCGTCAAAATGATTGGGACGTGGGTCAAATTGGATTGGTGCGATTCGGCCGAGCAGCCACAACTGTAATTAACTGTAAAAAAAAAAAAAGAGAAGAAAATCAAAAAAATTAATTTTTTTCTTATTCAAAACATTTATTTCATTTAGGTTGCGCAGATCGCCATCGATTACAAACTCAGTTTAGTCATGGATCCGAATTCGGATGAATATCAAGACGTTTTATCAGATGTACAAAATGCAAATTTTACCCAAAAAAATTGCAAAATTCACGGGCTTGACGGGCAAAATACATATATTTTGTATTTTCAAAAGTATTTGCAATATGTTGTTAGCAATAAGGGTAAAATACAATTGTATTTGCAATACATTGCTCTTCAGTTTGCCCAAAACGTATTTTGAAATACGTATTTCATTTAATTGTACTTAAAATACGTATGAAATACGTCTGAAAATACAAAATACATATTTTAAAATACAAAATACATATTTTAAAATACAAAATACATATTTTAAAATACAAAATACAATTGTATTTCAAATACTTATTTCAAATATAAGTATATTGAATTTCCAAACTACAAATTACGTAATTTGAAGTTTGGAAATACAAAATACTTGTTTTTTGAATTTTGTATATGGCAAATACTTTTGAAAATACAACATACATCTACTGAAAATACAAAATACATATTTTAACTTACAAGATACATAATTTAACATACAAAATACATAATTTAACATACAAAATACGTAATTGACGTAATTTAACATACAAAATACGTAATTGAACATACAAAATACGTAATTTAACATACAAAATACATAATTTAACATACAAAATACATAATTTAGGATTTGGAAATACAAAATACTTGTATTTTGAATTTTGTATTTCAGCGCTCGGATGTAATAAAGTATTTGAAATATAAAATTGTATTTTGAATTCTTTGAGTATTATGTATTTTGTAATTTGTATTTCGAACCCAAGTATTTTGGTCAACCCTGAAAATTCAATTTAAAAAACAAATAATTTTGATACCCTACCAGGTGCATTGGCGATCAGCTAGAAAACTTCTGGATTTATGTTGCGTAAATGGTGGAGTGTTTATCAAAGTTGGACAGCATATAGGCGCATTAGAATATCTTTTACCGTACGAATACGTGACCACAATGAAAGTTTTACACAGTTCTGCACCTAAATCTGCACTCAAGGACATTCTCAGGGTTATACGAGAGGATTTAAAAGAAAAAGTTGATAAAAAAACAAAATTTTATGTTTCTTTTACATTATTTTTTGTTTTTTTTTGTTTTTTAGGCGGAAAATATTTTTATGACATTTGAACGCGAGCCACTGGGTGCTGCATCTCTGGCTCAAGTTCATAAAGCGACTCTGACTGATGGAACGGTGGTTGCGGTCAAAGTACAACACCCACACGTCCTAAGTCATTCTTATATCGATATTAAGACGATGGAGGTAAACATTGAAAGCAATAACGAGATATCTTTATTTGATTTATATATATATTTTTTTTATAGTTACTAATAAACATAATATCTTACATCTTCCCCGAGTTCAAATTCATGTGGTTGGCTGAAGAATCGAAGAAAAATTTACCTCTAGAACTACAATTCTTATTAGAAGGAAAAAATGCGGAAAATGTCGCTAAACGCTTCCAAAAATATCAGTGGCTTAAAGTGAGATGCGAAACGAGTTGTCATTTCTTACGATTGGTTCACATTGAACGTAACGTAGCGTAACCTACAAAAATTTAACGTAACCTACAAAAATTTAACGTAACCTACAAAAATTTAACGTAACCTACAAAAATTTAACGTAACCTACAAAAATTTAACGTAACCTACAAAAATTTAACGTAACCTACAAAAATTTAACGTAACTTACAAAAATTTAACGTAACTTACAAAAATCTAATGTAACTTACAAAAATTTAACCTAACTTAAGGAAAGTAACGTATGGTTTTGTTCACAGTTTGTAGACAGTAAATGTAAACTGACCAATCACGTAATTTCTTATTCTGTCTTGTTTTTTATGTGAGAAGCAGCTGTATTCTCATCGGTTTCCGTGATTTCTTCAAGTTACGTTATTTCCTGCTTCGAAATCAATTTTTAAGTCGGAACTTAAGTTTACGTCTGTGACTTTAAACCCACATTGCATTGCACAGCCATCTTTTGCATTACGTTACGGTCTTACGGAGTATTGAGAACACCAATGTTAATTAACGTTGATTAATCATTCCAGATTCCAAAAATCTATTGGAAGTTCTCAACGAACCGAGTATTGACCATGGAGTACTGCGAAGGTGGCCAGATCAACGACCACAACTACATGATCAATCACGACATCGATACCAATTTGGTAAAATAAAAAGATCTTTCGATACCAGTTAATTAGAAGTTTGAATTTAAATTTTTAGCTCTCGAAAAGACTCGGTTTGTTGTACAGCGACATGATTTTTGTGGAGGGTTTTGTCCACTGCGATCCGCATCCAGGAAACCTTTTAATAGAACCAACTACTAAAGGACCTCAAATAATTTTACTTGACCACGGCCTATACCAAGTACGAACAGAAAGATTTTTTAACTCGGTATCATATTACCGTATTCCCTCGGAAAGAACGGCATGCCGGATAATGACGTGTCAGACCAGGGTGTCGGATAACTCTGAGAATCTAACTCGTGAAAACTATCGACGAGAGCGTACGCGCGGATTCGTTGAATTCGAATTTTTGGTCGAATCTCATTGGTCGGCGTGCCTATTGTTTAGATTATTGAGCACCATGCAAAATATCCGAAAATAAATTTATGTTTTATCCACTTCTGAAACAATTAGCCGGCAGAGCGAGCCACTTCACGCCAATCCTAAAATGGCGATGGTGTGATGTTTCACAGGATTTCGTGAGATTTCACGAGATTTCATGAGATTTTACGGGATTCTACAGGATTTACATTCGGTCGGGTATTTTGTTAAAATCCCGTGAATCTCATGGAATCCCGTGAAATCTCGCGGAATTTCGTAAAATCTCGTGAAATTTTGTGGAATTCTGTGAAATCTCACGAAATCTCGTAGAATCCCATGAAATCCGGTAGAATCTCGCGAAATCTCGTGAAGTCCTTTGAGAAATATAGATATAGATTTGGTGTTGTTGTAGTTTTTCTCGTTAGATTCTCTTCCCGAATACCACTCGCCCTACTGATTGTCGAAACAGCCTGCAACCATTCATTTTTTTACTCATTGGTAAAACCACTCGTGCATCTAAAAATTGCGACCTGAATAAACCACTTGTGCCCTGCGGGCACTCGTGATTTATTCAGGTGACAATTTTTGATGCACTCGTGATTTCTACCGCGTAAAAAAATTCATTGTTACATGCTTATTTCGACAATCACACTAGCTCTTGTGGTATTACAACTGATAAGTCTTTGGCATTTTGTCAATTTGTTTTAATTGACCAGTTGCCTACTTGTCAAAAACTGGTCAGACTTGCAATTACCGGCATGTCGTTGTATTCGAGGGAATACGATATAATACTCGAGGATTTGTCCAAAGCCCTTAGTAATATTTTTAGTACATGGTAGATGGTGCATCATTTTGTGGTTGGGTTTGTGGTAGTACGTGTTTATGGTAGCTGGCACTCTTCAAGAACTGTTTTTAGAACTTTTAACTGGCAACAGATTTTCGTGGGTTATTGGTGAACTGGGATATGATTTAACGGGATTTCACGGGTTATTATGGCCTGGGTTTATGCTGCAGGAACAAGTTTTTTCACATGCACAACTTTTACGTGGCATTGTCAAGAACCGGAACAAACAAAAATATCATAATTTTTTTAATGTTAAAATGTTGAAGTTACGTACTAACGGTACC
This sequence comes from Strigamia maritima, assembly GCA_000239455.1. NCBI lineage: Eukaryota > Metazoa > Arthropoda > Chilopoda > Geophilomorpha > Linotaeniidae > Strigamia > Strigamia maritima. The sequence continues at coordinate 4,964 of JH431625.1, read as the reverse complement.
TAATTTAACCCTTGGATGGGCAACCTGTGACACGATTGTGTTCAGCTCTTTTCTTGAATAGGAAAAATTTTTTTGGCTTATCTTATGAAGCTGAATTTTTCTGACTTTGTTCAAATACTAATAAACTTTATATAAAAAAAATTGAAGTATTTGCTTTGATATTTATTGAAATAATTGATCGGCAAATTTTAGCCTTTTAAAACTCCAGCAGAAAAAAAAGCCGGCATCACTGCATATTGACTAAAGCGCTTCTGTTTCGGGTTACTAGCAGACGATCACATTGAAAAAAGATTGTGAAGCAGGAAAGCCAAGTAAAGATGAAAATCCGTGCGCGTGTGCAGTGGCCGTTTTGGGAAAAAACTAGCGCCAACAGCGGCAGTTTTTTTCAACCAAATGCAACGGCGCTTTAACTACTTGACCCGAAATATGAACATGATCGTGTCTGTGGGTTATCCACTAATGTTATTTTTAAAGCTTGCCTATCCGAGGGTTAACTAGTTTCAATAAAACAAATTTTTTCCATTTTAGACTTTATCCGAAGATTTCCGGATGAAATATTGCAATCTATGGCTGGCCTTAATTAGTGCAAATGTAGAAAGGATCAAACAAGCTTCTGGCGCTTTGGGCGTTCATGAATTTTACGGTCTTCTGGCAGCCATGGTTGCTGCTCGGTCGTGGTCATCCATCCAGCATGGGATTGAAAAGAAAAAACTCACAGCTACGGAGGTAGGTATATATGTGTATTCTTTTTTTATCTATCGATAAATCTATTCATTTCTAGACCGACGATATTCGCAAGAATGCGGCCAGATTTTTCCCCAAAATCACCCAAGTGCTGGATTCGGTGCCGCGAGAAATGATCCTTATTTTCAAAACGAATGATTTACTCCGGGGTATTGAATATTCACTGAAAAGAAGTCCGGGGACTACTTTTGTTCCCATGACGCAACTATGTCTTAAAGCTTCGTACCTTAGAGAACTGAATTCGTGCGATTCTACGTACTGCCGCTTCAAAATTGTCAGCGTTTACATGTGGACACAGTTTAGGGTCGCTTTCTATAATGTTTTATTACAAATTTGGAATTATTTCCATCAACAAAATGTATTATAGCAGAAAATAAATTGCAATGTGCACAAGATCTGCAAGACAACATTTGGTCGGCCTGCATTTGGTCGACTGCATCTGGTAAACAGGCGCTTGGCCAAAGATCGGCCTCCTTAATTCTGTCTACAGAAAAATGACGACAACGGCACATGACACTGTGATTGGGTTTCACTCCTCAAGCTGCTTTCGGGATACGACATTGGAGGCCCAAGTCACTTAAAGAACAGAGACTACAGACCTCCGAAACAAGAACATCTGAAATGTTGATTCAATATAAGAATGTCTTTTTTATCAACATTTTTTTCAACATTCAAACATAACAAGATGTTGATTTAACATTAAACGAATATTGCATATCAATCAACAACCGATATTTCCACTGTTTGATTATTGTATCAAAATGTTGATATAACATTTAATGAACATTCATTGTATGTTGTATCAATATTTTGATACAACAATCAAACAGTGGAATTATCGGTTGTTGATATGCAATATTCGTTTAATGTTAAATCAACATCTTGTTATGTTTGAATGTTGAAAAAAATGTTGATAAAAAAAGACATTCTAATATTGAATCAACATTTCGAATGTTTTTTCTGAAAGCTGTTTAGACATTTTCTTGTTTTGTGGGGATATGGCCTTTATTGAGTTTAGGGATTGCATCGCATCATCTCTTACTTCTGTGCTTACCAGCATGGCCTACCATAAAGGTTGGCCACACCAAGCCAGGTGCTCAGTCTTAAGGGGTATCGATCACTTGTCCGAGTGGTCGATTGTCCGAAAATCAAAAAAATCTGACCGGTACGTTTGTCCGAACGATTTCGGACAAACGTACCGTCGGACAAACGTTTTCTGACAATCAACCAATCGGACAAACGGAACACGTAAAAACGTTTATTTGTCCGAAAATAAACGTTTTTGTTATATATATATTGTATATATGTATGTATGTTATATATGTTCATTTATCCTTGACACATACATATCATTTGCATCATGAATATTACCATTGAAAAAACAAACCGTGGAAATCCAAAATTATGTGTCAATGGCTATGCTTACATTACATGCAAAAAAATGGCAGAAAAAATTTACTGGAAATGTGAAAATTTTCGGCGTCCTTGTAGTGGACGTGTTATGACAAATACAAATGTCATTCAACCTAGCATACTTTTAGCTCCATCTGAGCACAGTCATCCTCCAGATGGTGCACGTA
>AFFK01019930.1:0-23667 GCA_000239455.1 Strigamia maritima | reverse complement strand
AAAAAAAAAAAAAAAATAATATAAAAATTACCTACACAATTTTTTTTAACAATGCATTCCAGTTTCGTTTTCTTATCACGTAAGAAAATCAAATTAAGATTCCTACATAAAGACAACAGCTGATATTGACGTGTTTTTCTTTCATTGAATTCTGTGCCACAATACAATTTTAGAAATTGCATTAGTCCTATATACCCCGTATACATTTTTGTTTGTCGATTTTGATGTCGAATTCCAATTGACTAACGCAAATAGCATTAATTTGTTGCAACACGCTAAATCAAGACTCGTAATATTGCATTCAAAAAGTTTTTAAAAAATTATTTAAATTCTGGATTTTCTGATATTAGAGACTTTGCGATTTTTCGTACGAAAAAAAAAAAATACGAAATCATAAAAAATTACGAAATTATAATATGATTTCGTATTAATTTTTGTTTAATTTGAATTACGTAACGAAATAAAAGAATTATTTCGTGTTCTATTTCGTAATATTTTTTCGTAAATAAAATGTGTTGCGCATGCGCCTTTCCGCTTGCTTCGTTTGTTGTGTTCCGCCATTTTGTTTCTATCTAACAGCCCAAGTTGACGAATCGTTTTTTTACCAGAATATTTGTCCAGAAGGTACTTAAATAGTAGGAATGTTTAATCCTTTTAAATTTGCAAAACGTGCTTTGTTCTTACTGAACAAAGCATTTCAGTCGACAATCGGTACAGCGCTGCCGGTTCAACGTTGCCGACTCTCGGGACAGCGCTGCCGGTTCGACGTCGCTGATACTCGGGACAGCGCTGCCGGTTCAACGTCGCTGACACTCGAGAACAAAACGATTTATTTACTGTTTTCAGCTGAGTGACAAACCGTACAATTTTTTGTTTAGGGTTTAAAAGAAAATAAACTTGACATTCAATTTGAAATTTGTACCTATAATGTTAATTCTTAAATTTTTAATATTTTTGAAAAAAATTTTTTATCGCAACCAGTTGTACGAAATACTAATTAGGAATTTTAAAAAAACGAAATAATTAAAAATATTTCGTTTTTTTATAATTTCGTAATTTTTCTTACGAGAAATCGCAAAGTCTCTATTAAATCTTTTTTTATAGACATTTTAAACCTGATTTTATCTGTTATATCGATTCCTATTACTCATTTCTTTTTTTCCCCAATTTCTGAAACTTACCACAATGACTATTAAATCAATTAAAAATCTCATTACACACATTTCACATACCGATATGTCAAATGTTAAAACTTTACAAAATGTAGCAAAAAGTATTGTCTGCTTTTATTAACTTTTTTTTCTTTCGCTTAATGTGATTTTTTTTTATAAAATTTACATTTCGGGCTTTTTACTTGATTATCTTTTTATGTCACACATGAATCATCGATGTCTCTTTTTTATTTAGATGATTCACCCTCCCTTTTAGATGAGTTCGAACAAATGTCAATTTTTAGGCATTAAAATTCACATTAAATTAAAAAAAAAAAAAGAATTATTTGTAATTATAATTGTTGTTATTATTATTATATATATGTATTATACACTTTGGAAGGGGGGTTAGGACAAATAAACCAAAAAATCAAGTCAAATGATCTCAATTACATCGTGGACAGCAGATCAAAACATAACAAAAAAAAACAAAAATCCGAATTTCATCCAAAGATCAATTATGGCTCTCCGGCACTCTTAGCCGCACACCGGAACTTAAAAGTAAACATTAGGTCAAGAAGCTCCACATCAACACCGCCCGCCAAGCACACCTCCCAATTACGCCATTTATTTGAAAACTCGCGCGTTGTTCTCAAGAGTGGACATCGCATAAAAATATGATCCAGGGTCTCCACCTCTCTCCCACACAGCCGACAGAGTTGATCTCTCTCCACCCTATAATCGTTGTTGTTGTTTCTAATAATGAAACATAGAAGAAGCAGTTTGGTGCGCTTCCAAATAGCAAAACCTGAAATTATTTACAAATATGTATTACACATATGTAAATATAAATTTCAGCTTCGAGTTGCTGCAGCCAGAAGATTAAAACTCCATTTAAAAGTAGGAAAAAGAATTGCGTGCACGGTGGTTTCTTCATACCAATACTTAAGCAGAAGCAACTCACAAATAACTGTCAGGGTTTGAATTCAAACAAGATATAAATTGGACCGATGCCAAATGCTCAACCACTGTCCAAATTCAAATACCGGTATTACACTATAAAATAACACGTGACTGCACCCATAAACTGATAATTTAACCCACAATTACTACGTTTACATGCTCGTAACATCGCGATACAAGTAAACACTTCCCCCGGCCTGAAGCAACTTAAAACTACAGCCAACAGTGCCAGAAACAAAATAGTATGCGTAATGCATCATGATATCATGACATCATGTCACCAGATCACAAAACACGAAATTGTTAAAGGCTTTATGTCATCAAAAATATTAATGACTGAATAATGTTTGCCATTTCTTAAAATAACTGAAATGATTTTTACTTATTTTTTAAAGTTATCAGAACATGCACCTTTAAAAAATCATTTTGTAGCCCAAACAACTCATTTGAGCTTGGCGAGAGACATCGTTGGCCGCTAATGGCAGGGCGAGGGCGCTGACGTCACAGCTAACTCTATCCAACAATTCGTGCTCGAAACTGAAAAGTGAACCTTTTTGCATTGTACTGAAAGCATATATTGTGATATCTTATTTTAATCCTCTAGTCAAGCCGAGTCGAAAAATCACTGTTTCGTAGCCAAAAAATGTGCGCAACAATACAAAAACCCAAATGTAAATAATTTTTTAAAATATTTAGAAGCGTTTTCGTTTGTTAACAATGGCACGCACATTTTTGGACTACAAAGCAATAGGTGCATTCAGGAACTAAAACATTTTCATGTTTCAGTCGTTTCCCTCGTTTCGTTTCCTGAAATGTGTCGTCATTTCCGGAAACGTTTAGATTTAAGCCAAGAAACGCGCGTGCACGTTTTAGGAAGTGCTACAATTCCAGCATTTCATGAGACACGAGTTGTGTCTTACAATTGCGCACTCGTCTGCGCCATTTGTTTTAGAAGCTAAAACGAAGCTAAAATGTAGCTAAAACTTCCCTAAAAGTTATCTAAAATGTGCCTCAGATTTTCACACTCAGAACTATACACAAAACATACACAAAACACATACAAAACTAACCACACGCAAAACTCGTTTTTGACGAGTTTTAGTTCCTGAATGCACCTATTGATTTTTCGACTCAACTCAACTAGAGGATTAAAATAAGATACCACAAAATATACTTTCAGTACAATGCATAGGTCATTAACCAATGGGAGTTTCGTGCACGAATTGTTAAATAGAGTTTAGTATTCCCCATGTTAAATGAATGGAGTATACATCACAACTGGTAACAATCGCGCAATTTCTCGATTTGATCTCGCTTTTATCTCTCACTTTTTCATATTGTCGTCTGCTCGTTTTCACTACTTCAACATTGGGTTTTAACCCAAAAAATTTTTTTCAAAAAATTGTCACGTGACTTCCGCCACGTGTCGCGTTAGCTGATTAAAACTTGCTAAAACTGACACGGGGAACTTTCCACGTGTTAACAGCACTACACAGCTATACGGTTTTCTTGACATCGTCTGGGCTTTCTCTCTGCCATTTTTTCTGAATCTAAATAACAACTGCATTCAACGTGGTATTGTAGGTAGGTAAATTGTTTATATTGTATTATCATACTATTTTATATTGTAATAAGCTATTGTTTATTTATTTATTATAGGATTTACAATTTTAGGCCTTCGGTAAATTTAAGTTTGGTAGATAATTAGATTTCGATCCATAAAAATAGATATGCTAAAAAATACATTATAATTTTATTTTGATATATTACATTGTATTAGGGATGTACTGAATATTCTGTAACACATTCGGTATACGGCCTATTCACCCGGTTGGAGAAAGTAGTTAAATAATGTGACCGATTCACCCGGTTGGGTCAAATCCTTCCACTGCACGATCATAACACGACATTGGATTAGGGACATTCCTAAACATCTGCTAACACTACACTTACCAACACAACACCCAAAACGAGTGTTAGACTTTTGGAATGTACCTACTGTAATGTCATAAACCCTTTAATAGCAGAGTATAGTTTCTAGTCTGCAATTTTCATTCATATATAGAATCAAACCGAAAAAGTACGTAAAATCGACTTTGCCATGTCTGCTCGAAGACCAAGCTGCTTCAATTTCGTCTTAAAAAAAACTTCTGACAATCTAATTTCACTCCACGTAATACAGGTCTAGATAAAATTACATTACAGTAATATATAATACACCAAGTCCCTAGTGACTTGGTAAATATTTCAAAGTCGCGCACAAAAGTCCCTAACCTCTCTCTGGTCCAGTCGAAACAGTGAAAAAAAAGTAAAATTACAACCATTTTTCCAAATGCCAATGTCACTGCAAACCCATTAAAGTCAAATCCCATCAATGGACATCTGCAATAGTCGTTGGAAAAATTTTCTAAAAGTTTAATCAATGCTTTAATTTGATTCCAAGCAGTTGGGATTATTTTTGGAGAATTGGATTCTTATGATGATTTACAATTCCTGATAAAATGAGCTAGAAAAAAAAATATCGTACCCTTCATTTATAGGCATGAGACAGCTTGCCAGTCACTGATTGAAATACAATGAAGACAGACAAGTCCCTAGAGAGACTGTATTTTTTTTTTTTCCTGTTAGTAATGTTTTTTTATTTGCAATCTTCAATTGGAAGAAGAGTGATTTTTCTTCCAGTTTGTTTTACATTTTTAAAATTGAATTTTTTTCTCTCTTAAACTTTCGCTAATGGAATTTTTTATTTCGCAAAAACTTGTGTAATTATTGCAAATCATTTCTTTAGTCGACTTCATAAAAGGATAATTACAATTACTCCCTGTTTAAATGATTTCAAGAATCAGAAAGTAAAAAAAAAAAAAAAAAAAAAAAAAGAAAAAAAGAGCCATCATCAAAGAATTTAATTACACCAACAACTTGTAACTATTGACATCTCATTTTTTACGATATTGTAGCAGTAATGAGCCACAAGCTTTATTGATTTTCTACTTGGCGACTTTACCTGTGATACCATACAATTATTTAAGGTTATAAAATTTGTCTTATTGGTATTTTTGTAATTAATTAATAATAAAACGTTTTTTTTTAACATGTAAAACTCAAAGTTTTGCCATTTTGACGCTTAATCAACAAACGGTAAAAAAACAATTCTAAATACAACAAATTTAGAAATACAGGGTCCTTTCTGATGAGCATCGCAGAACTTATATTCAATATAATAATAAGTAGGAAATAATTTTTTTTATGCTTTATTTTTAAATTGAACACTTTTCCACTTTTTTTTTTATTCCGAAAAAAAAAATTTTCCATGTTTATATGTATTTCTACTTTTTCTTGCTTTTTCACTATAATTTCATTTTTATTCTTAAAGAAAAAAAAAATTATTTTCCATGTTTTCCATGTTTATATTTATTTCTACCAATCTCCAACAAAATTTCCACTTTATAATACTCGTTTCACAGGATTTGCAAACCAAAGTGAATAAATTTATCGGAAAATATCAATAACAAAGGCCCTTTTATGAAATAAAACTCTTTTTAACACTCAACACAAACAGTTTGGGAAAGGGCCAGGTATTAAAATGTTGCAATCAATATTTGTCAAGACTCCTAATAAAAATGTTTAGGGCTAGTTCCAATTTCCAACACCAAAACGGAGCCTTTAAATGCAAATTGCAGCAAAATACACTCGCAAAATGATTGCAACATTGCATAATTCGAAAACGACTTCAATTTTTAAATTTTCTCCCCAAAGGCCCACTACATTGAGTACATTCTTTAAACCCTCTTCAATCAACTCCTTCTCCTTCAAAAACCCCATATAGACTGTCAAAATATACTTTATAACTTTTACTTTTTTCATTTTACACCAATTGGCAGACAAGTACAAACTGGAGAAAAAGTATTGACAATAAATTTCATTCAATGCTTCTTTCCTGTTTCCCTTCTTCCGTCAATGCATTTCACACAAACTTGGCCAATCAAGTTTTTACTACCACAACCAAAATAAAACATAAACAAAAAAAAATTATTTATGGACCCATATGCCAACCCCACCGAAATTCACCCCAAACTCCAGCAACTAATTTGAAAAAAAAAAAAAATTATTTTTTATTTTTTAAATTTTTTAAATCTTACGAAACTTTGCTGACTAACTTTATTTTTTTAAAAAAAATAATTCCTTACCTGCAATAAGGAAAATAGCAAATGTGTATACATTGATGGCAGCTTCCCACTTACTAACTAACATCATTTTGACTTCAAAAGGTATCCGTCATTCAATAAATCACACTTTTTCCCCGTGTGTGTGTATGCAAGAACTAAACCGTTTTACTTCTTCCTCTCTACTATTGATCATGAGCAACTGGAGAGATTCCCAAACGCATGGCTATTTATATAACCAAGAAGCTTGCGCGGATCAATATGTGATGGCGCTGCTGTGCCGTGCAGCCCACATTCTAACTGAATATCATTGAAGGAAAAAAAAGAAAGTAGCTAAATCATTAGTTAGAATCCGCCAACTTTAAAATCAACGTGTAAAAACAGACATGCAACTTGTACCGTGTTATGTACACGATAAACCGATGAGATATTGATGTTTACGTGTACGCAGTTCCGGTTCTTCGATAAGTTCTAGCACGATGAGTGTCGACTCGCTATCGCTTCTAGTCGCACATTACGCGCGACATCAGTGCTGACACCACATTCGAGATAACTAAAAGCTAATGCAAATTCATGGTCACGTGGCATCAAATTTAATTTTTATTTTTTTTATCAAAAAAATTGCTTAAATTTCAAATTTTTCAGTTTCCATAACACAACAAGACGTGTGATTATAAATTTGCATTAAGTTTCGCTATCTAGAATTTAGCGCCAACTATATGGACATTCAATCTCGATAAAGAATTTTAGATATTGTTGCAGCCTCTAGTGGCTGAATTAAACTTTATTATTACTTGGCGGTTTCTGCAGTTGCGCTGCTTTTGTAATGATTTCTTATCTTTTGTTATGAGCTAGCACGCTATTGTTAATGTTTTGTTGTTAATAAATCAGTTGGCTTTGAACTGTTGACTTGTTCACTTCTCCGACCTTCTCTAAACACTAACCTTAACCTTTGGGCCCCTAGCACTGGTGACCTCCTGGCTTGTCCAGAAGGGTCGAAGGGATACTACCCTCGAGTGGCCTACAGCTTGAATCTAGGGTACTTGATCTCCCGCAAGGGGGATTATTTGGACACCCTAGAAGGCTCGGGACGCCACTGGTCATTGAACTGACGACCAGGTCGTAATACCATGGAAAAGACCTAAGCAGGGACTAACTTGCTTAATTCTGCAACATGAGTAATGCGCAGATATTGTTCTCTATTTAGAGAACATGACCAGATATGTCTGTGTCAACTGTTGATGATAGCCAAGATTTTTTCTGAGTGATTTTATGCAAATATGATATTTACTTTCTCATGGTTCTTGAATACTATAACAAAGATTAATTTTGAAATAAACAGTAGATGCATTCAGAAACTAAAACATTTTCACGTTTCACTTGTTTCCCTTGTTTTGTTTCTTGAAATGTGTCGTCATTTCCGGAAACGTTTAAGTTTAAACCAAGAAACGCGCTTGCACGTGCGTTTTAGGAAACGCTACGGAAAGGCTACTATTCCAACATTTCACGAAACACGAGTTTGTGTCTTACAATTGAGCACTCTTCTGCGCAGCATCTAACTCTACTGTAAAATTTCAGGCACCATTTGTTTTAGAAGTCACATGACTGCTTCAAGTCATGTGAGAGAAGCTAAAACTTAGTTAAAACTTAGCTAAAACGTGCCACAGATTTTCACCCTCAGAATTATAAAGTTGGAAATCAATGGCTTTAATGTTCTCATAACTACAGTACTTGGTGAAAAACAAACAGCCCAGACTCCATTGGAGTCCGGACCGGTTTTTGAACCCAGATCCCCCAATTGCCGGTTGGGTGCTTTACCATTAAGCTACCCGGTCCAGGCTCCAATGGAGTCTGGGCTGTTTGTTTTTTCACCAAGTACTGTAGTTATGAGAACATTAAAGCCATTGATTTCCAACTTTACTTTCAATGTGTTCTCGTATTGTTTTCTAATTTATACCCTCAGAATTATACACAAAACACACATAAAACTAACCACACGCAAAACTCGTTTTTTACGAGTTTTAGTTTCCGAATGCACCTATAATAACTATGTTGCCTACCTTATAAAGTCTGTGTCTCGTTTTTCTCCCCTTGAATAGATTATTAACTTGATTGTTGCTTAGAAATTGAGTGATAGCTTAAGTGTCATGATGAGACCCATTACTTTAGTAATGAAGATTGAAGAATCTTTATATCATAAATTTATGATCCTGAAATAACAATAAAAAAAAGATATAAGAAAAATGATGACACAGAAAATAAACTCTTATCATAAAATGCAAAATATTTTAACTATTTCCTAATTAATATTGGAATTTACTTTAATATAACTTATTTATCATGAAATGTCATTAAAATCACTTCTCAAAAATCTGCCCGCATGTACACACTTTGGTAATTTAAAAATTAAAAATGTATTTTTATAATTGTTCAAAACAAGCCGCCAGATTCATCGAAGACCTCGATTACAAGCAGCACCCTCTATTGATTTGATAACAAAAAGCCTTTTCCTATTTGTAATAACAGATGGCACCAATTTACCAAACCGTCTACGAGACTATGGAATACCGTTTTCATCAAAATCAAACCTTACAAAAAACGACCTCAATTTTAGTCACGCAATATCCAACTAAAAATCTGAATGTTAATTCTATATAATTCTATAAGCCTGCCTTGCTCGCTATGTAATTTGTAAAACTCCAATTACTTCCTAATTTCGTCACTATGCGGTCTGTGATGCGCTCATTGATGTGATCATGATGGCGCTGCTATCATGACTCCGCATCTCATCCCCCGAGAAATATGTTCTCATAATGAAGATCTAAAGTGAATCAATATGTCAATTTTGAATGAAAAGTTAAGTGTATTGATGCGAACGGTCATCCATATTGAATGATGCCAAAAAAAAACATCTTAAACACGATATCCCTATCAAAGCGAACAGAAATACACGCAACTAATTACCTAGCTCCACACTAAACTCGTTTCTACATGGAGAACTATACTATGAATCCACCACAACAACCGATCCAAATTCAAATGAAAATGCTACAGCAACCTAGTGTATGGTTTTAATAACAAACTGAGGCTAGGTTCCCACACACAAAAAATCGCGCGATTCCGTTTTGCGTTTTGCCTCAAAATCATTCATGCTATTTTTAAAATTGAAATTTTTTTTACATTTTTACGAACCTAGAAAAATTTAAAAATTTTAAAACTAGCGCAATTTTGAGGCAAAACGCAAAATGTGTGGGAACCTATAGCCTGACTCCCCTAGTGATTATTTTAAAAAAAATCTATTTTTCTAGCGTCGAACTACTAGCGTCCGTCCTACTAGTTCAAGGTCATCCTGGCTCATTAAATGCGGTAAACAATCAGCTCCATCTTAAAACCTTTCACAATCAAAAACAAAAAATCGTACTAGGATTACAATTGTACTAAATTTTGAAGATTTCGCCCCAGTTCGCCTAAAATCGATTTGCAGACACCTCATTTTGCCTAATTCCATTTCCACCAATTTGACACCAATTTGCCTAAAATTGATTTTTAACACCACACCACTTGCATCGTTCCTAAAAACCCTAAAAACTAATATCGCTCGCTGCGCTTCGTGAGACTAGTCCTAACGCCTGCTGACGGGCTAACCTAACTTTAACTGGTTTAAATATGCCATCTGTCGCTGGTGCAAAACATTTCAAAAGTGAAAATTTGTCGGCCAATTGGTGTTAGTTTAAGAGGAGGGAAATAAATCAGCAATTAGCCTCGAAATGGCTTATTCGGAAAACTGGTTTTAGGCAAATTGGGATATTACCATTGTGACAACCACACGATTTTATGTCTATTTTATGTTTTATATCCAATTTCGAAGGCCCTGATATACTGATTGCTATTTTCTTTTCTTTTCAAGGTGTTGTTGAGGTTGTAGCCAGTACATTGTTATTCATTTGGTGCGTGTGTGGCGCCGCAGCCATACAAACAACGATATACTCATCTTATTTTGGACTAGCGTGTGCATTGTTCCATATCATCGTTGGAATCGTGGCAATAGTCGGTGGCTACGAATGCCTTCGCTATCGAAGTTGCATCGTTGGATTGTTAGTCTTGTCTATAGGAGCATCTTTGTTTGGACTCGCAACCTTTGTAACACTCATTATAAATTGGGACGATAATAACCGACAATGCAGCTGGTGTGAAGACAATACTATAGAATGTCCCGATATTTGCGATGTTGGAAATCCGGCAATACTGTACGTGCCATTCTTAATACTGCTTTTAATAGAATGCGTTGTGGGAATTATTCTGTCGGGCATCTCGTGTTACCGAACGTGTAGCTGTTGCTATTGCTGTGACGCTCAGTTTGATGATACGGCAAGTGTCGCGCTTCATGTGATCGGCACGTCGCATGATGCCGCCAAAGATAATGTTCAACTCACATTACTATCACAAGACGATGAATTGAATAGAACTAAAAATTTTGTCTGATTTTGATGTACCATAATTTTCATTATTCCCAACTATTTCTTTTTTTTGAGTGCTTGTTTATTTGATTGTTTGATGATGTATATTACCTCAGTATGTCCTGCTTAAGAAGCACATCGCTTATAAGAATAAAATGCTTTATCTCAACTCTATCTAACAATTCGTGCATGAAACTCCCTTTGGTTAAAGATCAAGTGCAGTCTAATTTAATTTTAATGTGTGAAAGAGTGTTAACAATAACATGTATTTCATTTTTTTAAATATTTTATTGTTGCATATTTATTATTTTATAAACAAAACAATGTCTAGTTGTCACGCCTTGTTTGTCATGCAATGCATCATGGTCGGGCAAGGATTGAATGACGTCACCAGTTCTGATTGTTAACAAAATAACCATCTGCACATGCTCAGAGTTGAAATTCAACCAAACCTGAGAACTAAACTCCGTTTCCAAAACATTGCAAGAAACTCCCATTGGCTAGAGCCTTTTCTCAGCAATTTTTTAATACACTTTAAAAAATAATTCGAAAAATAACCATAAAAGGGCATAAACGAAAATAAACGAACCTAAACGAACATAAAACGAACAAAAAACGACCATAAACGATCATAAAAATGACCATATATGGTAGTTTTTGGTGTTTTTTTGTATTAATGAACAGGCTCCAACCAATGGGAGTTTCTCGCAATATTTTGGAAATGGAGTTTAGTTTTGGATCATATATAATAATAAATAAGCAACAATAAAATATTTTAAAAAATGAAATACATTCTTTCACACATTAAAATTAAATTTTAGACTGCAGGTTTGCCGTCGTCAGGGCCTCATTACGTTGTAACAATGTTTTTTCACCACTCACTCACAGACGGGATAGGAAATGTAAATTTTTTAGCAGATATTTTTTTTGAAACTAAACCCACTACAGAGTTGCTTCAAGACCACAAATTCGAAATTTAATTGAATATCTCACTGCATTCGTCAACATTCCAATGATACTTTACGGCAATTGCTCATTCGAAACAAAAACATTCTGCACCTGGTTCCCCAAGTAGGTGAACGACTAGTGTCCACTGTCCATTGCTCCGATGATAGAATTAGATCGTGTTAAACGAATAAAAAACGCAACTGCATCGACAGTGAACGACATTATGATATCGTGCATTGTTGCTGCGATAGAAAAATATTTCCAGCGTGAAAACGTGTGTTTACCCGATCAAATGCATTCAATGATTCCCGTCTCGATGCGCAAACCTGAGCACGCAACATTCTCAAATCAAGTGTCTGCAGTCACCATTGAATTACCATTGAATCGCGCAACACCACTGTATCGTTTGGCGGCCATTATCAAACAAATGAACAACTTAAAAATATCAACTAAGCATTTATGTATGTACAATTTCATAAATTGTATATACAATCAATTACCATCATTTTTTACAACTATGCTTACTAAAAATCACCATATTACACTCGTCATAACCAATGTAATGAATTCTCCAAATCTAAAAGGAAAACCGATAATGTTGTAACCGGAGGAGGTTTTCCTACACATGGTGGCAATATTGGTAAAGTATTTATCTTCATCATAATATAATCTAATTTGTCGCTGTCCAAAGCCCTTAGTAAAATTATGTAGGTGCTCTACTGGGTAAGCACCCCCTTTTTATCATTCTATGAACTTCATCGTTAATTAAGGCCCTACTGAGCTGGAAAATTTAGGTTGGCTAAAACTGAGTGGATTGGCTTGTGATTCGAACTTAATCTCATAACCTAGCACTGACCACCATTGATCAGCTGTTATCGTTTGATCACACGCATGAATGCAGAGGAGGAGCCTACCCGCTAAGGGGGTGCATTCTTTGTCAGCTTCATGTGCATTGTCAGCTAAACCTTGTTACGATAACACTACCAAACCACATGTTAGGCGTTGTATCATTGTTTCATTTAATTGGCATTGTTGCAGCGATTGTTGCCAATTATATAATTGATCATGAACAGAAGGGAGTATAGGGTGTTTGACCATTGTCTATCGGCAACGAGTTCTTTTCCGGTCATAAGAACAATTATAAGTAAGGAATTGTATAGAAAAAATCCCACATGGTGTGAGAGAATGTCGAAATATCGGCCACTTAAAATTCTATGTGCGAATTCGCACTCTTGAATTTAACACCACTGTTTTCATTTTGTTTTACGGGTCCATGTGCCCAGTTTTAGCTCGATTGGACGACAGCAAATGTGATAATTGACCCTCCAGAGAGATTTGCATTCATTCAAACATTCAAACACACAAAAAGTTAATATAAGGGATTTAAAAATAAGGACTTGGAAGCATTGCACAAACGAATAACAACTTACTCCCCACATCTGCACATATATCCCAACACACCCAACACACACAACGACACCAAACAACACCAACCTACCCGCCTCAGCCCATAATAAATACCAAAATAACACAAAGTCGACAACACTCAAACCAAAGCAACAAAACCTCCGATGCCGAAACAATACAACAGCAAAATCACAAACAACAAACAACGCATATTGACCAGCAACACACACTCGCACAAATCCAAATAAGCCCTCCCTCCTGTAGACAAAAACACTAATAAATAGCAAAACAAAAAAAAGCAAAAAACTAACAGAACACACACAAAAAGAAACACCCACCCAGCCATCCTATACATCTACTCACTCGCACACACCAACAACAAACACCCACCGCAAGAAAAACCACACATCACTAAACAACAACCAAGCAACCAGAATTCCACACACACACAGCAACGTGCAAATGCACTTGACTTTTAACTAATCTAAATTCTAAATCTAATAAGTGAAAATTGGAAATTATTTAAATAATATTTTAATGTTTTTTTTTACTTACAAAATGTGTAGGGTCCGAAAATAGGCAGTAAAATTTCGGACTGGGGATAAGTCGACACCTATATATTTTTTCACGTTAAAGAACTATAATAAGTTTGATATTTTGGCAAACCTTTAGTTAACATCATTTATTGTAATGTTGAATTGACAAAACACTAATAATATTCATTTATTTTTCTTTTTTTCCTCATAAAACTAGGATTCGCAATATCCACAATTAGTTGCAAAAGTCACATTCAATTTTCAATTTCGTCTGATAAAACGGTGTTCTCAAATATCGAAACGCTGGACCAGGTTTTGGCAGATTGCGTCAACGAAGTCAATATAATAGAACAAAGTATTCTTAAAATGCAATAATTCAATAGGTGCGTTCAATCCTGAAAAGAAAAGTCACTTATTTGCCTGAAATGACTTACGTCATATTTGCCTTATAAGTAGAAGTGACTTAAGTGACTTTAGAGAAAAGGCAAACACAACTCACTTCTTTGCCTTATAGAAGTCACTTCTTTTTACTGCACATGTGCAGTGCACACAAAAAATAGCTTTAGTGGCATCCATGTTGGAAACGATTACATCGTTGATGTTTCTCAACTTTAAACTAAAATTTTAGTAAATAAAACCTGCCAATTTTGTAGGTGGGGACATTAAACAACATCTTAACGATTCTTTAAAAAATCGACATGAAAATAGGTAAGAGTTGCAAAAAATGACGAGAAATTGGGTACGGACATCACCGAACATCGTGGCCGCGAAACGTGCACCTAAATTATGTCAGCCACGATGTTCGGTCATGTTCGTACCCGATTTGTCATCATTTTTCACAAATTGTATCTATTTTCTAGCAAATTCTCATAAAATATATTAGCCAAGATAGAATAGACAATTTTATAACGAAATCTAATTTTTATTCCACAGTTGAAACACACAAATAAAAATGAAAATGCATGAACAATTTAAGTGTGTTCATTGAGAAGTCACTTTTCCATAAGGCAGATAAAGAGAAGTAACTTTTCTTCCTCAGGATCAAACGCACCTATTGTTTGTTATCGTTTGTTTTTAAAACAAAAGAATAAAAAATTTGTTTCTTTGTATTTTTACATAGTTAGCAATCGGAGAAATACAAATGTATTTTTTCAGATCTGTATTTCAAATTCCATTAGGTGCGTTCAATTTGATTTAGATAAATTAACTTAGTTGACTTAACTGCTGAGTTGACTTAAACTCATTACAAGTGACGTTTTGGACGTCATAGTTAAGGCAAATGACTCGCTTAAGGTAATTAATCGAACTTAAATTGCGTTCAATATTGCCTGAATAAAATTCTTAAGTGTGTAGTTGACTTAAAGTGACAGGATATTATGTATTGACGTCATATTCATCTAAAACCTCCTACTTTAGACATCTTAACTTAAGTTACCCAATTCGTATCTTAAGTTAAGATGTCTAAAGTAGGAGGTTTTAGATGAATATGACTAAGTCAAATACATCATATCCTGTCACTTAAGTCAACTACACACTTAAGAATTGTATTCAGGCAGTATTGAACGCAATTTAAGTGAGATTAATTACCTTAAGCGAGTCATTTGCCTTAACTATGACGTCCAAAACGTCACATATAATGAGTTTAAGTCAACTTAGCAGTTAAGTCAACTAAGTTAATTTATCTAAATCAAATTGAACTCACCTAATGTATTGCATAATAAAATATATATAAAACTTATTTATCTTATTTCACCATGTTAATTTTTACTAACACAGAAAGATGCACAACCACAAAACATAGTAGTTTCAAACATGGTATCAAAAACGGGAGTCAGCAACTACACAGACCTGGAATGCACTTTATGAACTAAACAGGCTTGGTTAGCGCATTATGTAATCAATTCAAAAGTATGGTAAACTTCTATTCACGATGTCAAAATTTAATAACTGATAATTTTGTGGGTGCACCGGCCCCCTGGGCATCCCTTTGGCTCCACCATGATTCTTTATATTCTTGATTTTTGATATTCAAAACAAAATGTTTGTTAAACCAAAAATTGTAAAAATAAATGTTTTAACAAACTGAGAATTTCATCACCTTATAGCGCTAAAATCGCGCAACTAATAATATATTCTGAAAGATGCCAAACCACCAGGAAGTTGTTGACACGCTAAAAAAATCAACGGATATTAGTCCAAGGTCTAACTAATCCATTCAACATTTGGATTTCTCAATTTTATCATGTATCATCCATCACAACAACCAACCCAAATAATATTGCAACAATACCAACAGCAACAGCCAGTAAGTTCAGAATAATCAAACATCAACATGGTATTTAACAGCTAAAAAATAATAATTTCAGCCTCAACCTTCCGATCCAAGGTCACCATGGCTCGTTCGACTTGGTAAATTGTCAGCAGTACCGAGTGCGACGACTGATTGTTGAGACAATTAGGTCTGCACGATCTAATAAAATCTCATCAGGCAAAAAAATTCGTGCCGAATTAATTACAACAATCACTCAAGCACGAGGTGTATTTTATGAAAAAATTTACCACTATCTTACGCAATTCACGACTAAAATCCGCTGCAATAGATGGCGCCACAAAATCGCTAGGGATGCACCGGAAATCCGGATTCGGCTTCGGTGTCTGGTAATCCAGCTAAAAATAAAAATATTCGGTATTCGGATATTTGGAAATTTCAATGTTCTGGTTCTGAATATCCGGTTCGGAATTGTTCAAAATTTCGACCGAATACCGAATTGGCGAATTTTGTCTTGTCTTTTAAAATTTTTTTTTCTTTTATTTTTTTTTAAAAACAAAAATTAGACAAAATTCGGTATTTGGTCGAAATTTAGTTGTATACAAATAATAATATTATAAATAAAGTGTTTTTTAATAATAATTTTATTATTTTATAATTTTTTAAATTTTTTAAATTTTTAAAATTCGGTTTTGAGATCCGGTGTAAATCCGGTGTTCGGGATTTTCAGATGAAATAATCCGGTATTTGACCGGTATTCGGAATTTAAATAAATTCAAAATTCGGTGAAATTTGGTGAAATTCGGCATCCGGAATCCGGTGATTTTTGGATCCGGTGCATCCCTAAAATCGACAATACAAAAAGTCCCTACTTCAAAATTGATTTTAAAGTAGGAAGTAACGTAACTTAATGCTTAGTTCACACTGAACATGACGTGACGTAACGTAACTTACAAAAATTTTATGTAACTTAAGGAAAGTAACATTTGATTTTGTTCACTCTGTTTGTAAACAGTAAATGTAAATCGACTAATTACGCAATTTCTCGTTTTATCCCGTTTGTAATAGAACATTGGTTGCCATAATTTCTTAAGTTACTTCTTACTTCAAAATCGATTTTGAAGTAGGAAGTAACGTAACTTAAGAAAATACAGCAACCAATGTCTCATTAGAAACGAGATGAAATGAGAAATTGCGTGATTGGTCGATTTAAATTTACTGTCTACAAACAATTACTCTAGTTACATGCACACGCTTTTCTGGAAAATGACGTCATTATTTCTCAAGTGGAAAAGTAAAAAATGGAGTATTCACTCTAGTTTCCACTTTTCCACTTGATAAATGATGACGTCATTTTCCAGAAAAGCATGTTCTTGTAAACTTAGTAAATGTGAACAAAACCATACGTAACTTTCTTTAAATTACCTCAAATTTTCGTAAGTTACATTACGTTACGTTCAATGTCAACTAACCATTAAAAGTTGAATTAGAAAAAGAAACAAAATAATAATTTCTATTTTTCTTTCCAGGTTTTGCTGAAATGTTCTGCAGTATAATATTGTTCATTTTAAGCACTTATTGGGCCACAGCTCTCCAAGTTTTCAGCGCATATTTTGGACTCGCCTGTGCATTATTCCACGTAATCGTTGGAATCTTTGCAATAATTGGCGGTACCGACCATCTTCGCTACCGAAAATGCGTCGTAACATTATTAGTCTTATCTATCATCGGCTCCGCAATTTTTGGACTCTCTGCCATCATAACAATCATAATACAGTGGATTGTTTCCGCGTTTAGTTGCCACAGATGTATTATGTCCAAAAGTTCTACTTCTCCTCAAACATGCGAGGACATTTGCGATATTTCCAACCTGTCCGGAATATTCGCGCCGTTAATGACTTTCATTGTAATAATTTGCATTCTGGGAATTATTCTATCGAGCATATCGTGTTACCGGGTGTGTAGATGCTGCGACTGCTGCGACGTTGACGATTCAGAAAACCAAAGTTTAGCTTTACAAGTGGCTTCATCGCCCCAACAAAATTATTATTACGATTTCCCCAGAGATAATACTCAGCACACATTAATACCAACTAAACACAACGTTATCTGATCGATTAAGGAAATAGTAGCTTTATTTACTCACGTTTTTGTTCCATTTCCTAGCTGCAACAATAGCTGCAAATAAGAAATTAAAAGATTATAAGATAAAAAATCCTTTGTACCGCCCACATTTTATTTATTGAATAACCAAACATCTGGATACGTGGAATAAATTAGGAGCGCTTAGTTGTGTACGAAAGAGCAACTTGTAGACATGTTTTTAGCTTCAATTTTATTCGTAGCATTTTTACCTATTTACATATTGCTCGCCATCTCGCTAATAATTTCAAAACTCTTTCGCTACATCTTGGGACTCGTGATAAGTTTTCAAACCGGTAGGAAAACTGATTTCCTCAGTGGAAACGATTCCATGTTCCTTTTGGCACACGGCAAAAGTCAGCTAATAGCAACCGGACAGATAACATTTCAAGGGAAACTGGATTTCGATTGGATTCGAACCCAAATTTCCAACACGTTAGAATCGGATTACCCAAATTACTCACGTTTCTTCAAAATCCCACGAAAATCGTGCGGATATTTCTATTGGGAAGAAGAGAAGAATTTTCAAATAGATGATCACGTTTCTCTACACAACTGCAAACCGCCTTCGAATAATCGACAATTATCTCGACTGTACACCGATTTAGTGAACACGAATCTCGAACGGGCCGGAAAATCGCCTTGGAAAATGTTAATTTTCCCCTTAGCGGACGATTTTCAAGGTTTGCCGTCGTCAGGTCCTCATTACGTTGTAGCAATGTTTTTTCACCACGTACTCACAGACGGGGTAGGAATTGCAAATTTTTTAGCAGAAATTTTTTTTGAAACTAATCCCACTACGGTTGCTTCAAGACCACCAATTCAAAATTTTATTGAATATCTCACTGCATTCGTCAATATTCCAATGTTACTTTATCGGCAATCGCTCATTCGAAACAAAAACATTCTGCACCTGGTTCCCCAAGTAGGTGAACGACTAGTGTCCATTGCTCCGATGATAGAATTAGATCGTGTTAAACGAATAAAAAACGCAAGTGGATCGACAGTGAACGACATTATGATATCGTGCATTGTTGCTGCGATAGAAAAATATTTCCAGCGTGAAAACGAGTGTTTACCCGATCAAATGCATTCAATGATTCCCGTCTCGATGCGCAAACCTGAGCACGCAACATTCTCAAATCAAGTGTCAGCAGTCACTATTGAATTACCTTTGAATCGCGCAACGCCACTGGATCGTTTGGCGGCCATTACCAAACAAATGAACAACTTAAAAACATCAACTGAGCATTTATGTCTGTATAATTTGACAAAATGCGTATACAATCAATTACCATCGTTTTTTACTGCTATGCTTTCTAAAAGTCACCATATTACACTCATCGTAACCAATGTAATGGGTTCGCAGTACACGAAATGTAAAAGGAAAACCGATAATCTTGTAATCGGAGGTGGTTTACCTCCACATGGTGGCAATATTGGTAAAGTATTATTTTTTATCTCTACAAAATTAAAGATAATTACACTAATATTCATTGATTTTTCCTCGTCTACCTAGGATTCGCAATATCCACAATTAGTCGCAAAAATCACATTCAATTTTCAATTTCGTCGGATAAAACGGTGTTCTCAAATATCGAAACGCTGGACCAGGTTTTAACAGACTGCGTCAACGAAGTCAATATAATAGAACAAAGTATTCTTGAAATGCAATAATTCTTGTTCGTTATTGTTTGTTTAAAAAACAAAAGAAAAAGAACTTGTGTTTTGTATTTTATATCATCACAAAAGCAGCACAACTGCCGAGGCCGCCAAGTAAAACGGCCGCCAAAGCTATCAGATGCAAAATGCAACGACCACGTAAAACACATCGCCTCAAAGCTATGTATTTTTGTATAAATGTAGTTGTATTTTTTCACATCTGTATTTTCAAATTCCATTGTATGCGTGTATATTTATTCCACCATTTTAATTGTTAGTAACAAAGGCTACCACATTATAAATATCAAACACTTGGATCGATCGAATTGTGGCTAACATTTCAAAACGCATGTTAATTTCTATCTTAAGTTTAAATATGATTGTTGTTGTAAGAAGTGCATGCTTACTTTATCAGATTAAGATGTATTTCTGAGTTCCGCTGCCTGCTGCCGTAGTCGAAAGACTGGACTGTTCACATCTCCAACTGGAATAATTGGAATATATAAGTCAGCGGTTTTCAATCTTTTTTCAATTTGTACCTTTGACAAAATTCTGAAAAACTAATGAAATCTAGATTCTTGGGGCCGCTCTTCGTGCGATCTGAGAAATGTTTCCAAGAATTAATAAAAATAACCATAAAAAGTCGTCCATTTACTAAGATTACAAATTTTCAATTCGTTTAATCATGGATTCACAGTTCACACATTTGAACACAATAGAATTGATATTTTCCATACATTTAGCACGGTGTTTGAGTTGTGTTGTTAATTAGGAGCGATACTTAAACCACTGAAAACAAATTAAGAAAATCTATATATAATTTTGAAACAACAGTTTTTTATATGTGCATTTCTTTCAATATTTAACAAATTCTACTTTCAAATCACTCCACGATCTTCACTCATTGCGTTTGCAGTGAATAAATATCTCATTTTAATCAATAAAAATTACGTGTCATCAAAGAACTTACTCCATCTTCATCGTAGTGCTGGTAAAATAGGCCTCCATCACTCCATTTACTAAAATCAAAAAGAAAAAAATAAATGAATAAATTTTACGGAAAAAAAGATTAAAAATAAAAATTGAGAAATAAAAATTTCTTTGCTACCTGAGTCCTGGTCGCTGATACAAATGTTTCTCGGTTGGTTGATCCTTCTGTCATTAAGTAAACTAATCAGTTATTTGTAAGAGAAAAATTTGTAAATAAAAATTACCTATAAATTTTTATAATTCAAAATTAGGCTTAGTTGCACATAGAGCCCCTTATTGGTTCAGTTTTAAATTACACTTTCCAATTTTTAATACCAGGTGGCACCAAACATTAAGTAACGGCCTCGGTTTATGATGTTATATAAAAAATATCAACATCTGTTGATTATTACTTGCATAAAATAATTTTAAAACCAGCTAAAATAAATAAAAATCGCACCTTGAGCTTCAATTTTTAACAATTCCATGAATTACCATGTGACGTAAGTTAAACTTCCGAATGACGACAACAACCATAGTCCAAACAGGATATCCAGACAACTCAGTTCCTAACTCCACACCGATAGCATAGAACAACAAAACTCGCCATGTATCCAACGCAACAATCCCTTCAATTTCGAATACAGCAACAACCGCAATCAACAATAGTAAGTAATTTAAAATTTAAATTACAAAACGGTTAACGATAAATAAAATTCAAATTTTAGCCTCAAGTTCGTCCGACCAGTCCAAGGTCATCATGGCTTATTGGATTTGGTAAATAAACACCGACTATCATTACAAAAAAAATATTTTTCTATTTTTTACGTTTTTTTTTTTTTTTTTTTTTTTTTTAGGTAATTGTCGAAGTTATCGCCAGTAAAATGTTATTAGTTTGGTGCATTTACTGGTCCGCAGCTCTCCAATCTACCGTTATATCCACTTCTTTCGGAGCAGTGTGTGCATTGATTCACATCGTCGTTGGAATCTTGGCCATAATCGGGGCCGAGACAGTATTCGCTATCGAAGATGCATCATAGCATTATTAGTAATGTCTATCATCGGTTCGGCCCTTTTTGTCAGCATCACATTGTCCCCGCTATTGATAACTTGGCAAAACGTGGACATGTGCCGCGATTGCGCATTCGTCGGCGATAAGTACGGATGCTCGGAGAGCTGCATCATTCCCAATCCTGCCATAGTGTTCGCTCCGTTTTTGGTTTTGATTTTAATCGAGTGCATTGTGGGAATTATTCTTTCCAGCATATCATGTTGCCGTTTGTGTAGTTGTTGCGGTTGCTGTTACGGGGGTGACGCCAATACCCCTAATTTGGCGTTCCGAGTGTTCTCTTCGCCGCAAACTCCATATTATCATCTACGAGATGATGATATTCAACATACAATGCCACAGCACAATGCGTTCTATGTCCAACCCCAACAAAATGTTATCTGATTTAAATATTTAATAACCTAATTGATAAACTTAATATATTATTTCTATCGATTTCTATCGATTTCTATGTTAAAAAAATTACTTTTTGTAGTGCAAAAATAAATATATAAAAAAAACAAAAGTTGTCTAATTAAAAAAACACGTTTTTTAGTGTCTGTGTATTAATGCTGACTCAATTCAATTTAATTATTTTTATCTCTATTACAACACAACCAGTTTATAATGTTTTAAAACTCGCAATTGTCATCGACCACTCAGTTTTTTTTATCCTTCATCCTTCAAATCCTGTGTTAGTTATTCCTTCATCCCATTAGTTGGTTCACTAAAGTCTAAAATATTAGTCGACGCGTAATTTTTCTGGTTTTCATTGAGGATTGATTGCTTTGGTTTATGATTCAATACTAATTTCTCAAGTTTAAGAATAGGCAATTCAAATAAAAGACAGAACGGCACAGCCAACGTATATGATAAAATAAGAATTCCAAAATAAATAAAAATCTAAAAAAAATATATATATATATATACAATAATACAATAACTTCCAAAACAAAGTTTCATCGACATATCACTTACAAGTATCCAAATATCATAATAGAATGTACTCTGCCTCGATGTATAAAACATTATTAACATATTATAGTGTAAAATATAAGCGCAGTATGTTAATTTCCCTAGTGTAATGAACACTTTCCAAGACAATATTGAATTCACAGGTCCTATAATAATAATATAATTTTATTTTTAGGTTAAATGTTTGTTGTAATTTTCCTTGATTACCTCCATAACCCCATTTTACACGCTAAAACTATCCAAGCAATGCCGGTTGCCCATGCTGTTCTCGACAATGCACTGTACAAACATCTTTCTATCATAGATGGAACAGTGCTATTAGAAATAAATGTGTAAAATCCAAATAGTACGCTAAGATTGCACACAGTGGCTGCTAGCCATCCAACCAATGCCACTTTCTGTCAAAGTAATACACATTTTTAATCACTAATACTTGGTTCCCACTTGGTAGAAATTCCGACAGAAAATTTTCTGCTGCAGAAAATTTTGAGTGTAGAAAGCAGCAGTGTTTACAAATTGCCTTCCTTAGCTGGCATCCATTTTTTCTTCATAAATTCTACTTTTCTGAACTTTTTTGCCCACTTTTCAGTCCACAGGTGGGAAACCAACGACAGAAAAACATACTTTACTGCAGCAGAAAATTTTCTGTCTGAGTTTCTGCCAAGTAGAAACCTAGCATAAATGTAAAAAAAAAAATAAAAAATAAAAAATAAAAAATTCCAAATAACCTTGTTCAGAAAAACTGGCGCCTCATTTATTTTGGATAATAGGAATCCTGTAATAATTCCTATCACATACGGCCCACCTCTAGCATACGCTTGCACGTACACCCTCTGTGAGTATTCGTTTTGTTTTTGTAAGGAACTAAAGAAACAAAAACAAACCAAAATATCTGATTTTATCAATCTCAAACTGCTAGATTAGGTCTTTTAACACGAAAAAACACTTACTCGGCTTCAAAAACTATTGCAGTTGCA
>JH431624.1:205865-227601 GCA_000239455.1 Strigamia maritima | reverse complement strand
ATGCCGTATGGCCCATGCGACACAAGACAGTCCCCAACATCAGCGGCCAAAAGCTCAACACATAATGCTCCAACATCATGTGGGAAGTATAGTCATTTTTGACCCCATGTTCGCCTCATATTCACCTATTAACAAGTGTTACTGAGTAACACAAACACAGGTGCCACAGGGACGTGCAATAAGGGCCAGAAAGTGGGAAATAAGCAAGAGAGTTACTCACCGCAGCCCCGGTCCAATGTCGCGTCTTATCGCGGTACCACCGTCGATCGGTGGCCGTCGCTGTCGCCCCTGATGCCGTCGGGCCACCGCGACAAAGGGAAGTACCTCGAAGTTGGCGGCCAAAACTCAACGTACAAGTTCCATACATGTACGGGCAGGAAGATATATTGGCCCCATGTTTATCTCATATTTACCTAACATGTTGTAACTTCATACAACAATAAACATAGGCGCCACAGGGAAATGCAATGCACTTTAAATATAAATACACATGACACTCAAGAATATAAATATAAGGCATACACTATTAAAATACACTACACTGTAATAATAATAATATATATACTTCAATAAATACACTCAAATAGTATCACAATATAAATACACTCAAATGTAAAAAGCACAAACCATTTAGGCAAATAATCACAGATAATTCATATCAGGTCAAACATTCAGTTCAGGGTTTCTCATAGCATTCAGCAATACTTCCTGTTTTACATGAGCTTTTATACTCTGCTAATCTCTCACTAATCCCTAAGGAATGTGTAGATAACAGAGTGGCCAATGGGTGATGCCGGTTGTGGAATGTAATGACCACTTCCGGTATCATCCAACATTCCGATGTGGATTGGGGCGAATGGTCAATACAATATATAAAATATATATTTATTGACCATTACTTTGGAAATGATCATGAATAAGTGTGATATTTATTATCCACTTATTTATCTTTATTGTTATAGTTCGAATATGCCGCTAAAGACGCATAGCGCGCTCTAGTGGCAATTCCTTGCCATAACTACGGTTCGAGACCGTCACATGTTGCTGCCCCCGAAATCGCTTCACGGCATACTATGGGGCAGAAGACGACCATAGCAGAAGTTGTTCGTAAAAATCGTAAGTTTTGCACGTTTTATCGTACTTTTTGTTCAAATAAAGACGTGTTTGAGATTATACTCGTGTTTCATCGTCATTTTATCCCAAAAAATGGTCAAAATTCTAATACAATTTGTTCATTAATCCGCGATGGGTTCCAAGACGATGATTTGTAGTTGGATCGAAAAGGTTACGTTCGGTAAATGTTTTCAGTCCGTTTACAGCATAAATCGAATCGATTCATGGTAATTTATACGTGTTTTTACGTTGAATCCTTCAAATAAAAATGTATTTTTGAATCCTGTCGTAGTACGTAAATAATAAAACAATTTTTCAAATTGATTTCTTCGGTTTTACTCGTAAAAATAGCTGTTTGTCCGTACGAAGTTAATTTTATGACGTCGTACCGTTATGAACACATTTTTTAATCGGAGAAACATGTTATCCGTAAAACAAAAAAAACTCTTATTTGCAAAAATTAAAAAACACTTCGTATTTTTAAAAATGGTGATTTCGTCCGAAACTCATCTGATATAGATGTTGTAAGGGCGAAATAATTACAAATCATCGTATTTGAGGTCTGTACGATCGAAAACAGAAAAATAAGCGTATCCAACCCTTTTTATCAAAGGTGCAGTTTCTCTTTAATAAAGTAAAAACTGAAAATCGTCGAAAATCTTAAAACAAGTGAGTTTGGTACGTGGGAGTATGCTAAAATTAAGGAAATTTTATTTCGATTAATTTTAGAAGGTAAAAAAAATTTTGGATGTTTTATTACAAAAAGGTATTTTGTGTTCGCATCGCTTCCATGAAGACTTTACATGTCTCTCCTGCACGATTTCAGTCGAATTCGATTCTCCAGTGCCCCTTGCCCTACTCACTGCAAAAAATACCACTATCACTATTATGGTGGGGAAAATAACTTCATGCACACAGCCATCTTGCACACAGCCATCTTGTACACAGCCATCGAAACACCAGAAGAAGGAAAGTAGTCACCTCTGTCCAGGCGTGACCACTGGACTAGGCAATGTCGTAACCAGGATATCTCACTCATCACAATTACGCGGAATTTGAGCACGTCACTAAAAGCATCCCCACGCGATTAGTCGCCCATCCAATCGATTGATTTCTCATTTTTGGTCAACAGAGGCAAACTTTACCAAAAGAAATAGTAGTGTACGGCCACCATCTCTCCATTTGCTCATGTTTTCCTCGAATAATCGAACAATCAACAGGATTCCTCCCTGTCTGAGGGAATCTAAGAACGTTGGCTCGGCGCAATTCACAGGATATCGCCCGCAAATCACTGATCTAAAGTTTTACACTAAAAATGAGACAAAATGCAAAACAGTTCCACTATTTACAACTGCTGCACGGCTCTCATTTTCCCATGTTCTGGCATGTGCTACGTGCCCACTACAGACATCCCATATTTTTCATCGAAAAATATACCAATGCCTGCTTGACCAAACCGATAAACTTGCCACCTTTGCTCTACAGATTTTGCTACAGAGACGGCGCCCTTCCCACGTTGCGAACGTTATCACCTTCGACTCTCGGTGGCCAGCCAACTTCACACAAACTCAGACCAGGTTAATTACTCCTGTTGCCTGCCTTTGCAGTTTGTTTCTGCCTTTGGCTGGGCGAAACTAGGTTGATATCCCAACGTATAGGATGCTTTACCAACGATCCTTACTGCCCAACAACAGCAATTCGTCCTCGACAATGCCATTACAGCAGAGTGTCGTGCAACAGTGCGACAATGTGACGGGTTTTTCTCAAAACACATCTAAACGGATCGTGCGACAAAGTTACGGCTCCTCCGTCACAAAACGTACCATCATCACCCTGTTACACGGTTCGTAGGACACAAAAGCACATTTACACTGAAACTGATGATGCCCTATCCAGTTTCCACATGCAAATCGAGAATTGTGTCCAGTTGGTCAATAGATTTGACCACTTTTAGCGCAAAAATCGAAAAGAGAAAAAATTTCCAAAATTTTTTGCTAAAAAGTCCATAGTGAATTCATATTTTTTTAATAATAGATTACCAAAATAATCCAACACTAGCAATCACAAAGCAGTCGCATGTTTCTTTGTCGTAAGAAATGACATTCTGCAAAATAGGCCTAAATCCACCACGTGGATTTTCAGACCATCGTGCAAAAAAAAATTAAATCTCAGATTCGGATCCAGGATGGGCCCACAATTTTGACTGGGGCGTGTGCACAGTCCCTACTTGGGGGAATAAGAGGACTGCGCTGGACGCCTTCGTCATGTGAAGTAGCAGAGACAACGCTGTAATCGGGTGTTTGGCCTTTATTAGTGTGTCTAGGGGTCAGCGCCAGCCTCCATCGCTACTCATATGTCTATACCACCGGTATGTGCGGTTCAAACCCGACCCACGGACCATGGCGGTTAAACCAAGGTCCGTGCGATCGAAATATCTTAACCATGCTGCAACCCATTGTTATGGACTTGCAGCCACTATTCTCGCTCATGGAGGCGGGGCCCAGAGAACTGGGATCCTGAGCTTCATAGTGGAAACCAGGGAGTTGCAGGAGCTTGGCCAATGCATGACTGCCTGGTTGCTGGCTCTCTAACAACTGCTGTCCCTAGATCCGCTCTGCTTCTAACTGCCTTCCCTAACTTCCGGAAGTGGTCATGTCCGCACCGTCCACTAGGGGGACATGACGCGGGCCGTTGTCGTGCGCCTGAGTCGTGACACGGTCACAGCTTGATTACAATGAAAAAAAATACATTATTGATACAAGCAAAAAAACAATAAAAACAATACATTGCAGTTGCACAGACAATAATTGACAGAAAAGATGTATTATTAAAATAAATGTGATGAACCACATTTATCACTTCTTTTAGCTAGTTCTACCCTATACTTTGTCTTTGTTCTAAATTCTTTTGCCAAGGACAAGGTCATGATGATAGTAAAAAAATATTTCTAAAAAAAGCAACTGGAAGCAATTATGTACTCTAGTTTGTTCAAGAAACCTAAGCTTATCATTTATATAGTCTAGGGCAGAGCAAATTGATTTTCTTATTGTAGTATTACGTAGGTTTCAAGATTACTATTGCAAAAAAAATTAAACATTACTTTATAGTGTTTAAATTTATGATAGCAACAGGTTTTGCCATCTGGTGACAAATTGATAAACCCACTTGCAGCCATTGACCAGCAACTGGTCAATGACTCCACTTCAAAATGAACACTCAGTGAAATTCATCATCACAAATAATGGACCCAGAACTGCAATTTTTTAAATTGGTAATGAATATCAAGTTAATTTATTTTTAAAAAAAAATAATTTGAGCCAATAATTGTTGATAGCAATGACAAGTCAAAATCATTACGCTTTATCTGAGAAATAAATAAGTATAGGAAAACCAGGCTTTATATCATTTTAATGTGCTTTTTTGGTATCAAAATAAAGGTAAAAGGCAAAAAAAATGTCTTTTTGGGCGCCAGTAAGTCGCCACATAGAAAGTTGATAAAGATAAAAATTGAGCTTAGGAATGTGACGACATTGTACTTATTTGTAATATAATATACTGTTTCATAATAGGAATTTAAGTAACTTTTGTAAAAAAAATTTAAAAAATATATGTAATTTGAAATTATTGAAAAATTATTGTTAAAAGTGACTAAAAACCAAAAACTATTGACAAAAAATGACTAAAAACTAAAAATTATTGTTAAAAATGACTAAAAACTAAAAATTATTGTTAAAAATGACTAAAAACTAAAAATTATTGTTAAAAATGACTAAAAACTAAAAATTATTGTTAAAAATGACTAAAAACTAAAAATTATTGTTAAAAATGACTAAAAACTAAAAATTATTGTTAAAAATGACTAAAAACTGCATAACAACGACAATGAAACAACAAGCATAGATTGAAAACTAAATACACATATGAAATATTCAAAATACATCATTTCCAGGCAACAATTTCAGACAACCAAATCAAATGATTAATGCATGCAACATGCTATTGTCTAGCCATAACGGCATTCCAATAACTTTGCATATCATGAAAACTATATCTACACTTGAAATAAATTAAAACATCATAATATTAAGAAATATCTTTTCAAATTCAAATTAACAACCTACAAACCTAGTTGACACTTTTCATCTAGACTCCTACTAGAAACATAAAACAAACAATCAACCAAAACAAAACAAAACAAAACAAAAAACAATTTGTCACAACCTTTTGTCAGTTAACAACATAAAACTATTTCTTTGTGCATTACTTACTTGAATGAATCCTTCATACAGACGTTTTATTCTTCTGAGAAAAACTTCATTCTTTCTTCTGGAGTGTGACGCACTTTATATATCTCCTCCCACATCGTAAATATCTGCCCCATACCACCTCTCGTGGGTCACCGGAAGTACCAATGTTTCGCAAGTGAATATACAGCGAAGAAAGGGAAAAGTACAAGAGGCCAAAAGGAAGAAGAAAAAAAAAAACAATAAATGGAAGAATCGATAAGAATCTCGTGGCACAATTTTCTAATGAAGTAAAAATATTATTTATTTATTTATTTATTATTTTTAATAACTTTTTCTCTTTCAGTTTTTCCACAGGTGATAATTGCTTCAGCCTTGAGCATCATCTTCCATCATCCAGGGCCACTTGACAGGAAATTGTCTCTAAAAAATCCTCCAAGTTTCACACTATAATGAGTGGATATGCTGGCGGAAGAGAATAAAATTGTACTTTTTAGTTAATGCACCTTGGGAACAAGGCCGAGAAGAGCTGTGAACAAGGGAGAGGCTTCACCCGAACGGATCTCGACAACAATAATGCATTTAAAAGTGTTTAAGAACATGTAATTATCTATATTTGGAATTCTAAAACCGAAAATACCATACTGTTAAGCCAATAAAAAATGATTTTACAGATTAATTGAATTTAATTACATAGAAAATGACATAATAATGTGTTTTTATTGTGTTTTTATTGACTATTCTTTATTTTGTTTTTATTTTATTTTTTTTTTTAAAAAAAAAATTATTTGTAATTTTTTTTATAAATGTGTCAGAATTATAATTTTTAATTCTCAAGTGAAGATAAAAGTGAAGGGTCATATGAAGATGAACCCTAGCTGCACCTGCTAACAAGGAACACGTAACTTGCCCTTGGGGCGTGTAAATCACGTGGTTTTTTTCTTCTGACGTATAAAACTGGTCTTTATGTTGGCAGGTGGGCAAGTATAGGGAAACTCGTTTTCGACCACAGTCGGCATTGTAACTCAGAAATAACAAGTTGGAATAACATTACTAAAGGAAAAGTGCAGGAATTTTTTGGAGAGGAAATTTAATAGGGTTCTCTAGATTACCGGTGAGTTTTTATTTGTTTGTGTGAGGTTTTTGTTGACCGGTCAGATTTATTGTGGATTTATGAGGATTAATGGAAATAAGTTGAAAGATTTATTGTGGTGTATGTTATAAAGGATGTGATTAAATCTCTGAAATATGTTGAATATGGTCATATGGATAAAGTTTGGAGAAAAAAGATTGGAGAGAAGAAAATAAGAAAGTTAAAGTTAAATGTGAAGGGCAGTGAAAGTGAGTTCTTCAAAGGCCTCAGGGAAGAGATGGCGCCATGGTAAAGACAAGGGATGGTTCCATAGAAGTCATATGTAATTTAATTTTTAAAAATATACGAATTTTTGATACAATAAGAAGAATAAAATGGAATTTTTGATTAAGTTAGAAGCAGAAAAATTGATTTTTGAATAAAATTTTTTAAAAATTAATTTATTCGAGAAAAAAAATTGGAAGAAAAAAAAAAAATTTTTTAAAGAGCTTACGACATCGCGTTTTTTATTGGTCCATTGGATCAAGCATTGTTTAAAACCTTTGAATAATTTTTCAGAGATTATTTGAAAAATGTTTTTGGGGTTAAAACCAATGTTGAAGTTGTGAAAATGAGCAGACGACAACTATGAAAAAGTGAGAGATAAAAGCGAGACCAAATCGAGAATTTGCGCGATTGTTATTAGTTGTGACGTAAACCCTATCCATTTAACATGGGGAATACCAATTTTGACATCAGAAACACTGCTTTGCCAGAAGAGGCCAACAATGTCCCTCACCAAGCACAAATTAGCTGTTTGGGTTACAAAATGATTTTTTTTAAACGTGTTCTGGAAACTTTAAAAAATAAATAAAAATCATTTCATCCATTTTAAGACATGGCAAACATTGTTCAGTCATAACATTTTTGATGTCGTAAACCCTTTACAAATGTTAAAAAAAATTGAAGATTTTTGATTTTTTTTATCAAAATTGATTTTAAAAAAAAAAGACAGAAGAAAAAATTATACTTGTATTTTATTTATTTAACCAAAGTATAAAAATTTCTCCAAAACATATTATTATCTTCAAGTTCCCAATACAATTATTATATATCTTTCAAACCAAAACTTCAAGGTGTTTGCTATTTCCCCTTCATACAAATTCAAGGTTAAACCTGCACATCTCTCCCTTTTTCGCCCTGAGGATCATTTCAAGCCAAATTACTACATCAACGAAGCGAGCAAAAACTATGAGAATCCCACCACATAACATTTACTCAATGCCAAAAAAAAAACACAAAACAACTATAAATCATCAAAAAACACCCAAAAAACCAAAACTTCCCAATTTTACTAGCAAATTTTGCTCTTTAACTATTTCCTAATAAACAGGTATAAGAGGGCAGAGCCATTGGCTCTGAAATTGAGGTCGAGTTGCTCACACGTTTCCACTTCAGTCAGTGACGTGTTGATTTCGAGCAAAGGAGCAGCTCTTTACACACAACACGTTCTTTTTGGCTCAATTTTGTACCTCAAATGTAAATAGGAATGTTGGACGACTCTAGACAGTAGATTGTGACGTCAGTATAATCCACCCACACAACAGTTATGGCCGGCAACAACACCTACGACTGCCTCTACACTTATCTGACCTAATTTGTCGTTTCTTTGCAGCTGTTCAATGCTACCGAGGAAAACGATTCTATGGACGCTGGTAAGTGTTAAAAATTTTGATTTTTTATGTGTAAAAACTTGGAATTTTTCGGTTGTTTAATTAAGAATTTGATTAAAGATGGATATGATCTAAGAAGAGTTATTTGGGGTTGGTTAATGGTATTTACCGGTTGCTTCCGGTTGAAATGAGGACAATTCCATAAAGAATTTGACAATTCATTCAAGATGTGTGAATTTCTGGATGTTTTGTGGTACTTAGCTACTT
This sequence comes from Strigamia maritima, assembly GCA_000239455.1. Classification (NCBI taxonomy): domain Eukaryota; kingdom Metazoa; phylum Arthropoda; class Chilopoda; order Geophilomorpha; family Linotaeniidae; genus Strigamia; species Strigamia maritima. The sequence continues at coordinate 219,232 of JH431624.1, read as the reverse complement.
ACACATGTGTAATTTTGTATATTGTAGGTGTATATATTTTTTAATGTGATAAAAAGTGGAACGATCTAGAAAAAATATCCATGTCACCATAAAACTACTTGAATAACTTCACCTACATTTTGTACCCGTTTTTTTTTGGGGGGGGGGACTTTAATCATAAAATTAAATTTACAAAATATTTGAAAATATTATTTTAAGTTTTAGATGGTTGTGGACGGTTTTGAAGTTTGATTTGTATGTGAGATTCGTGTGTTAATTGCTCCCAAAGAAACTGTGTCAAAATAATCTTCAATTGGATGTAATTAATTCTTCAAGTAGAATCTATTCATAAGAACAATTCTTGTAGAGCTCCATTTAAAAAACTGGAGTAATAAAAATGTATTCTTTAATTTTTTTTTTTAAAGTTGTATAGTATGGTAAGAGAATTCTTACTGTAAAAGTGGGTTTATAGTAACTAAATAGATAAAATTGTTGAAAAACAATAGTTGTTATAGTTTTTAAAGTGGACAAAAAAATCGTTCAATGTAGAACAACTGACTAAAAACTTTTAAAATCAGACTTGAAATCTGATTTAGAACTGTAACATCAACATTAAAAGTCAAAGTGTGTAAAAAACAATTGTTTATGCTGGGCTGCGGTTTTACTTTTAACAACTCAATGGCTTCTTCCAACTTGTTTAGATAAAGCAACTTGTTATAGTGTAAATAGTAAATTAGTTTTTTGTATCTAAAATTTATAAAAGTTAATTTTTACATTTAAAAAGTTCGACAAAATTTTATTTTGCATCTGGAAAGTGGGAGACGGTTTATTTTTGCAACTAAAAAGTACAACAAAAAGTTTATTTTTGCATTTAAAAAGTGCAACAAAGTTTATTTATGCATTTGAAATGTGCGAAAAAGTTTATTTATGTATCCAAAAAGTACGTCCAAAAAGTACGAAAAAATTTATTTTTGCATTTAAAAAGTGCAGCAAAGTTTATTTTTGCATTTGAAAAGTGCGAAAAAGTTTATTTATGCATTAGAAATGGACAAAAACTTCATTTTTGTACCTCAAAAAGTAAAAATCTACCCATGCTAAACCAAAAAGATCAAATCAAAATTTTCACACTACAATAATACTTGTAAATTCTAAATTTCTATTTTTTACATTTTTAAATTTATGTTATTTTCAATTTGACAATTCCGTACGTATCCTTAAGGCACTCTAGACAACCTTGATGCTGAAGTTAAACAACTTCCAAGGACATTTAGTTGATAATTTTTTTATATTTTTATTTCTGACGTTTTGATTTTACTTAAAATGGAATTCTCGTGCATGAACGAACCTACGCAATTAACTTGCCATTTTGTAACATCCACGGATGATTCGCAAGGTCACGATCAATTCCCACGAGCCTTGACCACTCAAGGCCCACCATCTGTGGGATTCAATGTGAGAATTCACTCGAGATACACATCTTTATCTCAAGAACATTTCCATTATACCATAATGCAGCAATTGAAATTTCAAAACAACACAAAAAAATATTATAAAATAATAATAAAAAAAAATATTAAATTCCACTGACGTCATGAGCTGATGGGCCAAACAACTCCTTTTACAGCAGTGCCAACGCAAGACCTCGTGTACACTTTTGGTCATGCCTATGGGAGGTGCTACCTACACAATCTAAACTGTATTCCCAGAGAGATAAATGAACTGGAAAACAAATAGAAATTTGACAATAAACAATTTTTAAATTTCTGCTCAATTCAAATAAGGAATTTTAACTGAGTTTGTAAAAAAAAATTGTGTCGCATAATTTATTATGGTAATTGATATGTAGTTGCAAAAATTGTTGAATAATACATTAAAATTATGTCATTTAAAATGTTGTAATTATGCAAAGTGATTACCGGTACATTAAAATTGTAATTACAGTACATCATGTAGGTATGTGAATGTTTTTTACAAGATTAGCACGACTTGTTGCTAGGATATATATATATATACCATATAAACGATTTATTAAAGTTTGAAATAATATAGTTAGGAATATGAATACTTTTCTGAAACAGATGCAGCGAATCATGAGATTATTTTTGCCTTTACACACCAAATAGTGCAGTAAAGCCTACTTTTGGTTTGAGTGGTTATCCTAGTCTAGAGAATGTCCGGATGTTTAGTTGCTCGAAAAATGATTTTATTTGACTGTAATGATGTGTCATAATAAATAATTTCAATACTAACAATTATTTCATTTTTTTTAATCAGTAAACCAATCAATTTTCAACATGTTGTCAATTTGTTGCAATATTTAACAAACATATATACTGATTTAAAAAAATAGCAATAAATGAAACTGAACAGGAAAATAAATTATACTATTCAAATTTGAACTTGATAGCAAGTTTAAAGTAGCCCTAAGTGCAAGAACCATTGCTGACCCAGCAAAACAAAAACCTTATATAAAGAACAACGAAATAAGAAAAATCATAATGGCAAAGTAGGCACAGCCAAATCAAAACTGAAAGAGGAAAAAGCAATAAAACTCCTTAACCTCACATGAAAAAAAAAAATTTGTTTGTAAAATATGAAATTCCTACTTATTAAAAGTATTAGTAATATTTTTTAGATCTTTTTAGTCTAAACTCTAAAGAAACTCAACAAATATTTGTTTCTACATTTTTGTACACTTTATGTTGAAAAATGCAAATTATGTAAAGACCAGAAAACTTTTACAGTTTTATTGACCAAAATTCTTTAGATCCAGTTTACATCCAGTAAAGTTTGTTTATACTCAATTCAGTTCTTTCACCTATACAAGTTTTATTTTTTATTTTTTTTTTTTTTTAGTATGAGTTTTCTCATCAGCGTTGCAGCAGATCCAAATCATCTTTTCTCAGGTAAATAGATTTTTTTTCTTCATATGTACTGTTTCCTTCATTAGTTATTCAATCCAAACTTTCCAAAAAAGTACATTGAAGGTCATTCACCACCATCAAGTGTGAAGCTGTTTGTGGGTGACTGACCGGATGAATTCTTTTTTCTCTTTCTCAAGGCGAAAAGTGGTCAAAAGACTTTCAATGTCACTCCCACACACACATAAAACATATTATTAAAAAAAAATTTTTTATTGCATAATTTCCATTTAATAATAAATTCACTTTTTCTTTTCAACCTATTATTTCTTTCACGTCAAGATTAAGGAAGTCTTCTTGGTTTTTCTTTTTTATATTGTCTGCCTTTGACCTTAGGAAAAAATTATTATTTTCTGGAGAATTTACTCATGGACATAATATTGTTTTATTATTGTACAAGGAAGTAAAGCAGTTCTGTTTTTAAAATTAATTTTTGAGTCAGCTGAGAAACTTTCGCTTTTTCTCATCGACTTTTTCTTGATAAATGGAACTGAGGGGCATTTACCTTGAAAAATTCATAATCGCATGTGAATCATCTTTCGATGTCCTTATCGCAACACGAAATAAGCAGGAGATTTGCAAGAGAAATTTTAACATCTTCTAAGAAACGAAGGGTGAGTGAACAAGACGCGCATGGACTCACAGAATGAAAAATAAAAGAAAAAATAAATTTTGTTAAGAAAAAGAAAGTAAAAAAAGATTTCATACGACCTTGAAATGTTTTTATGTAGTTTTTACTACCAGTAAACCAACAATATTAAATAGATGGTCATCTAAATGGAAATTCACATTAAAACTGTAAATAAATTGCAAAACAGGAACTAATTAGATATTTTTTCACACTTTGATAATTTGAAGCTGAAAATAAAAATATTTCCTAATTCCAACACACATTTAATTATTGTTTCTGACAACTTTATTGCCATCTGTAGGACTGCAAGGTGCTCTGGTTTTCCTGCTGCTATAAAACTTGTTTTGAATTAAGGACAAATACTTGTTTTCAGACTTGGAATCAATGGTTTAATCAACAAATGTTTTTTAATTCTCTAAAATCTGTGATTTCAAATTGAAATTCTATATTTTTAATTTTCCAATTTTGCAATGTAAGAAGTAACAACTTTGCTCCATGTTCTTAATCACTTAATCCTATTAATATTACAAAATTTCAACAGATTTAAATTTTTCATGGATGTTTATTATTTGTATCAAAAATGCTCATATAGATACATATAGCACAGGGACATTTAGATAAAGTCCAAAAGAAGTCATCTTGTGGGTGTCAACTGGTGGTTCCAAATTTGCACTAAAACATGTTTAAGACAATGAACTGCTAAAGCTGAAATCTTTGAACTACTTTTTAAGGGAAGCTGTGGATTTCATACATAGTAAAAATTTATTACATATCTGAATTTATGGATTTCTTTTATTGGACAATAATAAATGGTTATGCAGAACATTGTTTGGGAGTGACTATAAGATGGATATTCAAAAGAGTTATGGACAGAAATGAAGAAGTGGAGAAGAAACATATATTGAATTGACTATCCATGAAACAAGAATATGTCTAAACAACATTCAGAAAATATTTTTTATAAACATCTGAAATGTTGATTCAATATAAAAATGTCTTTTTTTATCAACATTTTTTCAACATTCAAACGTAACATTAAACATTGATTTTACATTAAACGAATGTTGCATATCAACAACCGATATTTCCACTGTTTGATTGTTGTATCAAAATATGAACATTCATTGGATGTTGTATCAATATTTTAATACAACAATCAAACAGTGGAATTATCGGTTGTTGTCGTTTAATGTTAAATCAACATCATGTTATGTTTGAATGTTTTGATAAAAAAAAGACATTCTTATATTAAATCAACATTTCTAATGCTTTTTCTGAATGTTATTTGGACATTTTCTTGTTTCGTGGGTATCAATTAAAATGTTAGAACTGTCATTCTTTATACTATCTTTTATACTGTAAATATGTCAAACTATAAAATTACATTTTACCATTTTTAGAAGTTACACAATTAACTTTTAACAGTATCAATAATCTTCCAAAGCAGTTGATCTACTTTGTGTAATTGCACACTAAATCCACATTAAAATGAAACTAAAACAATCAGGTTGTTGTTTCCTACCTGATTGTTTTAGTTTCATTTTAGTTTCATAGTTTTCATTAATTAATCTCTTTTATTTCATGGTATATTGTAGATCAATCATCAATATCTGATGTCCAGGTGGCATGCAATAGTGACAGCATTCAGATCACCCTACTTGCATCTTCTGAATTCAATGGATTAATATATCCAAGAGGTTTACCAAGAAATTCCACTTGCATGACTGAATACACAGATGCTACAGGAGAACTGAAATACCGAATGCCACTTCATTCATGCAACACTATGAGCACTGATGTGGTACGTTTGTAGTTGGAATATTTTGAATTTTATCATTATTATCATTATTACAAAAAAAAAAAATGATAGCAGCATTACAACTGGGTTTATTTGATCTCTATGTATGAAGGTCGAGTTAAGGTCAGGTCAAATCTCATGTCATGAATGTAAATTCTTTCTACATACCATAGTTTATTATTAATTTGCCTCTTTTGGAGTTTAATATGCATGGAAAACTTGTATTTACAATACATTCATTAAATAGATGTCATTATTTAGTAGTAAAAGTACACAATTAGCCGGAACAATTTCAATGAAAATATTACACAATAGTTGAGATGTATTGTTTCCATTTCTTGGATGCAAAATATAGTTGTTCACGCATTTCTGTTAGCTTTAATAACGTGGGAAAATGCACTGTTTAGGTTATATGATTCCGATTCAAAAATTGACTTTTGGATAGAAAAAGCATTTTCAGCATACTTAGATGGAAAAATACAATGTTCAAGTCTAAAAATGCAGTTTTGGATTTTAAAAAGCACTTTTAGTTGAAAAAAAGCACTTTTAGTTGAAAAAAAGCACTTTTAGTTGAAAAAAAGCACTTTTAGTTGAAAAAAAGCACTTTTAGTTGCAAAAATGCACTTTTAGTTGAAAAAAAGCACTTTTAGTTGAAAAAAAAGCACTTTTAGTTGAAAAAAATGCACTTTTAGTTTTGAAAAAAATGCTAATTTTAGTTTAAAAAAATGCAATTTTAGTTTTGAAAAAATGCAATTTTAGTTTTAAAAAAATTCAATTTTAGTTGAAAAAATCACTTTTAAGAGAAAAAAATTTACTTTTAGAAGAAAAAAATGCATTTTTGGAAGAAAACAAATGCACTTAAAGATGGAAAAAATGCTCAGTGAAAAAAAATCCATGAAAAAGTGAAAAGTGCAATGTAAAAAGCACTTTTGTATTTTAAACTACAGCTTTATACAGAATAAAAATATTCACTTCACACCCTAAACATGTTGCCATCTTGGTCATTTTTACATCTAATTAACCCCTTTTCAAATATTAAAATAAGTTTATATATTCTGAAACACGATTAAACATTTAAAGATAATTAAAATAATATTGCTGACTTGCTGTCATTAGTAGCAGTTACACCTATCAAAAATAAAAAATTAAAATGTAAATTCTATTTCTAATTATTTGACGCCCACGTGGGAGGCAACCATGATCAGGCGGATTAAAAGATATAAAAAAAATGATGTCAAGGTTCTGTGGTTGCACTAAAAACTTCCTTTTTCCCTCCACAGACTGACGGTATCGAATATTACAACACGGTTGTTGTTCAACCTCATCGACGCCTCGTTACGAACCAAGGCCGGGGATATCATATAAGATGTCGATATCAGACAAAAGATAAAACAAGTTTGTCTAATCCAATAGTGAATATCAGGTTAATTTAAAACATAATAATTTTTACCTAATAAGTTGATCATAAATAAACAAAAGACATTTTCTTTCAGTGATTTACCGTCCCTCTTGTCCGATGGCTTGTCTCAGGAAGTTCCCACTTCCGTTATGAAAATATATATTGGTGATGATAATCTACAACTTCATCAAGCTGAAAATGTGAAAATAGGCGACGAATTACGCATGGTCATCACCATCGATCCTCAAAGTAATGAATATTTCTATTTTTTAAAAATATATTTGTTTAATAAGAATTATTATTTTTATTATTAGCTATGTATGGAATGAAAGTGAGCAATTGCTTAGTCAGAGATGGACTCAATTGGGGTGATCAGCAACTCATAAATAACTATGGGTAAGACAGTTATTATAATCAAATAGGTCCTTGTTTCCTGGAAAATATTTGAATTGAGAACAGTTTTTAAAGTATACCGGTTCATTCTTAATTTTTTTTTTTAATTATATAAAAAGATTTTTTTTAAAAGTCATAAAATTTTTATTGGTTCATTGGATCAAGCACGTTTTAAAACTCTTCAATAATTTTTCAGACATTTATCTAAATATATTTTTTCAAATTGTGATTTTTTAAGCTTTAAATATCGGACTATATGGAAAAATCGCAGTAGAAACAGATTCTGCTAAAGGGTGTAAACCTGATGTTAAAATCAGCAGTGCTCAACAATGTCCCTCACCAAGCTCAAATGATATTTTGAAACTTTAAAAAAAAAAAATTATTTAGGTCATTTTAAGAAATGGCAAAAATTATTCAGCCATAGAATTTTTGATCTTGTAAACCCTTTAATATTTATAGTTAATGTGGAATATGACTATATGAAATTGGGATAAATTCATACTTTTTTTTCTCATTTCAGTTGTTCAGTTGATCGTGAATTAATGGGTGAATTAGAATACTCAGCTGATAAAACCATGGCAACAGTTCGTTTCCAAGCACATAAATTTCCTTACACATCATCAGTTTATTACCAATGTAATGTTCAATTGTGCCTTAAACAATCACCAGATTGTGATGATGTGGTTTGTGGAGAACTTAAAGTAAACGTTCTTTTTAATTAATCTCTTAAATCTAAATCTAGCCTCCACTTTGCACATCTGATGGTCGAAATCTTCGAAGAAAAAGATCAGCTCAAAATGATGAAGATATTGACAAAAGCGGCAAACAGCAAGAACAGAAAGACTTGAATGTTGCAGTGTATAGTGGACTTCATGTCAATGATCCTCAAGATGAATCAATTGAAGGTACCATATTAACTAACATGGTCAAGAATGGATAATTGGAGAGAATGATCCACTGTAACAGTGCCTAGTGGCGCCCTCATAATTCAAAGAATGTACTAAAACAAAAATCAAATTAGTAACAGTAGAAACCGTCAGATGGTGACACCGAAGAAAAACATGGACGAAATTATTGGCCCATTGTTATGAGAGAGAACTTAGGATTGGTTGGTGCAATTCAAATGGACCAATAACAGTTGTACTATTGATAGTTCTGCTGCATGACGAGTGAACATACCAATAGTTTTGCATGGTGGAGAATTATCATTTGTTGGTAAAAACATGTTTTTTTGATAAAACTACTCGTGCATCTAAAATTTGGATCCGAATAAACCACTCATGCCTATTGATCAGAATAAACCACGGTTCTACTTATCGTTACGCGCCCAAAGCCGGTACAGTGCCGGAGTCCTTTGTTGGGTGGGTGAGGACAGCGATTCCTTACCCTGACATAGTCGGGTTATGCCTCAATATTTCCACGATTACGGTCGTGCTCTGCGGGCACTCGTGATTTATTCAGATCCTCGTGATGTAGAAAAATTCATTGTTTGGGACTATTTCGATAAACTTTCTAACACTTGTGATATTACTGTTAATTTTTTTTAAAGATTTCTTACTTCACAGCAAAGACTTCTTGATGATAACATCACATCATATAAATTGAATATGAAACTATCAACAGAAATGTAAACTACAATACCCTTTAGTTATTGTCAACAAACGTTTTGCAAATAATACACCACTAGAAGTCAGATTAGTTGACAAGCCTAGTGCATTGCAAACACATGGTGCCATTAGAAGTATTAGAGTGGATCATTTTCTCCTATTATCCATTTTTAATAACATAACAACGTACAATTTATGTTTATTTCAGATATTGAAACGGCAGCTGCAACTTCAGAAGACGACAATGCCTTTTGCATATCGGCCAAATTATTTGCCATCATTATTGCCATTATTGGCATATTTCTTATGTTAGCAGTAATCTTATTAGTTGTTTGCCTAATCCAGCGAAGACGAAGACGTAAAGATTTAAGTACAACAGCAGGCAGCTCCATATACTCCGGTCCTTATATCAATCATGCATATAGTAATTCGTAGAAGCATTTCTAACAGTGCCTCTGTGATTGATGAAACAACTCTTTGACAAAGTGATAATAAGTTTTATCTATCACTAAGTTTTCTTGTTTTCAACAACACTTTGTCACTTAGCTTTCACTTCTGTGATTCTTCCACTACTTTTCTACAGACTATCTCTATTTTAGTCATTGTGCCAACAACATCAAACCTTCATTGGGCAGTTGTGTTGCTCAATAAAAAGAAAAATCTGATTGCATATCTGCAATCAGAGAAACCAAAACTGCACATTGGAGTGTAAAAAAGAAAGTAAATCATCAGTGCCAGGTGCATTGAAATACGATAGTTTTTCTTAAATTCCTTTCTTTATAACTTATTCCACTCATCGTATTGCAACTAATCCGTCGTTAATCAGCTTTGCACAACTTTTTCAAAATTAAGAATGAAATAATTCTTTCTTTTCTTACTTGAATAGTGCCAAAATTTTGTAGTGCACAATTATTACAATTTCATCATCCTATCATTTTATCATAATTATGTAATTCCCATAATTTTTATGTTTTTTTATGAAAGGTGATGGGAGCTTTGGTTGGTTATTTATGTACAGTCAACACCCTGTAGACAGGACGTACTGTAGACCTGACAGCACTGTAGACGGAACCCTACGGTAGACAGGATTTTTTGTAAATTCTGCCGAATGAAGCGTAGTTTACGTAGCAAATGACAGCAGAATGTCATTCTACCCACGGAGTCGGAGGAATCACGTAATCCCGGCAGGTACGCCATCTCCTGGGACTTCGTAGTAGAATAGAGGTAGAATAGACCGTCTCAAGTGTGTCCCATCTACAGGGCTTTGACTGTACAATGAAAGAATCTCTTATTTTTTTCTATTATTTTTTTTTTAAAAAAATAATAGAAAAGTTGTGTATATATTATTTTTTTAACTTTGTTTTTAATTTTTTATACTGAGCAAAAGTTATCCGAAAACAAGTTTCAACTAGTCATGTGAATTCTGTCTAAATTATTTTTTAAACATCTCAAAACTCAGTACAGGATCGACATTGACGTAATGTCATGGACGAAGCCAACAGCCAACAATGGCAGCTACCCGGTGGAGGGAAGACAAAAATCTAACTCGTCTAATTATTATTATTTATGGATAACTATAGGATGTCTAAAATTAATCTTTTTTTTTTTGATAACCCTAAATTGGAATACCGTACTTATAACTGCCAATCAATAACGTGTTAATATAAAGAAATAAAAATGTGGTTTTGTATAATTTTGGAAATTGTTTTGTCCATACGGCACACGACACAATCATGTGTTGAAAAATTCTTCTGTTTTTTTTTTTAAAGAGAAGTTTTTGACCTTAGGGCATAGCTGTACAATGCTATCAATTTTTTTCCAAATTTTCCTACACCCAACAATAGCCAAGATCATTTAACTGACTCGCTAACCCTACCTTCACTGGAAAAGATAGTCTAGCCAAGTGTCTATTACTTGGCAAAGACTAGCGGCTTCTATATAATTTAAATTGTGTGTTAGTTCTGTTACAATGAAGAATGACCTTAAGTATTGCTGAAACAATGGTTATGACACTATCACTTTTGCAAAACAAATATCTATACTATAAAATGCTACTCTTACTTCCGTCGCAGCAATATGGGGTGTGATACAGTGTTATTACAACGGGATTTGGCTGTGCAGTTGTTACCAGGCAACAACGGCACACTGACATGACAACATCCAAACAAATAATACAGTTGGCACCCCGACAACCACTCTGCAAATAAACATGGGAATACTCAGGATGGTAATAGGAAAACAAACATAAAAAACACTCGAAAAACATAAAGGAACACACGAAAACATAAAGAAACACTCGGAAAACATAAAAATAACTCGAAAAATGTAAACAAACACTGACATGACAACACCCAAACCTCAGGCGCGTGAAGTCCAATGATGTGTCTGTTTGAGCGCATAGGTTGCGTGAAATTAGGTTTCAGGTTTTTAGGGACCTCTGATCGGCCCCATCATCGGCTAACAAAACAAACTTCCCCTGTGTCATGTGACCATATTTTTCCACTATGCAATAACAAAAAAAAAAATATTCATGTAAAAACAAAAATAAAAAGCCCAAAAAATATATATTTAATTGTATTACTTTTCTACCACATTCGGGTTTTAGAGCGAATCAAGTGGATCTGGCATTGAGAGAATGTATTAATCAATTCTTTAGAAACATAGATCAATATCAATGAAATTTAATAAACCATTTACATTTAAAAAATAACAAATGAAGCAAGTATTTGTTAGAGAGTATATAAATTGAGACTCTTATATTAGAAATCATAATAACGCCACACTCGAAAATGAAAGCAACTTTTCTGATCCGTTGGCTAGTTTCCTTCCTCGTCTTGGCATCAACCACACAGTTGTATGTATAAAATAATCATTTATAAAAAATAAAAATTTAAAACAATATGTATATAATAATGAAATAAAAGTAATATTATTTTTTTTGTTCTTTTTATTTTAAAGTTACAATGTTAATGGATGGTTATGGTCAAAACCTAAATGTGCTAAAGCCATGCATTACTGCTCAGAGATTCCATGTTGCGAAGGCACTTGTGTGGATGCACACAAATTTATTCTGATAAAGGTGCGCATTTGTAAGCCAAGATAGAACTATTGATGCACCATGCAACAAAAAATATCAAGGTTTTGATGAAGAAATTTATATAAAACTAGCATATCATTAATGCCATTTAAAAACAATCTTTATTAAATTCAGATTTGCATTGTAGATGAAGTTACACATTTCAAACAAAAAATATTCAAACGCAATAAAAATATTTACATAAATTAAAAAATTCTAATTTTCTCAAATACGCAATTGTTTTATTCATTTTTACTCAGTAATACAACAATTCCCAACGTTCCCCAACACTCTCCCAAATACCTCGCTCGCTCAGTCAGAATCATTTGTCCCCTAACCGAATCATAACCCAACAACTCCTTCTCCTTACAACTAACCATCCAAATACACTGCTTACAAACCACTACAAAATACTCATCCGGAGTCAATGTCACTATCGTATCCACCGCGCACCACCGATCACAACTCGGATCATAAACCAGCATCGCATCCTTCATCACCCATTTATCCGCATCCTCCTTCCCGCCCACCACAAACAATCTCCCGTCAACCCCAGCCGCCCCCACCCCGAATCTCCTCGACGGCAAACACGCCACACTCGTCCACTGATTCACCGCTGGATCGTAGCACTCCGTCGCCGTCAAACTTCGCATTCCATCCCATCCGCCGACACAGTACACCCGGTCGTTCAAAGCCGCTAAACTTATCCCGATCTTTAACTTTCGTAAAGGCGCCAAACTCGTCCAGTGATCGTCTTCCGGCTCGTATTTTTCGACGCAATGAATGTACCCGCACGAATTAAATCCTCCTGCGACGTAAATAAAACCATTTAAGTTGCAGATTCCGTATCCAGCACGCGGATGTAACATGTTTCTCGCTGTGTAAATTGTTTTTGTGGCCGTGTTGTACATGTACATCGAGTTGAGGTAATGTGAGGCCACTTTTCCGCCGATTATGTAGATTTTACAGTCTTGTTGTGACGGTTCAATACCGTAGTAACTGGTAAGGTTGCCACCAGAGGGCGCGATTTGCTAAAAATCGCGCCAGATTTAAAATAAGAAAATTTAAGTTTTATGAAAATAAAATGTTTATTGAATGATAAAATATCTAAGTAAATATTCTCTCAATATTTTAATAAATATATGAGAGAAATTATACAATGAATAGGTGTGTTCATTGTTACAGAAAAAGTTACGAGAAATCATCGATAAAAGTGATTATTGTACTCAACAATAATAAATATTGTTGTGAAATGTTTATTTAAGAAACTTAAGACTATTTAGGGATAAGAATACTTTAAAATATAAATATAAATAAAGTTAACCCTAAATATTACCATGTGCTTTTTGAATATCTTAGATATTCTATGGGGTTCACATAACTTTGACCAAGGAGTTGATTTGATTGGATCAACTCATTATGACTCACTGGTATGCAAATCAGCTAATCTGCTTATCAGTATTCTGGCTCCCTGATTGGGGGAAACTCAAGAAACCCCATGGTTTCATAGTATATAAGCTCCTGCAAGAGCTGATTCTGGGCCTCTGTACTGAATTAATGTTG
>JH431624.1:156625-204568 GCA_000239455.1 Strigamia maritima | reverse complement strand
AATTAAAGTAGGTATAATGCCCTAAAGACCGTAGTTGCCGGGCCTGAAAAACCCGAAGGTAAATGTACCGAGAATATACTTGTGCTTTTGCATGTAGGCCAGTCCTATGGACAAAAACTTGATTGTATCGAGTTCGCTCGGACCGAGCAGCAACCGCTACCTGTATCAGGAGTGGGCGCTAACTGTCACGTGCTTCGGCACCGCTTGAGAACAACGCATTCGGTTTGATGCGGCGCGCCCGACTCAATCATGACGGCCGAGGAATTCCCTTTGAATTCCATAACCGACTTCTTCCCGCTAATCTATACTTTTCTTTTAGTTTCTGAATCGATAGTTGCACATTTACTTAAATGCTTACAATTATTATATTCAGGCGAATGTAATAATTGGAATAGAAAAGAGTGAGTTTTTCACCGCAACGCTCGAAATACAGGTGTAAGTCGATACCACGTGGTATCGCTAATTTGTGACGATCATCCGACCGATGAACGACCGATAATCGCAGGATTCGATAGTGTATTACCCCGATTAGGAACCAAATAGCGCCAGGAAACACCAGAAGATTCGTAATATTTTCCTTTGTAATTGTATTATTATTAGTTTATCAAGCCTCTATCTGATAAGTTAAAGTTTCTTATTAGTTTTATGCCAGTTTCCTGGGTAAATTAGATTAATTTATAGTTTCGATATATTTTAAGTATTTTATTGTCTCTGTTATTACTAAAGATTTTATGCTAAGTCGACCTCGGATCATTGTAATTTGCAATGATCCGGAATAAATGTTATGATTTGATAAAACTCCTTGTTTTCATGTTTATTTACTTTACTCTTTCCAATTCAGTGTTGTTTGCAAGTGTGTTTATATGTGTTTATGTAGTTTTACTGGTTCTTATCCTTGGGATAAGTGGAGGTTTTTCTTAGCAAGAGAAAATCCACGTGTTTTCATAAGTTTTACTGTCCTGAACCCATGGCAAAGTGTAAATAGCACTTTGGGGAAAAAGTCAGATCGTCACAGCTCTTGGGAATAAAACCAAAGCACAAGAAAAACAAAAGATTCAATACAATAAACACAGAACTGATGTGCAACTTGATTTAGATGATTTGGTGCTAGTCAAAACTCACTCACTATCTAAAGCTGCAATCAGATATTCTGCATCATTGGAAGACAGATTTGATGGACCATACATAATAACCAAAGTCATTAGCAAGAATGTATATCAAATCTCAAAACCAATAACATTGCAAATTAGCCCTGTTAATGTTGTGGACATGAAACTTTACATTCCAGATCTCACATCCACAACTTGGCCAATTGTTGATAATACAGTGGATGATGAGAAACCCAAAAGAGTGAAACCAACAGTTTCATCACCCATCCAAAATCCACAGACATAACAAACAACAACCCCAGTTGCTAGGAAACGTGGCAGACCACGTAAAAATAAATAAACAATCTAAAGATTGCTTAAAAATAATCAGAAGCTAATTGTTTTAATTAAAACAAACACTTCTAAAACAAATGGCGCGCATGTGGCAAAAAACGTTCGAAAAACGTTACGAACAATGATAGTGCGCATTGCACCAATCAGGTAATGCCAAAACATATACTGTACACTGCAACGTATGGTATATGATATCATACCTATATATGCTGGATGATAAACCACAGTTTATCATATTCACTACTGATCAGTTCTTGATCACTAGCCAAAGTATCCAAAAGACTTCTAAAAGCAACATTTAAATTTGATCTCCGCAAATTGTTGTAAGATGTCTGATCAACAATTCTCAACTTGCCCGGTATGTCTGGGAGAGAAACATTTGCACTTCCAAGGCGGATGATCCATTCCATCCCCCAACTGCATGCGAACCGGGTCGGTTCACTTTGCCTTCCCGATGCAGCGCTGTTTTGCTGACTACATGCTCAGTGATATCCAACACTATTTGCCACCAATATCTTGGTGCCAAATAGACTGCCGTAGACAACCATAGTGGAATTTAATAAGACTAGGAAAACTAGCGACCCAGTCACTAGCAAAACTGATAAAACACAGAAAACAGTAGGGGTATTCAGAAACAGCGCATGAGTGTGCAAGTGTGAGACTGTGAAAATGTGAAACTCACACTGCGCATGCTCAGTGCGCAAAGTTTCTGAAACACCCAAAATGCAAGATTGCGCAAGTGTGTGAGTGTGTGTGTGTGAAACTCACACTGCGCATGCTCAGTGCCCAAAACAGGCGGGAAGACGATTATATTCCAAAGTTTTCTCAAATTGTGTTTAGTTAAAAATGGTATCTATTCTCTTCTCTTTGTACATAGTTTTGTTTTTATTTTATTTTTTTAAGTAAGTGGTCT
Source organism: Strigamia maritima (assembly GCA_000239455.1). Classification (NCBI taxonomy): domain Eukaryota; kingdom Metazoa; phylum Arthropoda; class Chilopoda; order Geophilomorpha; family Linotaeniidae; genus Strigamia; species Strigamia maritima. The sequence continues at coordinate 202,213 of JH431624.1, read as the reverse complement.
TGTAGCCACAAGTATTTTTTGTTGTTTTATAATGTTTTATTTTTTTAAGTCCTTAAGACACAAAACCAAGACTAGCTTGGAATGATCATTAGATTTTTAATTTTTAATTTTAATTTTTTTTAGTAACATGTTTTAAGATAACATGTAACATATAATTTTCATTTAGTCTAGGATAAGTATTGCTCTCTCTGTGTTTTCCTGTGAAACGGCCACTACTAGCATTTTTTTTCTTCTCTTTGCGATTGATTTTAATAATAAGAGTTGTCTCGGCCATTCATGTTTCTATCTGGTTGCAGAGTGTTGGCGGTTTGCCCCGACCTCTCCGGGGGGGAGATGTGACTCTAGGTCACTGCCACACCCGGCACCAGATGTCCCCACTGTTGACTTGCGACCAGCGGCGATTGTCCTGGTCAGCGGGCCGGTCTGGCCGAATGGTGGTATCGTGACATGGGGATGCAGGGAAGCGACGCCGACCCCTAGACAACTAATAAAAGGCCAAAGCCCAATTAATACGGTGTCGTCTCTGTTTTCTCATCGTGACTTGGATGTTCGGTGCTTTGCTATCATCCCCATGATAGGATTGCATGACCCCAATGATCACAAATATGTTGAGCACTGTCTAGGGTTCAAACATACTAATTCTTTACTTATAAGTGTAAACATTCTGTACTGGTAGCGCTACTACAGGAAGTGACCAAGTGAGTGATTACTAAAAGACAAGTAAACAAATAAGCAAGGTAAGTAAATACCTCAGGAAACAATGATTTTTGGACTCAGTTCGACTAGATGATTTGAAATTAACATAATATATACTCTCAGTACAATTCACTGCTCATCCAATGTAAGTAACTTCTTCCACTTTTCGTAAATATAGCTTAATAGTAGTAGTAGAAGTTGTAAAACGTAAAAATAATAATAATATATTACTTCAAAATTTCTAATATTATCTTATTTATTTTTTTGGGGAAAACATATAACTACTTAGTACTATTTTATTAGTACCTATAATCATCCATGTATCAGTAATGAAGAATTTGCTAAGTGCTACAAGAATTGTGTGAATAGAAAAATTGCTAAAGCAGAATGCAGGTTATTATAGTAAAAGCACAAAAAATATCACTTACCGTATATACTCGCGTGTAAGTCGACCCTGACTTAAAACGGGTCAAAAAACCATTGAATTCGACCCCCTAAATTTTATTATTTTAGTTTTTAAAATTTAAAATGGCTATTGACCCCGTATAAATCGAACCAAATAAAATTAAAAAAATAAAATAAAAAAACTAAAAAAAAATAAAATAAAAGATTTGGTCCAAAAATCCTCGACTTATACGCGAGTATACACGGTAACCTAATAACATAACGGTAACATAATAAATTTCATTTAAACAGGCTGCCTTTCTTTGATTCGAGTATCAAACTACCACTTTGCAATCATACCAATAGAAAAACTGCAAAAAAAAGTTTTGTGACTGCTTTAAGGACACTTCTAATTCCTAAAGTTTATGGCGATTGCAAGTGCATTCCAACATGTTCCCGAAGTGTGTACATTCTAAGTCTTTTCATTATTAAAAACAAAGAAGCAACACATTTTAGATTTTCAGCAAATCAATTGGAAATATCTGTAACTCAGCGATTGACCTATGATGTAATCAGTTTATTAGCCGATATCGGTGGCAATTTAAGTTTATTTATGGGTTTATCAATACTGTCAATAGCTGACATTCTTCAAAAAATTATCAAGTGGGCACACAGACGTATTAAAATAAACAATTTAAATCGAATGGATATTTTTATTTACAAGACTTGGCTTATTTGTAAAAGAAAACATGAAAGAAATGCTAAACTGGCCAACAACAGAAGAAATCAACATCGAGTTAATTATTTGTGGACTGGGATATTATTTCTGTGTGCCGTTTTGGCAATATTTATGACTCAAGAACGTGCATCTTATTATTTAAAATATCCTACTCGTGTGATTATAGAATTGGAGTATCTTAATGATGTAACGTTTCCGTCATTAACTGTGTGTGGAGAAAACATAAGAATTTCATTTCTTAAACAAAAATATTTTGCAAAAAACATCTCGAATATTACTAACTGGTGTGATGTTCAATTATTAGATTTGTACTTGACAAACAAAAGATACAGCTTAGATTTTTTGTGGTACTCAACAAAATTGGATCCTTTTAAGGATGCTGCAAAACTTACCAAGGTATATATTTTTGTTTTTATAGTTATTGCAGATGACGATGTTTCATGATTTTTTTTGTCCAGAAAAATTACTTCATTTTATTTTTTATTTCAGAATTTGTTGCAAATTGAACTCTTAAATCCAAATGAGTCAGTGATACCAACCACTTTTGGAAACTGTAATCATTACAAATTTGGTTAGTACTGTAGGTGATGTTAAAAGTAGTACCTAATTGCATCATACTTTCATGCTGAGAATATACAGGGTGTACAGAAATAGGGTGTATAGATGGGTTCCAGGAGATCACGTTTCCATTAATCAAATATTTCAAAAAAATTTCCCATTTAGTCACAGACCCAAAAACATTTGAAGATTTCAAATATCCCACGTCACACATATCGCCCACTTTTGCCAGGTTAAGCGCAATTCTCAAATAAAAACACAATCGGTAGCCAACAGCAGAAGTTTATTACAAGAGATGCTCTTCAGCAATAAACTGCTGTTGGCTACCGATTGTGTTATGTTCTTTCTTATGTACCAATATGCTATTCTTTTATGTGAAGATGAGAACGAGAAGTGACAGTTTTATTCTAACAAAGGGTTTTAGTACAATCATCTATTAACAGGAGAACGAGCTGGATATAACAGATTGTGTGTTTTTATTTGAAAATTTGAGAATTTTTTTTGGAATTTTTGATTAGTGGATTCCTGATCCCTCTCTACACCCCCTATTTCTGTGTAACATGAATTCTGATACACCCTGTATACTAACACTATAGCAGGACTACCCAGTACATCTCGGGATAAAAAAACTGTTAGTGTGTGTGAAAAGATGGTTTTTCATCTCATTGCAATGACCCAACCATTGAAATCTGTGGTGTGGTAGTATTATCATACCGGGGTCTAGCTGTAACAATTGACGGGATTGAAAGTAGCTAATCACTGCTTAATGCGATGGCGGTACGTTTGTCCGACGCCCTTCGTCCGATGCCATTTGTCAGAGGCCCTTTGTCCGGATGGTCGTTTGACTACCATTCAGACAAAGAGCTATTCCACCAAAAGGCGCATGGTTTGATCAAGCAAATGGTCGTTTGTCAGAATTTTTTAAATGATTTTTTATTTCTATTTTCTCCTCTTTTTCTTACTTTTTTCTTTTTTTAAACTGTTTCTCATTGCGTCATAATGCTTCCACCACAAGGATTCCTAAAATTCTCACATTTCCAGTAAATTTCTTTTCAATATTCATGTTGATATATCACAATAATTGATTATTCACGATCACAATGATTATTATGATTATTCACGATCACAATGATTATTATGATTATTCACGATCACAATGATTATTATGATTATTCACGATCACAATGATTATTATGATTATTCACGATCACAATGATTATTATGATTATTCACGATCACAATGATTATTATGATTATTCACGATCACAATGATTATTATGATTATTCACGATCACAATGATTATTATGATTATTCACGATCACAATGATTATTATGATCACAATGATTATTATGATCACAATGATTATTATGATTTATTTGGAATTATTATTTAGAAAAATGACGTGTCTGTATAATAAGTACTGACAAATTGAAGAAATTTAATTTATTTTATTTACATTAATGTATGTTATTTGTGTGCTGTGTGAATGATATGTTATTTGCTTTTATAATTATTTTATTTATATTTGATCATTTTATTAACAGAGAGATCAGAATATGCTGGTATTCTTACTCTATTTCTGTTACCATTTATTCAAACTACAGAACTGCTAATTCATGAATGTTCAAATGCTGAATACAAAGTAAGAAAAAGTTGACTTTTGGTAGTTTGTGTAAGTTACAAAATGTACTAAAAAATAAAAAAATAATTTGCAACATTCCTGGTCACACTAAAATCATGGGGCGCTCTTTTATTACAGTACATTTGTAACCTGTAGCTTATGCAGTAGTAAGTTGATACAGTATTTTATTTTTTATTTTGTGTTAACATCAATAGATACATTTTTTTTCCTTTTTCAGATATTTGTTAGTGATGTTAATTCTTCTAATGAGGAGACATATGATGAATTAACATTGATACATGCGCCAATACCTTCATTAACTGTAGTCGACATTCGCTTTTATGTTGTAAGTACGACTTTTGGTAATAGTATATTATCCTACTATCTGTACAGTGAGCTTTCCCAGCATGCCAGTGAACTCCGCTTTTGATAATGGAAAATGTAATTTTTTAGTATTGATATGCAATCATTGCTGGGTAATACAGTGCAAGTCAACTTTAACTTTAAATTAATAATGTACAGTATAAGTTAGGATAAATCAGGAGGTTAGGTACAGGCTTCTTTGTATGCCTACCTACTGCATGGACACTAAAAAACTTTACGATATTATGTGACGAATTACCATACCAGTATGGTTTCCGCACTGACCGCCACTACTCTATGGCCCCATATCCCATCCACTACTAGATGGCAGCAAGGATGGGATAATCCCCGGAAGTGTTGATAACTATGTCTTCGACTGCCATCAAGGAGATGTTATAAGACATAAGGCTCGCAAAGGAGACTCTTGTCATTTCCAAAGCGATATTACTAGAAATAGTGGTGTTGCTAGGCAGAGACGCATTGAGGTGGAAATCCATGCTGATGGGGAACGTGGTCCCATGTATCCCACTCCCTATTATTAACCCCCACTGGGCAACAATGATGGAGAGTCAGCATGTTTAGATTCTGTTGCATTTAAGATGCAAAAAAGAACTTATGTTAATTTTTCACAGCCTGATATGGCAATTGCTTCTGACAAATCGAGTGATAGTGGTATTAAGCGGTCTAGTGATAGAACTGTTACTGTCCAACAAATTCCGGCATCAAAAGATGGTTTACTGTCTGCACACGCTTCATTAACCCCATGTGATCGGGAAATATTAGAAGAAATGCGTAAAATCATGCGGGAAAAATTTGTTTGGAAAACAACATTGGCTGACTGTGTTGATGAAAGAATGGGGATATGGTCACAATAAATGGATAGGCGATTAAATTTGATACAAGGACGAGTAGACAATGTCGGGAACCAGTCGACACTAGCAAGTGAACCGATTGCTCCATTAGCAGTTGAAGCTCCTAGGGTTTTGTGTAGTGGTGTTAGAGGGTCTAACGTGTCAAACACGAGTCGAGTCTCATACGAAAGTAGGGACGAGAGACAAAGATATCTAGTGGTCACAGGGGGATTAGGGGAGTATAAGAGGCTAGGGAACACAAGGAGAGGCCAGTTGGTACTGAACAACCGACCAAGCAACACCTGTTCTTAGACACTGCTCCCAGCCTTCTTGCTTGTCCCAATAAAGCATGTGGTCCCAGTTTACTAGGCCTCACCTCCATGAGCGGATGTAGTGGCTGTTGTTACTAAATGAAAGTTACCCGGCCACGCGGTCCTTGGCCTCAGGGCTAGTACTGAGGGTCTGGCATAAGTTGCCTGCCCTTTGGGCACCGGCTGGTAACCACAGAAGTGAGAGATGATGAGATGCGACCCCTAGACACAATAAAGGCTGTAAAACCCAACGTCTGTTGTCTCTTGTTTTTAAGTGACTTGGGCTTCTAAATTCTCCTGTCTTTCCCCAAGGCAGTTGAGGGGTGAAACCCAATCACATGTATTACCCTGCAATGGCTGACAGTGTCGGATAAAGTGAGGTTGAGCAGGATGTCATTGGATATATGGTCGTTTAGCGGGGCCTTTTTTATCCAGCGGCTACGAAACTTTCAAACGAGGGATATATCACGCCCTAGTTGTGATAGTATTTTATAAAATCCAAAAATTTTCTTGTAACATATCTGTATCATTTTAGAATCGTAATATTTTATTTTTGCTTTTAGTTTCATAGATTGAACATTCCAATGAATCCCTGTATTGAAAAGTCAAACTTTAGAAAGTGTCGAAAAATCTGTTTATTAGAACAACTCCAAAAGTCTGAATTATGCAAGTAGGCCTCTTGACAAATTTAAATGTTATCTACATTGTTTTATTACATTTTATTTGTTTTCTTAAAAATAATTGTCATAGGTTGCCATTTTTAGTAGATATAATTGACAATCTTTTACCGTGTGATTCATCCGCCACGGCCAAAAAAAGTCTGAAGACATATAGAGATATTTTAAGTAATTTAACTAAATCTTGTCCTTGTAATCGCATATGTAATGAAATGTTTTATATTTCGAATTCATTCAATCAAGTTCTGGGTAAAGATAAATTTTTTTTAATTGCATTTACTATGTCCACTAATATAGCAGAACACGTTAAAGAAGTCGAAGACTATTTGCTCGTAGCTCTGTGTGCTGACATTGGCAATAGTTTTGGACTAGCATTAGGCATGTGCGTTTTGTCTTTTCTTAGACACGCAAATTATCTTATTATGTGGTTGAAAATCAAATTTAGGAATATTCAAACATGATGTGTAATATATTATTGTGGTTCTTGATTCTTTTGTATGAAGTTTTGCTTGTTGAGATTTTGTAGCAAATCAGAAATTGCTTACACTATTTAAACTTATTGCAAATGACTTTTTTATTAGTTTTTATTATTCACACACATGATATAAAAGAAAAAATACAACTTACAATTACATGTAAATGACAAAGTAATTTGGTATTTAATGATTAGCTGACTTTAACTCCTCAAAGCATTTCTCTGTGAAATCTTTTTCTTTAACTGAATGGTAATAAACTTCTTTATCACAAGTTAGAACTAATATCGCACCTGAAACACCCTCTTGAAGAAGTTTGATTACTCCACTTGCAATTTCTGAAGTTCTGTAAATAAATATTTCATCAAATAATTTAATGGCTCAAAAATGAAATTATTGTAATAAAAAAAATACTATACTTTCAATTAGAATACAGTACCGTATAATTCTAAATAAAGGGCTTTCATAGAACTTTCAGCGTGTACTTTTTCCTTATAATAATAATTGATCAGTTTTATGGTTATAAATATACCATAGCTTAATTTCTATAAAGAGCTGTTATATAGTCTGTTTAGCTATAACTTTGGAGTAACTCGGATTGGTCGGTGGATTGATTGCAGGAAAGTATTCGTACATTAAGTCACATGTCTGTCAGTAACCAATGAAAGTAAAGATCACTGCATTATTTTTGAATAAACCGCGCGAAACCACCATTTTGAAGAAATAGATGGCCTGGTCAAACCACGCGAAACCGCCATCTTAAATAAATAGATGGCTTAGTCAAACCGTGCGAAACTACCATCTTGGATAAATAGGTGGCCCAGTCAAACCGTGCGAAACTGCCATCTTGGATAAATAGATGACCCGGTCGAACATTTGATGACCAGTTTTGACCGGTTTAGAATTACTTTGTTACAGCAACACCATTTAATGTTTTGTTAATGGTTAGTTTCCACGACCAATCCGAGTTACTCCAAAGTTATAGCTAAACAGACACTAATTATACCGGGAAGTAGCTTTCGTAAATTCTCTAAGCATTATATTCATAATAATAGGGATAATTTTTAAAATAATTAAATTAGAGAAAGCGGAGCAATTTTAACAATGGTTTCATTGTTAAATTTCGACCAATGGGAGGCTGATTACACTGATAGCATAGTATGTTGTGTAGTATCATCTGGCCATTGTTAAAATCGTTCTTTTGCTCTAATTTATTGATTTAAAAAATTCTCTCGAGTTCGGGGGGGGGGGGGGATTTTCCTGAGAGATAAGCTTAATCGTGCGCCTTTTTTCGTGTGGTATGAAAACTAATAAATTACTTGAGCGGGAGACTTCGAAATTCCTTGAAAAAGTTTTCTACAAATTCGTCATGAAGTCCATTCATTGGACCAGCCACCATCGTTGTTGCGGTTAAGTCGGGACATATTGCATTAACTTTAACGTGAGTAACTTCCACATTTTTCAAATTCTGATATATTATAAAAAAGAATACAGTTAAAAATTAGTACTGCCTACTTTAAGAAATGTTTAAGAAAAGTTTTTACTAAAACTTACTCCCCATGTAACGGATAAGTTAATCACTGCTTGCTTTGTTGCTGAATATGCTGGCATTGTATACATTGGATTTAATCCTATAATACAGCGTTATAAAAAATAAAAAAAATAATTAAATAAAAAATATTATTTTTTAAAAACCATACTTTCTATTAACACAAATGCTCTGAAAAGTATCAGAGCATTTTGGGAAAATAATTTATTTTTTCCAAAATGCTCTGAAGTTTTTCAGAGCATTTTGGAAAAAAAATTATTTTATACTTTTCAGAAGAAAAAAAATTATTTTATACTTTTCAGAGCATTTGTTTAATAGTAGGTATGTTTTTTAAAAATTAATATTTTTTATTTAATTATTTTTGCTTTTTTAGATTTGAAACTAAGAAAAAAACTAAAACAAAAAACCAACTAACATACCTTTTGCTAAAATTAATGAAAACATTGAAAACACATTCAAATTTCTCTACGACAGTTTTTAAAATTTGATATTTATTCGAATTCGCCGACTGGGGCTTCCGTACAAACCACGCTTATTTCACTATGCGGCCAAAACATTCGATCGCAATTTATAGTACTTTTTGACAACTTCTTAAAAAAATAAATACAGTGAACGCTCTCTAGACGGGACACTGTCGGGTCCGGAAAAAAGCGTCCTGTCTACAGAGTGTCCGGCCTTGTGGGTGACGCCCTGTAGACGGGACACAAGCCAAGTGTCCCGTCTACAGAATTTTTTCAAAAAAAATAAAGGGCTGGCCCGTGTACAGGGCGCATTTAGTATTAAAAATGATTGAAATGATTTGGGTCCAGGTATAAGTATCCCGTGTACAGGGCTGGCCCGTCTACAGTATGTCCCGTCTAGAGAGGGTTCACTGTATAGCGGTTTTAATTAGCTGGGAAAGGGCTTTCTTTCTATAATAACATGGCATAACAGTGCAACTTTATTTTTTGAAGTGGAATTTTGGCAAAAACACAATTTGGACGCTATTTGCAATTTTTATAATTTTGCTTCCACACACACACACCCACACACACGCATTCATCAGCCAATCAGATTGCTGGGTTTGAGCTTCGCACATTTATTAGCCAATCAGATTGCTGGGATATTGCTTCACACATAATATGACGTAATTTCCTCCTTGCGCACACGTACATACACAGACAAGTGAAGATAATATAAGGTATGTAATAAAAATTGATGAAATAAAGAAGTAGGGTATCAGGTCAAAACCTTGCCAGTTTTAACCTTACCGACAAAAACCTAGGCGGAATAACCTCGCCAACAATAACCTCGCCTGACAATGACCTTGCTGTCTTAAACCTAGCTGACAAAAACCTCACCAACATAAACCTAGCTTGATAAAAACCTCGCCTCACTTAAACCTAGGCTAGCTTAAACCGGTGAGGTTATTGTTGGCGACAATAACCTTGCCAACAATATAACCTCGTTGTTGTATAAGTGTCAGGGTAGTCTAACAATCGTCGTGGTATGCCTCCTAGGCCTAAAAAATGTTGTGGAAAGAAAAGTTAGGTTTACTCCTAAAAATATAACTATAAATTGTATTTTTAGTCATTTGTTGGCGAGGTTATTGTCGCCTAGGTTTTTGTCGGTAAGGTTTAGCGAGCGAGGTTATGACCTGGAACCAAAAGTAGAATAGTTTGTGAGAATGTGTTTTTCACACTTTGTATGCAGTATACTGTCAGTGAGAGAGTAGGCAAGCCCGGCTTAATATACACAATCACAGCACAGCGCTTTAAGTAAATGCGTATAATACAAATTTGTACCTAGACGAGATGCAGTGTTAATTACAGTGCCTCCTTTGACTCCCTCACGATTAATAAGATGTTTGTGCGCAACTTGTATTCCATTCATCACACCAATCTGTTATAGTATACAAAAATCAGAAATTTTAATACAACTTTAATTTTAATTAAATTATTATTTTTATTCATACCAAATTTACTTCAGCTGTTAGTTTTGGCTTTGACTCATTAACAATTCCTGCATTGTTGCATATGATATCTAAATATCCAAATCGTTGTTTGACCTTGTCAACAATATCTGAAACATTCAATTACTAATTTCACAAAACATACAAAATGCATTGTTTATAGTGTACTCTTCATTTGTACTCACATTCAAACTCATCTACATCTACTACATTCAATTTATGAAAGATGACTTGATCTTTTCCATATTTATCTGCAAAATACTCAAGTGTAGCATTTCCTTCTTCTTCCAAAATATCTGTGATGCATACCTGAATTTTAAAAGATGAAAATGTTATTGTTGTTTAAAAAATGTTTAATAAAATGAATTACCTTTGCTTTTTCTTCGAGTAAAGCGTTACAAATTGCTTTACCAATTCCTCTAGCTCCGCCAGTTACTAATGCAACTTGGTTGATCAATGCCATTGTTAAATAAAGTGTGTAACTGGTCACTGTAGTGAAAGTTTATAGAAGAAAAGCTTCGGAACTGCAAATAGCAGCAACTACATTTAAAGGTAAAAGGATCAAGGAAAAAAAAACGACAATTTATAACAATAACAAATTAACTGGCCTTTTGTTGTACATTGTACAGACTGGAGGAAAAACTGATATCAACCAGCTGTAATTGCTCAAACGTGTATATCCTTTGTTGTAAAAAAAGCTGTGAAGGCCACAGTTGCATATCAAAAGAAAATGCATAAGGAATTTAATTCTGCATTGTTCTAAATGTAATTACTGTACTTTTCTGTGAAAAAATTAATTAATTTGTTTGTTAGCCAAAAAAAAAATATTGTGACTATTACATGAGGTTCAATCACGAGTCGAGGCTCCATGAACGTGCTCTATATTTATACTGTGTAGGGGTAGGGCACGATGGAACCTTTGTGATGCTCTATATAGACATCTTCTTGTTTCGAGGGTATATAAACTATATACTCACGAAACAAGAAAATGTCTAAACAACATTTGGAAAATATTTTTTATAAACATCAGAAATATTGATTCAATATAAGAATGTCATTTTTTATCAACATTTTTTCAACATTCAAACATAACAAAATGTTGATTTAACATTTAAACGAATGTTGCATTAATTCCACTGATATCTAATGAATGTTGCATATTACTGTAAAAACCCATATTCAACTGTTTGATTGTTGTTTCATAATGTTGATTTAACATCTAATGGATATTGTCTATGAACACAACATTCAAACATTCGATCAACATTCAAAAATGTTGATTCAACATTGGCTTGTTTCATGGGTAGAGCATCCCAGGCGGAAGTTAGGCCACTATTTTAAATCATGAATAAGCAATTTACTGTATAAGTATTTATTGAATTATAGAAACATTATAGAATTTATTCATTAGAGAGTTGTCATATTTCTGAATTTGTAATATACTTTATATTATACATTAAGACAATTATAATAATCTTTTATTTCAATTTTTTATTTTTTTATCGATTCATATATTTCGTCAATACAATCTTTTTCTTTAAGAGTGCGATAGATGGCTCCTTCGGCTTTACCCACGTACAAGAACGCACCTGAAACATCATCACGAATAACTTTCAGCACAGCATTTGCAACATCCGAAGGTCTGTAAAAATAAATCTTTAGTAGCTTTCCTTACCACATCAAAAAGCAATTTGATATTATTATTAAAATATTTACTTTTGCAATTCCTGTAGAAATTTCAATGTCACTTCCTTTGATTTTTCTTGCTTTTGTTGATCTACAGTACCTAAGTCTGGTATCATTTCTGTATCGGTGACATTAGGACATACGCTGCTAACTTTGACTTTGGTTAACTCAACATTATCCTTGTGCTAAAAAAGTATGCTTATTGTTATTTTTATTAATTTTTTTGTTGATATACAGTATATCAATCAAGTTTAAATAACTTACTCCCCAATTTGCTGTCAAAGCAACAACTGCATGCTTTGTGGCTGAATATACAGGAAGTATATAACATGGTTGAAGTCCTGTACCAATAAAAATTGTACAAGTTTACACGCAATTTGTATACAGTACAGCAAAATGAACATACAGGACTCAAAACATAGACGTTTTTTCCACTTTCAAATGCATGCATAAAAATAAAATTAAAATTAAAATAACAAATTATACAGGTACCTGCAATAGACGCAATGTTAATAACAATGCCTCCTTTTTCTCCTTTAGAGTTGAAAAGATATTTATGGGCCATTTGAATGCCATTTAAAACGCCAATCTTGTATTGGGAACAAAAATAATGGATTAATTACTGGTATATAGAGATGTATACATATACAAATATATACAGCATTATAATGATTTTCATTTCTTAAAAGTGTATTCTTTCATTATCTAATTTTTCAGTGAAACATGTTTGCTTTAATGCTTGGTTCTCACTTGGCAGAAATTCCGACAGAAAATTTTCTGCTGTGCAGAAAAGTATGTTTTTCTGTCGTTGGTTCCCAACTGCGGACTGAAAATTGGGCAAAAAAAGTGCAGAAAAGTAGAATTTAAAAATGGATGCCAGCTAAGGAAGGCAATTTGTAAACACTGCTGCTTTCTACACTCAAAATTTTCTGCAGCAGAAAATTTTCTGTTGGAATTTCTACCAAGTGGGAACTAAGCATAAGGTGGTAAAATGGTCGATTTGACAAGCTATTTTCGACAGGAATTTATTTTTTGTAAGAAGAACAATGCAACCATTGCAAACAATTGAGAAAACCAATGCATGTTGTAGTAAAGTATAAATCAAAAACTAATACCACATTAACTTCAATTATTTCTCTTGGTTTTGCTTCATTGGCACATCCTGCATTGTTACACAAAATATCTAAATGTCCAAAATGTTGTTTCGTCTTAACAACCACATCTGAAATAACAATACGTTTTTTTAGATTTATCTTCAATTTTTTGTAATCTAATAAATTTATTATAAAATAACCTTCAAATTCATTTTCATCCACCACATTCATTTTATGAAAAATAACATTTTCTTTGCCATATGTTTTTATCAACTCTCTAAGTGTTTCTTCACCTTCGGGTTCCAGAATATCCGTAACGCAAACCTTAAAAAATTTAATACCGTACATAATTTAAGTTATTAACATATATCTTAGTTTCAATTACCTTAACATTTTCAGCTAGCAATGCTTCACAAATTGCTTTACCAATTCCTCTAGCTCCACCAGTAACCAGTGCAACTTTATCATTCAAGGCCATAATTCTGAAATGATACAATTGTTAGTTATTTTATACTAGCAAACAGTACTGATAGAGGCCGTTTATCATTTTTTTAAATCTTTTTTTTTATATTTTATTTGCAGATAGGCATAACTTATCAGAATTTTTCTTCGTTGCTCGGAAATTCACATAAATGACAAAATAATAAATTTAAAAAACATCAAACTGCCTTCTGATCCTAAATTATTCACAGCAATTTATATTTTTCCAGTTTGTATTACAAACCTTTGATTTGATTTACCATTTATATTTCTAGACCAGATAGCCTTATTCATTTACCGTATCTCCTATTTGAACAGCAGGTCAGCAGTCAAGACTCAAGACGTAATGAACTGTGAAGATAAAATACAATACTACTATGTAAATCACCAAGGATTAAAAACAAATTTGGTTCAGGCTAAATTAATTATCAGTTTCTCATAACAAGAATTCAATTTTAATTAAATTAATCCCACATGGTACACTGATCTAAAATGCATTGGCAGATTAATGATTGGAAAATCTTACCTTATTCTCTTCCTAAAACTAACGTCCGGTGAAGACAATTTCAATAGGAACTATTGTCGCGCTCGCTTATGGATCACGTAAATTTAAACCTAATTGCGCCGGGTTCGGGTTGGCGCGATTGAAATGCTCACACAGAGTCTTATATTTGGAGTGGCTGGTTGTCTAGGGGTTAACCAGATACAACAGGAGTCTCCTGTATTCACGACCCCGCGTTGAAACGTGTTGGGGTTATGGGTGAGTAGGGAGAGTCCCTTAAAACAGTCGCCAAATGACTGTTGGGGTGCAAGTGTGTAATAACACAATTGCATGAAATGCTGGCACTTGTGAGGTACAAGTGATAGCGTATGCTGAGCTAAATATCAAACTAACCACTGTCAGCTTAACTGCTTTTCAGAGGACAAACCGTGTGGTGTGATGTTTGATGATAATTTTAGACTACTGCGCTCGGTGGAGCGGGCCTTTTTATAGACTGTCAAAAAACCTGCGCAGGACTCTGCGCGGTGCATGCAAACTCTTCTCACAAAGGATCCAGGCCTCATCATCTTGGCGGCAGGCAGATGAGGACCAGCCGAAAACTGGTAGCGTATCCATGGCAAACCCCCAAAGAGTTATAGCCCGCCACTGCAAAGCTTGTGGATGGCTTGCTAATTGCTTACTAATTAACTACCGAAAAAGGGGAGAAAATAAATAAAACATAATAATTATTTAATTCAAATGAACATACCTTTTATTCGGTTAATTTTACAACGCTTTATTATATTCTTAAGAATAATCACTAACTCTTTTTGAATCTCAGGATTCTCCTGAAAAGACCATGTTTGGTCGCCACACTATAACTTTAGACTACCACTATTACGCAGAAATATTTCGGAAACCATACTTCTACAGAGTCATGAAAAACTGGACCGCAATATGTGTACTGACTTCAATTAAACACGACCAAATATGGTCTTTTCCAGGAGAATCCTGCAATGCCTAGTGTCTCTAGCTATTTTAAAGAATTGAGAGAAAAATTCATTATGTAATAAATACCGAATAAAATGATTATTCATTTGAATTATAAAATTTGTGTTTATTTATTCTCTCCTTTTGCTTGCGAGATAAACCAGCAGTTAATTAGTAAGCAATTACCAGACCATCTGCACGCTTTGCAGTGGCGGGCTATGCCTTTTGGGGGTTGCCATGGAGATGCTACCAGTTCCAGCCGGTTCTCGTCTGCCTACCGCCCAAATGGATGAGGCCTGGATCCTTTGTGAGATGAGTTTGCGTGCACTGCGCAGGTCTCTGCGCAGGTTTTTTGGCAGTCTATAAAAGAGCTCGCTCCGCTGCGTGCGTCAGTCTAACATTATCATCAAAACACATCACACTGTGCCATCCTTTCTATCAAGTAGTCAGGCTGACCGTGAACCGTTTTGATACTTAGACCATTTCTGTGCTATCACTTGTACATCA
This sequence comes from Strigamia maritima, assembly GCA_000239455.1. Classification (NCBI taxonomy): domain Eukaryota; kingdom Metazoa; phylum Arthropoda; class Chilopoda; order Geophilomorpha; family Linotaeniidae; genus Strigamia; species Strigamia maritima. The sequence goes on along the minus strand of JH431624.1, from coordinate 186,800 downwards.
CGAGTGCCAGCATCCCATGCAAAAGTTCTTGCGCGCTATTTGCATTCCAATCAGTCATTCGGCGACTGATTTTAAGGGATTCTCCCTCCTCACCTATAACCCCAACACGTTTCGACGTGGGGTCGTGATTACAGGAGTTTCCTGTTGTAGTAAGCTAGTTAACCCTAGACAACTAGCCATTTCCGAATATAAGACTCTGTGTGAGCATTTCAATCGCGCCAACCCGAACCCGGCGCCAGTTAGGTTTTTGAAAGTTACGTGATCCATAAGCGAGTGCGACAATCTCTATACTTGCGAAAACTGATGTCTTAGTAAGAGTAATTGTATACGCATTTCAATTTAAAACTGTATACTTTTATCCTTAGTGCGCAAAAGGATATGTAACTTCTATTCCGTTTTTGGTTGTAAATACTTTTGTCCTTGTATGTTGAAATAAAATAATAATAATAATAATATACTGGTTGGGCTTTTTCAAGTAAAAAGCACAGATGCATGACTCATAGTCATCAGCTTCCAACGTGGTGGCAGTTAAATAGTTAAAAATAGTTAAAAATTCTAACAGAAGTGGTGATTATATAAATAGAAAATTTAGACTGAACATAATATTCAAATACGACATTTTCTTTACCATGCTTTTAAATCTGTTTTTCTAGAAAAATTTCTTTAAACTCTACCACTTGCTTAATAATTAACAGAATGGACGAATCCTTATTTTAAAAAAATTCAACAGTGCAAAACGTTTAAATTATAACGTATTTTTATTTTTCTTTTTATATGCCTGCTAAAACCATTAATTACCATCATTAATTTGTGTTATGGTCTTAATCTAAATGAAGTCTATTTGCCTTGAAATCGTAAATTGACTTTTATGTTTTCGTTTATATGGACACAGATGTTTCCCACTTGTATTTTCATAACTAGTTATGATTACTCACATTCAGTCATTATTGTGCAGTATTTTCAAGCGATAAGAAGCAATATTGGATATTTATATATTTAAAAAACAAAATAATGTATCGATTGTATGTGTACATTTTGCTTCTAATTCAAACCTTCAACGTATTAGCCACGGATGAACAGGAAATCACATATCATGCAATATCTGAAAACTTCACTGATAAGACAGATGAACAGGAATTCAAATTTCAAGCAATAACATTGAATTTTCATCTATCTGAAAACTTCACTGATAAGACAAATGAGCAAGTATTTGGACATGGTTGGGATAATTTAGTCAATGAAAACCGTTTACCCGTTTTGGCAAGTGATAAAATGGATGTAATAAACTACGAACCGATTCAACAGGACTTTCTTGCTCAACTTTTCTCTCATTGGAAGACATATTCAGAATGGGATTCATTACTACTTAATCAAGGTGACCTTGAATTTAAGTTTCCAGGTGTTAGTGGTTCATTCTCAAGTGGATATCATAAAGTGAAACAAAGACGAATTATAAATCATCAAGTTACAGCTCGTTTCCAATTACAATTCAAATCTCAGACACGAGGTTTAAGCTTAAACAACTTGAACTTTGTTTTCAAGAAGCGGATTAGTGAAATGATTACACTGCAAGAAGAAGAAAAAAACAAACTCTTGATTTATTATGCTGAATTACTAGTGAAAGATTATGGTACACATTTTATTGACAAAGTGGACTTGGGATTTGCCATTATTGAAGAAGATGCATTGTCAGCTGCTAAATTGTTTTCACAATTGCATATTTTAAGTGCTGAGATTGATGTAATAGCTAATGGAAGTAGTAATTTTTTCAATAGAATCAATAACAAAACATTACCAGATTCATACAACAGTTTAATAACTTATAGTAATTTATCTGGACATGGATATGTTAACAGTTCTCTGGTAAAATACTTGCCCTCATCATTATGGTCATCTTCTGAAGAACCAGCAATACTTGCAAGATATGGAAAGACATTGGACAAAGCCATAACTCCTGATAATTTTTTTAATTATTCAAGAATGGCTGTTTTAAAAGTGCAACATCAGGTTCATCAAGCAATTCTAACTTATTACAATGCTAATACTTATCCAGGATGTCTTGATTTTAAATCTCCAAACTTTAATGTGTGGGCTAACATGGAAGATGGTTCCTGTGTGGGAACAAAGACTCTTGACCAGCATTTTGGTGGAGCCTATCAAACATGTGAGGGTCCAATTGGTGATCCTGATCCTTGTACTAATGCAAGCATTCCAAATATTGCTACAGGTAATTTTACTTGTCCTGATTCCTATACAGAAGTATTGCTTTATAAAGGACTGTTAAAAAAAGTGGTAACAAAGCCTAATTGTGTGAAATCGTGCAGTGGCTTCTGGTTTTTTAAGACATGTAAAATGAAATGCAATGATATTGTTTCTGAAAAAAATGGAGAATATAAAGTCTATTGGTGCAGTGGGAAATCTGATAAGACAAAACTTGAAACTGATAAAGTTTTGTTTGGAGGAGCATTTAGCAATGAAACTGTGAATTGTGTAACGGCTAAACATTCATGTCCACCAGCATTTAGGGAAATACAGTTTTCAGAAGGGCTTTCTATGTGTTTGAGCAATGATAATAAAGGTGCAAGGGAGCATATGGTGGAAATTAATAATTTTTCAAATGTATCTGCTAATGATTATGTGAATTTTAGTTGTTCTGGAAATTATTTTAAAAGAAGTATAGTGATTAAGAGAAATTTGAAGTTGCATTTTTGTATGAAAGCTGTAAATTGTGAAAAGTGTGAAAATTTATCATTTCCCTACGTCAGTTGGCCTCCATTCATTCCTATAACCGTAATTGATGACGATGTTGATAATAATGAAATATTGGTACCGACTCCGAAAATTGAAATCAAGACATCTGTTTTGAGTTCAGAAGTAATAATTGCGATTGCATTTGTAATTTTGTTTATAGCTATTTTGGTGTGTGCTATACTTTATAAATACAAATATTATGTGTCTAAAACTGCAGTCATTTCAGATTATGCAGATATTGATAAAAATGAAAATAAAATTCATTAATTATTATATTATGTAAATGAAACTAAATAATAAACTAAAAAAAAATAAACGACATAATTTGTAATACTTAGCAGTTTTTTATGCAACTGATTTGTATCTAGAATTTTTTTTGTTTGGATAATTTTCTAGTATTAAAAAATTGATTGACATATCGGACAAAACATCTGATACAATTGTCTTTCAATTTCCCCCATTAATTTTGAAAAATTTCACAATATTCTTAAAACAACCTCAATAATTTAAACAAATTTGATGCTTTGCCTGTGCTTTACAAGTATTACAATACTTAGACTGTCCGGTACTAAATTTACCACATTAGAAACTGATGACTAGTTATGTATTTTTATTAAGTATTACAGCCATGGGTTCGAGTCATATGTTACATTGTTTTGTGTTGCATAGCAACATAGTATTTTGCAATGACGTCTATTAACTTATTAAACTTATTACTTATTAACACTCGTCCATCGTTGCACACAATAATTTTTATTACTTACTTAACTGCTGTACGTACTGTATTGAAAACAAAAATCAAAATATGTATTAATGGAAAAATATTTTATGAATAAAATTATATAATTACGTACTGTAGAATATTTGTGTGAAAGATAGTCGCTAGGGGGACGAAGGGGGAAGGGGGAGACAACAACCAATCAGAACATTTAGAGATTAAGGGATTAAGATAATAAGCATATTTGTAATTTTTGTAACATATAGAAATAAAATTAGTTTTTGTTAAGGAATTGAAAAAGAGAGTTGCGGACCACGCGGGTCCTAACATTTATTCAAATCAAAACACAAATTCAACTGAGTTTACAGTACTGTAATTATAAAATTTGAAATTTTTAATAGTTGATTGCTAAAAGATAAGATGGAAATTTCGCGAAAATGTGAAAACTCTTTGAGCCTTATACTTGTTGATAAAGTTATGCCAGAGAAATAAGATAGCGTTTCGACCAGTTAAATCAGGTTAAATTTACAAACTTAATGCACTGGTACCGAGGATTAGCTCTTAAACTTATCTCAATACAAACTAAATGACTAAATATCATTCAGGAACCCGATAAGATGACCAGTACCGTAACCAATCTAAATTTTCATGATGTTCCTAGTGAAATAATTTAATCATGTTCCCAAGGTTACAATCTGTTGTTGTGACATGCAATGTTAACTGCTATAACCTTCACCTCATTTATCATAATGTACCAAAACTCATGATTTATTGACGCAACTTTATTATCAATTTTTTTGACTTCTCATCAACACCAATTATCTTGCAATTACAAACAATAACTGTTATCTTTCTTGACTGTATAAATGAATGCAGAGTGAGATGCGACTTCGCAGATTGCCAATCCCGTGGAATCAGACACAACAGTGTCCTTAAAAATGGTTTCCATCCGATCCGTTTTGATTTGTGCGCTTTTACTATATTGCGGTACAGAAGGAAAGTCATCATCAAACGATGTATCTCACGCGTCCACAACTGCCAATACCGGTTCTGACCAATCAACAAAAACATCAAATAGTACTCCAAAAAATCCATCAAATTCAACAATTGGACAGTCTACCACTAAAAAATCATCATCTACTGAAAAATCAACAACTGGACATCCTACTCATTTCCCTATTGGCAACTGTAGCCAGAATTTCACTCTCTTAAAAAGTCTTCCAAAGTATGGCTGGGATAATTTGGCTTACAACGCAACAAAAGGTCAGATTTTTCAATTGACTAACTATTCCAAATGTCTTACAACACCCGACAACAAGCACTTGATACCAGATGCTATTGAAGTTAAGTCTTTGACCGAAGAGAGTACGGACGCTGAGATTTTTGGCCACTGGAATGAGTACACTCCACTATTGGCTTCCCACTTGAAGAGTGAAGAAATTTCTTCCAGGATGTATCAAATTATGGGTACATTTTCACCAGAATATCAAAAGATAAAGAAAGCCATGGTAGAAGATAAGGCATTTGTTGTCAGGGTTCAATTGAAGAAACCGATTTATCAAGTTGGGTTCAATGCCACCAGCCTTCCAGTGGATTCTAAATTCCTCCAAGAAATCATCGACATCAGCAATTATTTGGTAGATGGAAACGTGGAAATGGTCGATTACTACACTGACCAGCTAATTGCAAAGTATGGTACTCATTTTCCGGTTAGTCTCAAGTCCGGTGGATTGGTAGCAGTCGAATACATCGTAAACAACACCTATGCTAGAATAGATGATAAAGAGAAGATCCAAAGCGTAGCCATTGCTATGTTTGCCAAGAATTTTAACATGACCTACAAAAATATCAGCAAGTTAACAGAAGAATTGGTTCATTTCGAGAAAGCTTCTATTAACCATACTATCATTATTGGAGGTAAAATGGAAAACAAAACACTCCAGGAATGGAAAACTGAGATTCCAAAGAAGCAACAACCGATTGAGTATGTACAACACTCTTTAGAGAAGATCATTGAGCCGGCAACATTTAAGAACATTCCACCACCATTATTGAAAAGAGTAGAAAAAGCGATTGAAAAAGCAATTTTCCGTTATTACACCTACAATGTACATTCCGGATGCACTAATCCAACAGCAGCTAACTTTGTTTTTGGCGCCAACTACAACGACGGTACCTGTAACGTACCAAAAACCAACTACAAATTTGGAGGTGTCTACCAGACATGCAACGATACAAGTCTCTGCAAAGATTACCAACAGAAGAACCCCGTTACTAAAAAATATTCGTGCCCAGAAAACTTCCAAGCAATTCCATTGAGGTTTAAGATCTTGCACAGAAGCACTGAAGCTGCTAAATGTTACTGGCAATGCAACCACTGGTTCTTAACAGACTGCAAAGAAATCTGCATCCCGAAGAACACTGTTTACATTGAGTTTAAGACATATTGGTGCGCATTGGAAAAAGAAAGCAAAAACAGTAATGGGGTACCATTCGGAGGTATTTTTACATCAAAATCAGATAATCCAAACACAGGAGATAAGACATGTCCAGTTGGTTATGACATAGTACAGTTGGACTATGACATCAATGTGTGCGTGGGGAAGAAAGGAGAAGGAGATAGTTTGTCGATGCCTTTCGGTGGATTCTACAGCTGCGTTAAGAATGGAAATCCAATCGCTGCATCTCCATTGAAGCCCGAAGTTTGGCCACAAGGATGTCCGAAAGGCTATAACAGCCATGTGGCTAATGTCGATTCACGATGCGCAATTAATTACTGCACGGCGTCTAAGACTGGACCTAAGATCAAGTATGAATTTCCACGTTTGGTTGTACCAGCAAATCGTCCAAAGCCAACTGGAGATCTTAGTCTAACTAAAACTCTGGTTATTGTTGATGAAAGTACAGATCCTGCGATTATCTACTATAGAAAAACAGTAGATGAGGAATGGAGAGAGGCTAATTCGTCGGAAGAGCTGAAAGAGGCTGGATTAGAGGGACTGTACAATGCCACCATTGTTAAACATGTTACAACACATTTCACTGGAAGTGATAGTAACTCCACTGCTTCTGTCACGATGTCGTCTTCAACGACAGAAAGAAATGTTAGTGCTGAAGCGCAAGACAAAGCATCTGGGTTATCAAGTGGATCTATTGCTGCCATTACTATTGTTACTATTGCTGCTGTTGTGGCTGCTGTGGTTATTGGCGCTTTTGTTTACAAGAAAAGGAAAAATCTTCAAAGAAGTGAGAGCAGATCAAATCTCCAGAATGCAGAATCCGGTCATCATAGTAACAGGAGTTATGATGGAAGAATTAATTCATCCGATTAAATTATATGTAAATTTTTGTTTGATTGTATAAATTAGAAAGGAATAATTTTGTATTGTGTTTTTTTTAAGTTGAATAGAATTTTGAGTAGTTTTGCACTCAACAACCTGCAACAAGTCTGCCATGTTTGAATTGTTAAGGATATTTTTTAAATTCTTATTGAATTTTTTTAAATTGAATTTAATTAATTTTGTTTATATATTGTTATTAAATATTTTTGTTTTTGAATTGGAATTAGTTAGATACTTTTGATTGTGAATGCTGAAATTGCTATAATTGATTAGATAAATAAATAAACAATTTTGTATAATTTAAATAAATTAAAAAATTCAATTGTTATTTTTTTTTTTTTTTTTTTTTTTAATTTTTGCTTATTAAATCAAACACTATTTATAATACATTTTGAATATCAATGCGCAAGCAACTCACTGTTGTCACATCTAATCACAAAACAATAATAAAATCTATTTTATACTCATGGAAAAAAAGTTTCCATTTTACTCCACTTTGTTCCATGGCCAACTCTCACATTTAAAAGAGTAATAATACTCTCATTTCAAAGTTTTGATATTCCATTTCAAGGATGGAGTTTTTTACCCATCAAACTCTCGTTTCAGAGTACCATTTACTTTGATTATGGAGTTGGCGACAGCACAATGCATAACTCCAGAGATGAAGTAAAATGGAGACTTCTTTCTACAGTGTATAATCTTACTCCTTTAATAAAAATAGGCTTCAATCAATTTTTTAACATATTCGAGGTATAAGTTAAGCTATAAGTATCATTCTTTTAAGTCTTCTACAGCCTACAGTATATTTGTAGAATAAATGAATCCCAGCTTCGTTCCTTCAATGAAATAATACCTCTGATTTGAAGAGTTCAGTCCTAAAATCAGAAGAATCCTGCTAATCTAGCTGCTATTTTAAAAGGTATGTATAAGAACTTGAAACTAATTTACATAGGAATATATTGTCGCGCTCGCTTCTGGATCACTTAAATTCTTAAACCTAACTGGCGCCGGGTTCTGGTTGGCGCGATTGAAATGCTCACACAGAGACTTATATTCGGGAATGGCTAGTTGTCTAGGGTTAACTAGCTTACTACCACAGGAATCTCCTGCAATCACGACCCCGCGTCGAAACGTGTTGGGGTAACGGGTGAGGAGGGAGAATCCCTGTAACTCAGTCGCCAAATGACTGATTGGAATGCAAATAGCGCGCAAGCACTTTTGCATGAGATGCTGGCACTTGTGATGTACAAGTGATAGCACAGAAATGGTCTAAGTATCAAAACGGTTCACGGTCAGCTTGACTACTTGATAGAAAGGATGGCACGGTGTGATGTGTTTTGATGATAATGTTAGACTGGCGCGGGAAGCGCAACGGGCCGTTTTATAAACTGCCAAAATATCTGCGCGGGACCCTGCGCAGAAAGCTGGAAACATCCTCACAAAGGATCCAGGCCTTATCATCTTGGCGACAAGATGCTGAGGACCAGACGAAAACTGGTAGCGCAACCATGGCAACCCCCTAAAGGGCGTAGCCCGCCGCTGCAAAGCGTGCCAACAGTTTACTAATTAACCTCAAACGAGGGGAGAAAATAATAAACAGAGCATTATATAATTTCAATAAAACAAACATTTTTTTATTCGGTTAAAATTACAATGTATTTTTAGGTGTAAAAAATCTTTAAGGTAAGTATTTTGGGATAACTCAGGATTCTCCTGAAAAGACCATATCTGGTCGTTACAATATGTGATAGATAGAAGATTGAAAACAATTGGAGGCTGCGATTTTAAGAAAATTGGGTGATCTTTCTGGAAGACAAAACAGAATGCCAATTTTTTTTCAGTTTTAATTATGTATACAGAACAGAAAATATGAAATAGAAATAATTTCATGAATAATACAGCAATAAACAATTGTAATTTTTCATTATTGCTGAAAGTGTTTTTCAAACAAATTTAAATTGAGAAGACAATGCTACTTTTTTGTGATAAACTTCTTGACCTCTCTCTGTCTATTATCTATAAAACAATCCGAATCGATAAAATTACGGCAGGGAAACAAGATAATGATGATCCGGTCAGTTAAAAAAACAAACCTAAACGTACAGTCATAGTGTTCTTACACTATGGTACAGTACATATACTGACATTGCAAATTAACTCTTAACATTTCGTCAATGTTCCCAATGAGTAAATAACCAAATATTTAGTATCCTGATAAGATAACCAGAATCCGGAAACTAGTAAACAAATGTTTTTAATTTAAAAAATTAAACAAATTTTCCACAGCTGTTGCTAAGGTTACAACTTACAATCTGATATTCTAACCTTCACCCTGGCCTCATTATTTATCACAACGTACCAAAACTCATGATTTATTGACGCAACATTCACTTCTTATCAACACCTATATTATCTTCCAATTACGAGCAAAACCGTTATCGTTACTAACTCCTATAAATGTGTGCTGAGTAAAGTGCAACTTTGCAGAATTGCCAATCCCGTAAAATCAGATAAACACTTATAGTACCGTAGTGTTCTTAAACATGGTTTCCATCCGATCCGTTTTGATTTGTGCGCTTTTACTATATAGCGGTACAGAAGGAGCAAAACCATCAAACGATGAATCAACAACTAACGGGACCACAACTGCCAATACCGAAACTGACACCACAACACCAAAATCCACAACTGAACAAGCAACAACCGAACATCCACTTCAATTCCCAATTGGAGATCCAAAAAACTGCAACAAAAATTTCACTCTCTTAAAAAGTCTTCCACAGTATGGCTGGGATAATTTGGCTTACAACGCAACAAAAGGACAAATTTTTCAATCGAATAACTATTCAAAATGCCAGACAACTCATGGTGATGATGATAAGCACTTGTACCTGATACCAGATAACATTGAAGTTGATTACATTCCTAAAGATCAATTGAAGGTTGAGATTTTTGGCCGTTGGGAAGAATACACACCATTATTGGATTCTAAGTTAAAGGCTGAAAGCATGTCATCAATGATGAAGTATCAAGTGATGGGTACATTTTCAGCTGATTACCAAAAAGTCAAGCAAGCCATGATAGAAGAAAAGGCATTTGTTGTGAGGGTTCAACTGAAGAAACCTATTTATAAAGTTAGGTTTGAAGACTATAGATTAGCAATAGATTCTACTTTTAGCAAAGAAATTGCAGACATCAGTAGTTATTTGGTTAATGGAAACATGGACATGGCTAATTACTACAGTGATCAACTGATTGCTAAGTATGGTACTCATTTTCCAATTACTCTCAAGACCGGTGGATTGTTAGCGGTTGAATATACCGTAAAGAATACCTATGCTAGAGTACAAGATGTAGAAAAAGTCAAAAATGTATCGTTGAGTATGTTTGCCAACCACTTTGCAATGGAGTATATCAACAGTACAGAGATAGAAGAAGAAATGATGAAATTCCAGAAAGCATCTACTAACAACACTTTTGTCATCGGAGGTGAAATTGGTAACCAAACACTCGAGGAATGGGCGGCTAAGATTCCAGAAAAGCAAGAAACGATTGAGTACGAACTGAGGACATTGGATGAAATCACTGAGCCAACAAGATTCAAGAACATTCCACCACCGCTTTTAAAAAGAGTAGGAATGGCGATTGAAGAAGCAATTTTTCGCTATTATACCTATAATGTGCATTCCGGATGTAACAATCCAGAGGCAGATAACTTTAATTTTGGAGCCAACTACAACGACAACACTTGTAACAAACAAAAAGCCAACTACACATTCGGTGGTGTCTATCAAACATGCAATGACACAAATTTGTGCAAAGATTATCAACAGAAGAACACTGTAACCAAAGATTATACTTGTCCAAAAGACTTCGAAGCTGTTCCTTTGAGGTTTAAGATCTTGCACAGAAGCACAATACCTGCCCAATGTTCATGGAAATGTACCGATTGGTTCTTTCATAATTGCAGGGAAATCTGCACGCCGAAGAATACTGTTTATATTGAGTATAAGGCTTATTGGTGCGTATTGGAGAAACAAAGCACTAATAACTCTGGGGTACCATTTGGAGGGATTTATACATCAAAATCAGATAATCCAAATACTGGGGACAAGACATGTCCATCAGTTGGGTATGACACGATAAAGTTGGACTTTGATATCAATGTCTGCGTGGGTAAGACGACGGAAGATGGAGATGGTCTATCGGTGCCATTCGGTGGCTTCTTCAGCTGTGTTCATGGAAATCCAATCTCTGCATCTCATTGGATGCCTGAATATTGGCCTAAAACATGTCCTGAAGGCTATAACAGCTATGTGGCTAATATTGATTCACAATGCGAAATTAACTACTGTACTGCACATGAACCTAAGACCAATTACACAATGCCACGCCTGGTTGTACCGGCAAATCGCCCAAAACCAAAGGAAGATGACAATCCGACTGTAACTCTGGTTATTGTTGATGAAAGCACAAAACCTGCCAGCATCTTCTACAGGAAGACCGTGGACGAGCAATGGAACAAAGCCGATTCATTGGACGAGCTGAAAAAGGCTGGATTAGAGGGACTTTACAATGACACCATTGTAAACCCTCCTACTCCTTTACCTAAGCCAAAGTCAACAACCACCATTGTTCCACATTCTTCATCAACCCCCACAGGCTCCACTGAAAGCGGCAGTAACTCCACTTCAACTTCTTTCATTGATGGAAATGGAACATTGTTTTCGTCAACACCAGGAGGAAATTCCAGTGCTGGAGATAAAGATGATGGTGATTCACCTGGGTTGTCAAGTGGATCTGTTGCTGCAATCACTATTGTTAGTATTGCTGCTGTTGTGGCTGTTGTGGGCATTGGCGCTTATGCTTACCAGAAAAGGTCAAATTTTCAAAGAAGTGAGAGTACATCAAATCTCCACAATTCAGAAGCCGGTCAACGGAGCAGTCAACAAAGCGCGAGTTATGACGAACAACCTAATTCATCCGGTTAACTATAATTATGTGCAAATTTTAGTTTGATTATTTTTTAAATTGGAAATTAAATTTTTATTCAAATTGATAAATTTTGTATTTTGAATAAATTGTTGGAATATAAAATATTTGATTATAAATTTCCAACAGCCCTTTTTTCATTAATCAATAAAAAAACGTTAAATAAACCCGATAGATGGCGCTCTAACTGTCATGACTAACCACAGGACAACCCAAAATAATTTTTTTTTATAATGTAACTACGATAAAATTATAAAGAAACTAATATAAACAATGCTTAAAATTTTCCTTATTTTTATAATAAAAAATAAATAGTTTCTATCATACTTTATTAAATTTTTCAGTTTGTACTGTCTAGTATCATTCTTCTTCTAGAATGAATGAATGCTCGCATTCTTCCGGAATAAACAACTCTGATTTGACTATTTCAACCAAAATGCAGTCAGAAGAGCCCCGATATTTAAAAAGGTAAAGCATAAACACAATTTATTTTCTCATGAAACGACAATAAATCGATCTAATTGTATATAGGAAAGTAAAGGCCGGTTCAATAGATGTCCACCCGCTTGAAAAAGCATTGGTCGTGAATTACGAATTGGAGGCTGCGATTTTAGGAGAATTGGGCGATCCAATGCTGGAAGATAAGAAGGAATGTCAAAAGATGTAAATTCTAATTTATATTTTTTCATTTATTGATTGTTGAATTGAATGTTTTACATTCATCATAATAATAAATAAAATAAAATAATAAATCAATTAATCAAAATAATTTTTTATTTTTTTTAGTTTTTGGATTTTATTATACGGTATTTAAGTTTTATTCAATTTCAGAATTCGCTTAAAAAGTCTACATGCCAACACGAACGTTTCCGCTCTTGCTAAAGAAGTCGTTGATAAATGCAAATTAATTCCGTCGAGCAAATTGGCTGAAGTGGAACAGCTTTTATATTATTTACAAAACAGAAAAGGTGACATAAAAGGAACTTTATGGAAAAAAATATAACATTAACTGTGAAATTTGAGTCTTAATAGTTGCTGAAAGCAAGGATTTAACTCGACCTGATACGGCGAAGCTCGACAAAGAAACACCGACGATTGATGTTGCTGAAATCGATCAAGTGGCGAATTTGACTGAAATTGATAGTTACATCGAATTATTATACGATGAAACGCCTGACAAAATTCGTTCATCGGCTTTGATTCTTCAATTAGCAAGGAATCCTGATAATTTAGAAGATTTGGTTCAAAATGGTAAAAAATTAAATTTTTTAAATATTATTAAAAAATTATGATTGTCGTTTTTTTTAATAGAAATTTTATTGGGCGCATTGGCTCGAGTTTTACGGGAGGATTGGAAGAAGAGTATTGATTTAAGCACGAATATTATTTATATATTTTTTTGTTTTTCGTGTTTTACTCAATTTCACAGTGTTATTGGACATTTTAAGGTTAATATATATATATATTTTTGTTTATTATTCTGATTTTAATTTTAATTTTCCTAGATTGGATCTTTGTGTATGGATATAACGGATTATGAGTTGAAACGACATGATCAATGGAAGGAAGATTTAGCTAAAAAGAAAAAAGCTGATATCCTTTTTTGGGATTTTTTATTTTATTTTTAATGATTAATTTATTTAAAAGAATTTTTTTTTCTTAGTTTTCTGTTATACCAGATTTTGATAAAGATAATGAAATTTTATACCGAGATTACGAAAAGAGTATTAAAAAGTATCAGAGTTTGGTACAGAAACAAGATCAGCTTCTACGCGGTACGTTATTTATGTATTTTAGAATTGTAGCAAAGAAATCTGCCTAAATGAAGCCTTTCTTTGGCTTGGCCCTCTTGCTAGACACTGTTTTATTCATTCACAAATTTTAATTATTTTTAGTTTCGTACTACTTATTATTGAATATTGCTGAAGACACAAAAGTGGAGATGAAAATGCGCAATAAAAACATGGTCCCCATGCTAATTAAATCTCTCGAAAGAGATAACTCTGAATTACTGATTTTAGTCATCACATTCCTTAAAAAATTAAGTATTTTTGTTGAAAACAAGGACGACATGGTAAAAAAATACATACGTAGAATATAAATGGCAAAGTTTAATATATTTTTTAATAGGCTGAACATTGTATAGTTGAGAAATTAGCCAAATTAGTTTCGAACGAAAACAGCGATTTGTTGAATTCAACGCTTCGCATTCTCCTCAATTTGTCGTTCGACTCTGATCTACGCGGAGTTATGGTCAAAGTTGGACTATTGCCTAAACTAGTTAATTTATTGAGTAAGTAATAATAAAATTTAATATAATATATGAAATAATAAAAATCCTATATTTTGTAGATAATGAGCGCCATCATTCGATCGTTTTGTGCATTTTGTACCATTTAAGCATGGACGATAAATGCAAATCGCTCTTTACGTACACAGATTGCATTCCAATAGTAAATTTGCTTTATTAAAAGTTAATTTTGCATTTAAATTAATTTTTTAATTTCATTAGGTGATGAAAATGTTGCTTGAATGTCAAACTGAGAGAGTTGAGTTGGAACTGATTGCATTATGCATCAACTTAGCAAGCAACAAACGAAATGCGCAGTTGATCTGCGAAGGAGCTGGGCTTAAACTGCTCATGAAACGGGCGTTTAAATTGCACGATCCGCTTTTGATGAAGATGATTCGCAACATTTCCCAACATGATGGACCAACAAAACAACAGTTTGTTGTAAGAAATTTTTTTATTGTTTTTTTTTTGTTTTTTATAAAATTATAATGAAATTCGATTTTTTTAGGAATTTGTTCCTGACTTGGCTAATGCCATATTGAAGGGGGAAAATGAGGAATTCATATTGGAATGCGTTGGTATATTGGGAAACATAACCGTGGCTGGAATGGATTACAAGCAAATTTTGACTAAATATCAACTTTTGCCTTGGCTTAAGAATAAATTAGTTTCAGGTGTGATTGAATTGAATTTTTTTTTTTAATTTTTTATATTTTTTTTAAAAACATTTTTAGGGACTTGTGAAGATGATTTGGTGCTGGAAGTTGTCATTCTGATTGGAACATTGGCTTTAGAGGAGTCATGTGCTTTGCTTTTGACTAAATCTGGGATGTTGCAAGCTATAATTGATTTATTAAATGGTAATAAAAATCAAAGCTGGTCAAGATATTTTTTACTGTATTAATTTTTTATTTATTTATTTGTAGCTAAGCAGGAAGATGATGAAGTAGTTTTGCAAATAGTATACGTTTTTTATCAGTTCATTCGTCATACAACAACGAGAGAAATAATTGTTAAAGATACTCGTATCCTTCTATGAAACTATTCTAAATTTATCAGTTGATGCAACATAAAATAAGTTTTATGTTTTTGACTTAAAAAATATAATATGGGAACAGATTTTTATTTTTTATATAGAAGCACAGGCTTTGTGAACCTTGATGCAATACAAATGAATGTGTTTTCGTCTAAACGTATAATATGGGAACAGATTTTTTTTTATTGGACTGAGGGGATAATATCAGAAGATTATAATCTGGGAAAACACAAAATAATTTGTTCTTTTCTTTTCTTATCAGTCAAAGAAAAATATGAAAATTAACTTTTGTGGCCCAAAAGAAAGGAAAAGATAGGAAAAATAGGAAAAATAATTTTTTTGGATCAGTAGAACTAATAATAAATTTGAACTCGTAAATTAAATGAATTTTTGAGGCACAAAAATAAGAAAAAGCTTTTTGGATTCAAAAATAAGAATGAATTTTTGAGGTTTTATAGAAATATACGTACGAATTTTTATATCCCCACTACTGAGAATGAATTTTTGTGCTTCCATCGCAATGAGAATGAATTTTTGGGGCTCCACAGCAATGACAATAATAATATTTGAGGGGATTCAAACATCAGAATAAAATTTAATAGAAATAAGTTTTTTTCAAATTAATTTTTGGGTCTTTGAAATTAATGAACTTAGGGCCTTGAAACAAATGAAATAATGCTTTTCACATTTCATTTCATTTGATTCAATCTTAGATCTGAAACCAATTTTTAATTCAATTTCAATTTTTATTTAAAAATAAATAATAAATATATAAAATCCTTAATTACGTTTAAAACCTACAGAGGGCCCAGCATATCTAATCGATTTGATCCACGATAAAAATCCAGAAATCCGAAAAGTCTGCGACAACACATTGGATATCATAGCCGTACTTATCTCTTCCTTATCTGACATTTAATTGGTTTAATGCAATCAATCAAATGGAATCTATACGCTGCAAATTGATTAGAAGAAGAAAAGAATCCTTTCTAAACAATTTCCTCCTAAATTGATAACAATTTAATTACTCTCTGGCATCGTGTATAGATTTTCATTCTGATCGTCATCTTAAATTGTTCTCTGCCGCTTTGTATCTCGTTTTTGCAGCTGTTTATTTCTCATGTTAAAGAGCTGCTTGCTTTTTCAATGGAAATGGCAGCACACATGAATAACTTTTAAGTTTAGTTGCAGTTGTAGATTTGCAGGTGCAGAGAAGAAAGATTGAATAAAAGCTGCGAGGAATTAATTTTTTTTTTAAACTTTTTTTTTTTTTTGTTTATGCAGATTTAGTAAAAGAATGGAAGTGTGTTTGTAGGATTTTTGTATGGAATGCGATGTAGTGATATTTTTTATTTATTTCTTTTATTGTTTATTTTAATTTTTTTTTCTTTAGTTTTTTTTTTTTTTTTTTTATATTTTTAGGAGTATGACGAAGATTGGGCAAAAAAGATTCAACTGGAGAAGTTTCGTTGGCATAATTCGCAGTGGTTAGATATGGTCGAATCGAGGGCGACGGATGAAAGTTTTCATTCCGATATGTACGGCGATGATCACTTTGCGCCATTCATTCATGAGTCTGACATTTTGGAGCGGTCAGATTTATTTTATCAAACTGGTAAATTTATTTTATTAAAATAAAATAAATTAAATTCATGTTTTTTTTAAACAAATCGGATACTGTGAACCGATATAAAAATAAGTTTATTACTATTTTTTGTCGATATTTTTTAAAATAAGTGAGCCAGAAGCCCCTATTCGAACCTCTAGAAGCAATCCACTGGGTGTGATGAATTTTTGGGACCCCAAACACAAACATCATGGGATTTTGGGGCTTTATTGTAGATAAGGTGGGATTGTTAGGTTTCAGGTACAGAAGGGTTTTGGGTGTGATAGTAAAAGGGTTTTGAGGTTACTGGTACTGAAGGGGTTTTTTGGGTCACTGGTACTGAAGGAATTTGGGGCCCCAGGTTCTGAAGGGTTTTGGTGTCTTAGTTATAGTGGGATTTTGGGGTTTCAAATACAGTAAGGTTTTGGAGTCAAGTTATGGTGGGATTTTGCGGTCTCGGGTACTGTAAGGTTTTTAGCTTCTATAGTCTGTCCACGTAACTCTATAGTCCATATCGGATTGGCTGGGACCTTTTTACACATGCAGTGAATTGACGGCACGAAATAGTTCGTGACTGATCTCAACTATTGATGGGAACAGACAAAATCAGACAAAATGACGTCTCCAAATAATTTGGATTGTTTTAGCCATTTAGGTTCCAGTCAATCTGATTTGGACTATAGAGATATGGGGATTTAGTTAGTGAAATTTTGGACCTGGTAGGATGTTGGGATTTTGCGGTCCAGGTAAAGAAGTTTTGGGGCTCTGTTTATGATGGGATTTGAGGGCCGCAGGTACAGAGGGGTTTTACTGTGCATGATGGGATTTGGGATCCCTATTGTGTATTTTAAAATTAAGAAAAAAGATAAAATTCAGCACACTCAAAAAAAAGTGAATGAAAGCTTTCCTGTAGAGCTTTCGGGGATGTATAGGGAGCATTGTCAACCCCGAGTGTTTATTATTTACTATTTGCATGTCTTCATATCAGTTAAGAGTCTTAACTGTCCACTATTTTTATTGATTTAACAAAATACAAAAAAAATGAACATTAGTTTATTATCAGTAAAAGTAATCAGTAATTACCCACTTTTTTTTTTTTTTTTTTTTTTTTTTTACAGATGGTTCTGTATCACCTGACTACACGGCCGATACAAATGAGTCCTCTCGAACTCATTCTCAACGAAACAGGTAAACCAACACTGCACAGAGCGATTAATCAAAATCAGCTCATCAACAACGTTTGCCCAGTGGCAAATAGATGTTAGTCATGCACTCTAGTGGGGCCACCTGTGCTTGACTTCTGTTTCCTTTTGTTCATCCCACCTGTGGGAATTTTTATTTCTAATCAATTTGAGTCGATTTCGATCGTGACACTGAAATTGCAAAACTTTGTACCATGAGAAATTATGCTCGATTGTTACTGGCAAATTACCCATCAATAGACATCACAGGTGTGAATGCGTTTTCTCTCTGTCATCTGTTGACATGTTGAGAAATGGATTGCATTTATCTTGCAAGCTGAAAATGAAAAGGAAAAAAAATTTACAACTCATCATTATTTGTTATTCGAGTGATAACATTAAGTTTGATCATCTTTTTTTTTATTATATTATTAAATTATTTATAAAGAGAAGAATAATTGGGTGTATGGTTAAACGGATCATTTTTTATTACAGCGTATGAGCAAATGACCTTTTTTGTATTCATTGCTGTAATTAAAGAGTATACAATATATACACGTTGGGTCTTGCTATTGTTGTGTTAATTCGGCAGACGGTGAATATCCTTTTCATGGTTTTTATTATTTCGTGTGGCATTAATTTTGGTGGGGAAAAACGAGTGACTTTCAAAAATGTTTCATAGGTGCGGCAAAATGGTTCTTTAAAAGTAAAAATATTGCATCACTCGCACATTTTAATGAAGTTGTTGTTTTAATGAAAACAAAAAAACTGCTTAAATTTAACAATACTACGCATTGTTCTGATATTGTAGCTTCATGTTCAAATTTGGTTTTCTAGTAACATCTCAAATTTTTGTTTTAGCCGAAATCACATTTTTCGGACATTTTAAAATTCGATTTCTTAAAGTCACCAACATATTGTAGGTTTTGTATGGGGGTATCTCAAAGGTTATCAATTTAAAAAGTTTATACTCCAGATTTGTATAAAAGGGCCTGAATGTTTACAGAAGAGTTTCTTAACATACCTAAAAAGCAATTGTTAGTTCATCTTGAACGTAACGTAACATAGGTAACTTACAAAAATTTAACGTAACTTAAGTTTACGTTGTTCACACTACAGTTTGTTAGACATTAAATGTTACGTAAACCGACCAATCATGTAATTTCTCATTCCATCTCGTTTTTCATGTGTCTTTTCATTGGTGGTCGTAATTTCTTAAGTACGTTACTTTCTACTTCAAAATCAATTTTTTTTGAAGTAGGAACTTAAAAATACGACTGTGATTTTATACCCACAATGCATTGCGCAGCCATCTTGGCATTTGTGTTACGTTACGTACTCATAGTATATTTCAAGGATGTTTGAGTGATGCAATACTGTACTTTTTGCCAGGGGTTGTAGATGGGGACTGAAGAGATTTACTTTCTTGTTAATTAGGTAAAAAAAAAATTATCTGTAATTTTCAATTGTTTATTATTGCAGGAAGATTTTTTAATCTATGGCATCAAACAGCATGTAAAACATACATAAATTGTATCATAAACTCGCATAAGCACATTATTTAAAAGTCAAAAAATACTTTGCCCCACCTATCGATTTGCTCTTCATTGGCCCGCAAACTTTCGAATGAATTAATTCCAATTTTCGTCTCGCAGGTCGATTTCCACTTGTTGGAAACGGCAGTCGAAAAATATGTTGAGAATGGGCTTTTTTGGAGTCTGGGCTGATAGTGTTTTCCCAATCAGTGTTTTCCCATCAGTTTGTGCTCGGGATTTACCAGTGTATGATACGTTTCTTATCTTTTATTCCATTGTTTTTTCTAAAATTGAATTTTGTACATATTTTGTACAAATGATCTTTTACAGTATTAATATGTCTGGTTCATACTATGGCTGAAAACTAAAAAATTAAAAGTTTCAGCAACAAACTCATTCTGACTGTAGGTTATTGTTGAAAATACAGCAGAATACTAATTAATTATAATTACAGTCAATCTACCTCGTTGTACCGAACCACTAAAAATACAAAAAAAAGTTCTGATTAGGTACGGCAGAGGTGACATTTTATAAATTTACAATGCTGATTTTCTCAATACAGTAAAACTTCCGCGGACGGGACACCTCGGGTCCAGCCATACTTTGTCCCGTCCGCAGAGGTGTCCCGTCCCCTGAGGAGGTGTCCCGTCCGCAGAGGTGTCCCGTCCGCAGAGGTGTCCCGTCCACAGAGGTGGGACAAAAGCCCTTTGTCCCATCCGCAAAGGTAATAGTCTGTGATTGGTCAGTTTCAAGTTAATTTTTTAAGTTTACTTTAAAAATTTTCAAAATTTCAAAATTTAAATTTTTAAAATTTCAAAATTTAAATTTTCAAAATTTTAAAATTTAAATTTTCAAAAATTTTAATTTTCAAAAATTTCAAAATTTCAAAAATTTCAAAATTTCAAAAATTAAAAATAAATTTTTAATGGTTTAATTTTAAAATGTAAAAAAATGTAAAAATGTAAAACGGCGGATTTATTGTTTTGTCCCGTCCACAGAGGTAAATTTCTATTGGTCGGGATTGATCGGGTTGGGTCCAGCCAATGTCGTCCCGACCACAGAGGTGTCCTGTCCGCGGAGGTTTTACTGTAATTATGAATGCTAATGTCGTATTAAGATAAAACTTAAGAGTTTTTATTTAAAAAACTTATTTAGTTCTTTAACAACAAAAGATATTTGAGTTTAAAACTGATATAGTCAAACTTGTGCGGTCCAGACATAGCACCGTCTGGACAACCGTTCGTGTTTGGTTTACAAAGTGCCTTTAACGCGTCTTGTCCTATATCCTGACACTGGACAGCCTCAAAATTGTGTCCGGACTACAATTTTGAGGCCTGTCCAGAGATAGAAAAAGAGAGAATTAAGTTTATAGACGCAAGCAGCAACTCAGCCATACACGTCTTTAATCTGACATTTTGAAACTGACATACGTACTACAGTATATTAAATCTGACACAAACAAACACATTTGACCAAAAACATTTACCAAACTCTACATTAGTACATTCTATTCTAGAATGGAATACAGTCTTATCAGTCATTATCAAGAATGTTCGGACCATGTAACTTTGACTGTTCATCATTTTTGATGACACTATATAACGTCAAATCATCAGTTTCAGTCGTACTTTCAACCGTAGTGTGAACCAGGCATAAACTGTTTTAATTTTCTTTAATCTTTTATCATCATATATTTTGTTTAATTGTAGCAGTTTGGAAAAACCGATGGTTGTTCGAATTTTATCTTCGAAACTCAACACTTATAAAAAATAGCCACGTAAAAATAGGTAAATAAATGTAAAATTCAAAAAATACCTTAGACACATGTGGCACATTTGAAAGCACTGGTTCAACATAAGCACCATTATTTGGTCTTTTCTTAGATTAGAATATATATTATTATTATTATTATTATTTACTCATTTATTTATTTAATTATTTATTTATTTTAGATATAGTCTTGATTTGGATGCTTATCAAGAACGTTTATCACGATTATCGCTTATCAGTGGAGGATCCTTAGAACAGCTTGGCGGCTTGCTGACATCGTCTACATCCTTTACTTCGGGAGCTAGTAGTGTTAGCGGAGATTTTGATGTGAAGAAGTACCCAAAAAGCATTAAAAAAATAATTGAGTAAAAAAATATTATTTTTTATTTATTATTTTATAATTTTTTTTTAAATTTAAGTCAATGCTGACTAATATATGTTAAATTATTTCTATTTATTTATTTGATGTTGCTATGAATGCTTCAACGTGATTTAAAATCTGTGTACAGCTGCTTTTAAATATTAAAATGTTTAAATTATGAAATTTGGTTTTGGTTTTTTAAAGTAATGTTGTCAAAATACAAAATGGCGAACATATTTTTATTTATTTTACTTGTTTTTTTTTTATTTATTTATTTATTTGATTAATTCTCAGTGTCAACTTTTTTTTTTACATTACACCACTAGATGGCGCATATATGTAAGTTATTCCAAGTGAGAAAATGATATTCACATTCAGAACACGAAAAAAAATTTAAATATTTTTTAATTTTTTTTTTTTATTATTATTATTATTTATTCACATTGGTTAAAAAAAGTGACATTTTTTTGCTTCTGGTACTGGTGTTGGTGACATAAAAATGATCTGAAAAACTGTCACACATTTCATTGGGCAAGCGAGCTGAGGGAAATGGTAAGTTTCATTTGGGTCCATTAGCAGTGGGTGCGGTTGAGCTAATTACTCGTGCAGCTGTAACACGCAGCTCCCACCCGCAATCGTCATCCACTCCCAAAAGCAGTATATGTCAAGCAGAAAAAAAAAAGTAATTTTATTTATCTGTTTATTTATTTATTCCCCATCTACTAACACACATGGTCATCTATCCCTTATCAGTGTTTGTTAACATTGGTTTCATGATTTTTCCATTTTCAATACAAGAAATCATAAATTTTTACATAAAAGTGATATAAAACAAAATTATTACATTTAACAAATATTTTAATAATATTTTATAACACTACTAATATGGCATCCAAAAATTGTGCATTTATACTTGTTAGAATTAGCGAAAAAAAGCAAACAAAAATGGAGTCAAATTCTTTAGTATCAAAATAATTTATTACAAAAATATTTACGTAATTCCAGTATACATTTTCCTTACCAATGTCCCCCCTAAGTCATCCCATATTTATAATTTGTGCTGAGGTTTTGATTTCGAAAAGTGAAACTCCCAAGAGAGACACTGAAAACCGGTCACCATAGCAATACGATGATATAATTTATCCCGACACTTGACAGAGCGTCATTCGCGGATTGATATGGCGTCATACAGCTACTAGAAGGCTCTTATTGTTATTCCCTCATCCCTAGAGAATAATTCAAAAAAAAAGTGGGAATTAATTTTTAAACACATAGAAAATGAGTGATGACGTCCTGCTGTTTGACAGATAATGCTCGCCATTTATATAAATATAAAAAATATATAAATATATAGGCCTAAATAAAGACGAAAAAATGATTTAGAACTCCAACTTGTACTTTATTTTCATTTTTATTTGCACATTAAAATAGCACTGTTTGTGATTGGATTTATGAGCAAAGTTTGGACAGGTCCCTGAACCAAATGGGTGGGGAACTGGTCAACTATGGCAAGAGTTGTGTCCATAAATGGCGACCCGCCCTCACTGGGATTGGTCATAATTTGTGATGAGATAGGGAAATCTCACGAGACTCCTGCTGCTACCTCGTCACGCTTAGTGATTAGTACGCATGCGTATTAATGAAATATTTAAAAAGTCCTCAGTCAGTCGCGGCTAGGGTTTCGGTCGGTAGCTAAAGTGTTAGTGAGAGAAGCATCCCAGTGTGTAATTGAGCTTGGCCACGCTGTGGTGCACCAATTGCATTAGTTAAATGAGGAAGGAAGGAAGGAACTGAAGAGTGGTACGTGTCACTCGCGGCGACATATCACTCACACCCTCTAGAAGCAGAAAAAAAATTGGAAATAAATAAATCCCCCAAGATTTAATTACAACAAGGGGGAGGGAGACTGGGTGGGGTTCAAAGGGGGTTAATGCATTTCAAAGTTATAACTAGATCTGTTTTTCAACTTGAAAGCTTGCTTTTGCATTTATATATAGCAGATTATATTTTTTAAATAAATAATAAATGAAATATTAAATTTTTTTTTGGTTTTAGAAAAGATTTCTACAAGTACTTTATTATAGCCAAATCATTTTTGATGACTATATTATAATACCTATATTCCTCCAGAAACAACGGCATGCCGGATAATAGTCTATCTAGGATGCCGGATAATTCAAATTATCCGGCATGCTAGATAAAGCGAGTCCAAAATAGTCCCAAAATAGCATGCAGTGATTTTATTGGTGGAATCATTATATGTTGTCATATGTTTGTCTAACCAAATTGCACATTGACACTCTTGTAATCTGTAAAGCAATGTATTTTTACGGCACCGATTCAAATTTTACGGCATGCCAGAAAAATGACCAGTTGTCTACTTGTCAAAAACTGGTCAGACTAGCCTTTACCGGCTGTTGTTTCCGGGGAAATCCGATAACTAAAATCTCTTAACCCTGGTCCTGGCTTCGTAGAAGTGTTAGTTTACCTACTACTGAAGCCAGCACCGCCGTGTCTGGAACGTGAACTAATTTACTGCGACGCTATCCTCTGTTGCGACGAAATATTTCAATTTTTAACGATCTCTAATCATGGCTGCAGCAATTTATTTCATGACTCGTACGGCATTTAAAATAAAATTTTATAATCAATACGTTTCCCCCTCTAATTTTATTAATAGATGTAATTTGGAACGGACATACACGACAAAAATGGCGTCCAAAAGAACAAGGTACGTAACAAACTTCGATATATCACTTTTTCCTCGTTTTCAAGTATTTCTCTAATATATACATCTTTTAAATGCCACGTTTAATTTTCCCAAAACGTCGATACAAAAGGCACCTTGTAATAATTCTCTTTTTTCCTTGCGCGATTAGATTTATTTCGGATTGCAACAAATGGAAGTTATGTACACAATCATAATTGAATATGTCGGTCGTGGATGAGTCCCGCAGGAACCTCTGAAAGCAGGGGAGCCTAATGTCTATTGATTCATAATGATAAAATAAATAACAGATTGAATATTTATTTAACGTCTGCTTTTATCTACACACATAAAAATAACAATAATCGTAAAAATAATAAAGAAAATCGAGATTGGTCAGGCCTTAAAAAAAAAAAGGTAGACATTTTGCTTTTTTGCGACGTTGAAATCTGTTTAGACTGGCGCATCAATGTTTCACAGAAGCAAGCTAGTGAACTACACACGTGTCACCAACCTGATTTCCCCCTTTCAACATCATCCATCATTGTAGGACTAACATGCCAGGCCCTCCTGAATTAATCATCACCTGCTCATCAAATAGTACCTCTATCTAGTATGCACGGCTTGATAGTACACACTTTTTTGTTTGATTAACTTTTTATTGATGAAACTTAATTGTGGGTTTCGGTCAAAAACTGTGGGATCTGCCAAGACAGTTCAAACTTTAAAAAAATGTTCTTATAGGTTTTAGCCTCATTTGGCTATTGGTTTAGGATACTAATGAGAGTATATTGTGATTTTTTTAATGCTAATTGGACATTGTAAGGCTCTTAAAAGACCATTTTTGGGGGTTCAAAAAGACCATTTTTGGGGGTTCAAAAAGACCATTTTGGGGGTTCAAAAAGACCATTTTTGGGGGTTCAAAAAGACCATTTTTGGGGGTTCAAAAAGACCATTTTGGGGTTCAAAAAGACCATTTTTGGGGTCCAAAAGGACTATTTTAGGGAACCCAAAAAGACCATTTTTGGGGCCTAAAAAGATCATTTTTGGGGCCTAAAAACATCATTTTTGGGGCCTAAAAACATCATTTTTGGGGCCTAAAAACATCATTTTTGGGACCTAAAAAGATCATTTTTGGGGCCTAAAAAGATCAATTTTGGGGTACTTAAAAAGACTATTTTGTAGATCATTTTTGGGAACTCCAAAAGATCATTTTTTGGGCCAAAAAGATCATTTTGGGGGCGCCCAAAAAGACCATTTTTGCGGGCTCAATATTTTTGGGGGCCAGAAAAGACTGTTTTGGGAGGCCCAAAAAGACTATTTTTGGGGGTTTTATAAGACTATTTTTGGGGGTTTTATAAGACTATTTTTGGGGGTTTTATAAGACTATTTTTGGGGGTTTAATAAGACTATTTTTGGGGGTTTAATAAGACTATTTTTGGGGATCCATAAAGACTATTTTTGGCGCTCCAAAAAGACTATTTTTGGCGCTCCAAAAAGACTATTTTTGGGGGCCTAAAAAACAACTTTGATAATTCAATTGCTATTGCAAGGCTTCAAAAAATACAATTTTGGGGCCCCAAAAGACCATTATTTTTAGTTAAGATAATTTTTGCAAGGGACTCTAAATGATCATTTTTATTTCAAGGGCCAAAAAGTTTAATGCTATTTTTGTAGCCTCATTTGTATATTCTAAATTTTCAGAGGCCGAAATTTTTATTTTATTTTTTTTTTTGGGACGTTAAGTTTATTTTTTCAATTTTATTGAACTTGTAGGCTAATCAGTTCATTTCATGTTTCGAGGCGCAACAATCAATATCACTTTATGGGCAACAAAATTTTACTTTTTATTAACACATTTAAAATTTTTAACAACCCTCGATTTCGATCTTTATAAACCTATCAGAAACACTTTTCCTTAGCTGCGGGACGACACTCGCACATTTAGATCGATCAGATTCAAAAAATTACAATATTCTCCACTCATAATCAACCACTCATCAAACAAACACCTAACCACGTGACTACGTGTCCGAAATCATCTCATTAACAATAACTTCTTCACTTTTTATTCTCTAAATACACAATTAACTTCTTTATTTATTATTATTAGTTCATGTTTGTCCATTTACTTTGTCTCTCTCTATCTCGTGCTGCGTCTTCCCCACCCTCATGTTGGTGACATGTCCGCCCTGACAGACTGAAGGGTGCGGTCAGTCCCTGAGCACGCCATTAATCGCACAAATGGCGCACACACTCGACACCTGTTGCCCCCGCTGCCCCTTAGAGGTCGCCGCACGCACTTCTTTGCACAACACCCTTGCTTAAAATAAATACTTTTTTATTTTATTTCATTTTTATTGTTGCTTCTCTTTAAAATTTGAATGAAAGTGAAACCTTGAAATTAATGAGTTGATCCTAATGACTTGATATCATTTATCTAGCGATATATGCACATGTGTGTCTTGTATACTGTGTGTTTTATTATTATTTTGTAAATAATTTTTTGATTGGAGATAAGTTTTATTCGGGTAAAAAATAATCAGTTTATTGATGCTGTTGTTGCAACCAACTGATTGAAGTTGTATAGAAAAAAAAATTAGAATCTTCCAGGGTGAAACTTGAGTTGGCGACCACTTGGAGTCAACTTTTTGGCAAAGAATGATTTGTTGGTATCGGTTATCGGCTGATATTGTATAATTTTTTTTGGGCAGTACCAAGGTTACCAAGGTTATTAGGGTTATCAATTTTTAGTACAGTGAATATATTTATAGTATAAACACAGTTTGCAAAGTTGGTAACTTTTACAATTGTTCGAACATTGCTTATACTACAGCAGTGCTAAAAAAACATAGCTAAACTCTATCCAACAATTTGTGCACGAAACTGAGAAGTGAACTTTTTTTGCATTGTACTGAAAGTATATATTGTGGTATTTTATTTTAATCTTCTAGTTGAGCTGAGTCGAAAAATCATTGTTTCGTAGCCAAAAAATGTGCGCAAAAATACAAAAACCCAAATGTAAATAATTTTTTAAATATTTTACAAGCGTTTTCATTTGTTAACAATGGCATGCACATTTTTGGATTACAAAGCAATGATTTTTCGGCTCAGCTCATCTAGAGGATTAAAATAAGATCCCACAATATATACATACTTTCAGTACAATACATAGGCCATTAACCAATGGGAATTTCTCACACGAATTGTTAGGTAGAGTTTAATGAGGACTACACTTAGCACAGTTTTGCCCCAGGTATTTGACTTTTTTCTTCAACAAGTAACTTTTTTCCCAAGTCTTGCAGCCCTATACATCTAGCATGGGTACACTAATGTAAGATGCATTTTAATGTTTCCATCCCTAATTCCAGAGTCTCGCAACAAATCCCTAATCTAGACACTAATCTAGACCAGAGTATCTGCAGAAAACCTATTGACAACAGACAGGAGAACTCTGAAAAAACTCTTTCACACATTAACCTGCGACCAATGTGGTAAGAGGTCAGTGCACTATAACCACTAGGCCATATGCGCCCTTTAGCGACATCAATGTACATAATTATACACATTAGTGTATTGTACAAATTCTCTATTGGCCGATATCAATAGTAGATTAATTTTGTTTTCGTTTTTCTTAATTATTTTTTAAATTAAAATAATCTTATTTGATGTTTTTAAATGTTAAATGTAGATCACGTTCAAATTCAATCAAATTCTTTTGTAAAAATGTGCTGTCCTGCACAGCATTGCTGTATTAATGGAATGTTTAAGATGGCTAATGAGCAAATTTTTTCCTACGAAAAATACGAGAATATGTGGACTATCCACATCTGTAACTTATCTAAAATAACACAAATATCATGGTGAATAAAATGCACGCATGGCACCTAAACTCTATTTAACAATTCGTGCACGAAACTCCCATTGGTTAATGGCCTATGCATTGTACTGAAAGTATATATTGTGATATCTTATTTTAATCTTCTAGTTGAGCTGAGTCGAAAAATCATTGCTTCGTAGTAAAAAAATATGCGTGCCATTGTTAATAAATGAAAACGCTTATAAAATATTTAAAAAATTATTTACGTTTGGGTTTTAGTATTGTTGCGCACATTTTTTGGCTACGAAACAATGATTCTTTGACTCAGCTCGACTAAAGGATTAAAATAAGATATCACAATATATACTTTCAGTATAGTGCAAAAATTGAAATTGACAATGATTTGTCAATTTCATATAAAAATAATTTTTTATGACTCGCATATGGTAAAAAAATGTTAAGATTGTGGTCTAAAAATTCTTGACTTATACACGATGATATACGGTATGTTAAATTGTTAAACAGGTAAAATTGCTGCGTATACTTATCAAATTGCTCAATCATGCATCATAAAAGTCTATAATTCGATCCCAAGTTATTGAATGCAGGTGCTCGGGCGGGGCACGAATGTTTGCGTGCCCTGAACCACAAACGTGAATTCAATAAATATTAAATTTGTTTCGCCACTTGAAATTGCATTTATTTTTGTTTGTTCAATCTGCGCCCTTGTTTACTGTTAATTTTTCTCATTCAAAATTAAAAAAACAAATTCATATTTCTCTATTGATTTCTATTTCCAGAATTTTTCTTTTATTGAATTTTTGCTTCTATAATGCATGCGCGTAATTGCGGCACGAAATATGGCGATCTGGGGTTAGGGTTATGGAAATCCGTCAGCTGTTGTGGAGTGCAAGGCTATTGATATACTTGAACCGGGTGCAATTATTAGACCGACAAATGACAAGGTTATATGAATTGAATGGGATCATGACTATACTTGATATGTATCAAGAGTGAGTACTTGTTAATTATTGATAATATGCTTACCTCATTGTCTAATTAATTATACTTTAATGATTTACCGCCCTGTTTTTTTAATGTCAATTTAATTGACCAATTTCAGCTGTTTGCAACGTCACTCAAAAATGAGGTGAAGGGGAATATGGTCCATAAGGAGCGTTTTGATGATAGCATATGTGGATGATGGTGGGTATTGAAAATTAAAGAGAAAGGAAAGGTAACATTTTTAATTGTAATGCTTTGTATGTAAAATTGGTTTAATTTCAAAATTCCATCATCAATGCAAACAAGATGTTCATAATTGGTATTTGGTAATCAATTATATCATAATTGGTGTTTAATTTGTAAAGTGACTTATGATTATGATTGAACGTATTGCACTAAAATGACGGCTACTTTGGATGATTTCTATATACAGTATGGTTGGGTAAATTCCCACTTGTATTGACAATAACAGTTCAAGCAGGAAGACAGTGCTGCAAGAGATAGCGGGTCATGATTACATGATGAGATGCTTCTAATTAGCTTTTACTTTATTTCTCTCTATAATGCATTTTGTTTTTGCTTTACTGCTGTTACTGTTACTGTGCACTGCTACAGCGAACACAAGTGGGTAACCGGCCCGGCCGTGTATAATTCATAAGTCATTTTCATATACAGGGTGTTTCACGAAAATTGTCCTCTGTAAATTTCTCCAAGTCGGAGGTAGCTGGGTGCCTTTATGGCCAAGTGCATGGTCACATGATCTTTGACCTTGAAACGATTTTTCAAGGTAATTGCAATGCTATCTCAGAAACCGTACATCATAGTTACCAAGTTTTAGAAAGTTGTTGAGCATGGTCTAATGGTCTTAAAACAAATTCAGGCAGAAAACATACCTACAGAAAACGTGCAGAAAAGATTAAATCAATGAAAACTGCAGAAAAGCAAGTTATTGAAAAAAAGTTTGGTTTACTCCAAAATAGCTCTTTTTTTACATACTTTATATCAACTTCACTATATATATATATATATATATATATATATATACTATATATATATATA
>JH431624.1:115646-156605 GCA_000239455.1 Strigamia maritima | reverse complement strand
TTTTAATCAAAGTCTTGCAATACCACATACTTTTTTTTCCAAAAATATTTTTAAAAGGATTTGAAAAAATTATTTTCTCCTTTTCAGAGCATTTTTGGAAAAAAAAATTATTTTATCCTTTTCAGAGCATTTTTGGGAAAAAAAATTATTTTCTCCTTTTCAGAGCATTTTTGGGAAAAAAAATTATTTTCTCTTTTTCAGAGCATTTTGGGGAAAAAAAATTATTTTCTCCTTTTCAGAGCATTTTGGAAAAAAATTATTTTCTTTTTTTCAGAGCATTTTGGGGAAAAAAAAATTATTTTCTCCTTTTCAGAGCATTTTGGGAAAACTTTTTTTTTGAATGACAACAAACTCTAAACTTAGATTAATATGTGTGGTTTCGTTTATTCTTCTATACAGTTTTTATTTTTCTAACTTCTTATAATGATTGCTGAAATTGCAATTAACTAGTAATTACTGTTTTGATAAATTGAATCAAAGAAGATCAATAAAACTGATGACCGTGAAGCAACGTGGAATATTTAATGTCACTTATTCCATGTCGTAAAACAGCCATTTGCCAGAATAAACATTATTTTGCACTAAACTGATGATTTTTATGTCAAAAATTTAGAAGCAACAAAATAAAAATTACTTCACAAAACGACCTTTTTTCATTTTTCATGGCAATTAAATCACGCCATCTTTATCTAATCGTATTTTTGATGGCCAGTGAATTAGTAAAAACAGAAAAAAATAGCAAGAAATATTTTTGTCTTAATAATATTCAAATTTTATTGACTCAAATGGTAAATAAGGTTAGCATTATAGAGTTATTTTTAATCAGACTTCTAATCTCATCTAATTTCCTGTTATTTTATAAGTTTGACAGATTCTATTTACCGTTATTGCACTCATTTGAACCAGAATGTCACAAGGCCTCGTGTCTCATTGTAATTTAGCATCCGATTAATTACCTGGGCGTTAAAACCAAGCACTAAAACTGTCCTTTTCATGTCCCTGACCGGTTGCTTCATCGCCCTTCTCCTACCATGTCCAGTCTGATGCAGCACGTGAGTTTACGTGACCAAAAGTGGTCACTCCCATTCGAAAATCAGCTGATTATGTGTAATTTCCTGCACAAACGTGATATAATTTTCTTTTTTATGAGGAGAAAAACTTTTTTTTTCAATTGGAAATCTTTAAGTTGTTTATATTAAAATTTTTATTATATACATAAATAGCAACCCCATGGGTTCCATGAGGCATTGATTGCAGTTTTAATCAGGTAACCATGTGTGCATCTCCACCCTGAATTAATTTGCATATCAATAAGGTATTGATGCAATTCTGATATAGAAATTTTCATTTTTTATTTTTTGTTTATTGAGGTTTGTAGACAGTCCAGTAGTGTGGCAATTGAAGTAGTTTTTATTACTTTTGCAGTATATCATATATACTCGCGTATAAGTCGACCCGCGTATAAGTTGACCCTGACTTAAAACGGGTCAAAAAGCATATAAATCGACCCCCTAAATTTTATTTTTTATTTTATTTTTATTTGGTTCGATTTATACGAGGGTCAATAGCCATTTTAAGTATTAAAAAAAAATAAATAAAATAAAATAAAAGATTTGGTCTAAAAATCCTCGACTTATACGCGAGTATATACGGTATATCATCAAGTGTTTTTTTGTTTGAATGATAAACATGGGTTTATTAGCTTAAAATTAGGTTTAATGCCAGTCACTTATCTGGTTTATTATTTTTAGAAATCAGCATAAACTTTTTAATCAATTTCTTAATTTTTAACGTAATTTTGATGTATTGCATCACATATTTGCTTGATATATCGGAGTGTTTTTTTTTTTTAATATTTATTTGCATGTATTAATCTATAAGGAAAATTGATCCTGCTGGCAAAAGTAGTAATTTACATCATTTAATCCAAATGAGATATAATAATTCCATTTATTGATAAGGCCGAGAGTATATAATTCTTTTTGATGCAGATAACACGTTAATTGAACTGCTATTAATTTTAAAGAATACCAGCAGTGGTATATAGTGTGATTAGACTGATTACTAGGTATATATCAGATCAGAGATCAGTAATTCAGAGGTCAAAGTCATGTAAAATTATTATTTCGATTTTTTTGTTGCCATTGACAGTAATTCAAAAGGTTTATTTTACTAATAACATCCAAGCAAATAAGTGAAAATCACTTGATAATAATTAGTTAATGTAAATGGAGTGATTTGTGTTTGTATATAAAAAGGGTTCAAATGTGTTGGGCTCGCTAGGAAAATTTCTAACGTTATAAAACGCTAATTTAGAGAAACTAAATTTCGCTAATTAATTTCGAAGATGCGATTTTTTTAGCGTCCCTAAGAAAAATGACTTAAAATTCATCAAAATTTAATTTGCAGTGAAATTTGTTTAAATTTTCTCATTTTTTCATAATTTTGAAATCAATAAAAAAAAGTTTATTGCGTGGAATAATAGCGAAAAATAGCTAATTAAGCGTTTTTATTAGCTTATATAGCTTATAAAGTTCTAATTTAGCGATAGCGACAATAAGTTCAATTCCAAAGTGATTACAAAAGCAGAATTAAATCTGATTATAGAGAATCAGTTTAATCTGCTTTAAGCATTGAACGTGTTATTAAGTTTCAGTCTGTGCATGCGCAGTTGCAAACTTAAATATTCTAGGGTCAAGTTCCTTGATCGGAACTAGTTCTTAATCCAAAATCCATGTCGGATTGTTGTAGTTTTCTCCTTTCAGTTGACGTTTTAAGTTACTATAAAATAGTAGTATATATTAAAGTATACCAAAAGTGTTGTAATGTAGTAAAAAATATATAAAAAAGCACTGAAATCTCTTAATAAAGTCGATCGAGTACCACCTCGATCAATCTCAAATCCAAAATGGCTGCCAAGAATGCTGCAATAAACAAGATTTCAGCAGCATAAACAATCCTCAATGTGGTTTATGTAAAAGCAGAAAATAACGTAAAAAACGTCATTTCCACCTAGCGAGAATCAAAAGAATCAAGATAAACAGTTTATCCCTTTGGAATTGAATGTACCTAATGTAAAATTTGATCGCCTAGCGAAATTTCAGCAGAGCTAATTTTGTTAGTTTTAGCACGGCCCCAACACTGCAGTATAATGTGTTAAATTACATTGCTTTAAACAGCAAAATGTTTGTTTTTCTATACTTTTTCATCATACTAAATATTACAAATACATTCAGTTTGTTCTCCAGGATAAAAAAAACAACTAAATTGTCATATTTTTGATGTACTTGTACTTTAAATAATTGTTTTGCTGTACATTTTACAGTGTAAAAAGCTGTTAAAAATCATGTCGTCTGGTGATCTCTATACATCTTTTTCCATTCTTTCAATACATATATTTACACTTGTTTTGGCTTTGAATGCAACAGTTGAATAAAGTTGATATTTGATGGTTTTGCTCTGAATTGACACATCTATATATATATATATATATGATGGAATCGACTTGAATAGAAAATCATCACGGTGTATTTGTCTTTAACTCTTTATACATAAACGAAATATTTTTATTGTGAATATGAAGCATTTTTACTTCATTTTATTAATTTTTTTAAAAAATATAATAATAACAAAATTGAAAGAAAAATCATTTTTACTGAGGTTTTAACTTAAATAAAAAAACGCAGTCGAGTCAGAAAGCTATAAATCAAAGACCCCGCCCCGCAGCCGTCGCGGACCCTCTAAATCCGTAGTTGATTGGTTAATCTGAACATGGAGGTGACGTCACAGCCAACCAATGTTGAAGGTTGCGAAGGCGGTCGATTGAGCTCGGGTTTTTACTCGAACGATGGACAGAGCTACACGAAGCTCAGCTTAACTCGTTCTGGATCGAAAAAGTTATTTTTTTATTTTTATTTTTTTTTCTGAGGGGGGAAAAAGTGTCGCTTCGCGAACAACTACTTTGATTATTATACTAATGGAGAGCAGCGCGGAAAGTGGCGTTGGTCAATCGGCTTTGCCTCTCACTACGAGCGGCGCGGGAAGCGCGTTCCACGTGGTTATACCACGCATGTTGAGGCTGAAAGAAAGTAGGTTGAATTTTTTTTTTTTTTTTCTTGAATTATTCATAAATTTAATTGAAATTTGCATTGGAAAATTTAGAAATTAATTTTTTTGTTAGAAATACAGGGATGAAAATGGAAAGTTTTTTCTTAATCCGTAGTTTGTTTTGGCATTTTCTATGCTTTATTTTGTCTGTTAATTTTTGTTCCTGATGTGTGCATCCATTATAGATTTAAAAGGTTTTTGTTTTTCAATTTTGATTGAAGATAAAACTCATTTATCATTGGAAACAGGAAAATAATTCTACATTTTAAAATGCAACTATGCAGTGAGTCAATTTAATTTAATTCATTCAATCATCTTATTATAACCTGATTGAATATTTAAAAGTGAAAAAAAATAAAATCAAAAATTAAAATTATATGGAAATTTTGCAAAAAAAAAAAAAAAAAAAAAAAAAAAATTAACATTATGGAACAATACACTCCAATTGGAAAATTCTAAATCATCCCTAACCCGAGTTACGTGTACCAAGTGGCAGCACCACTTGGTGTATCACAGTATGTCAAGTGAGGTACGCAAGTGGACCACCCAAAAATTAAAATTCTAAATTAAAGAAAGTGTAAATTTTTAAATATATAAAAAAAAAATTGTGGTAATATGCAAATTTTTCAAGATATTGTAAGTGGTACAAATTGAAAAAAAAAATGGGAATAAATCGCAAATCTCCAAAATTAGCTGTCTTTTAAAAATATTTCTTACTTTTAGATACATTTAAATCTCAATAATATGATATATAGGGCTGATTGCCTGATAAACCTTCTATTTCTTCCAATGACCTATTAAATTAGAAATTGCCCACATACTTCCTTTTCTTGCCATATTTCTTTTCAATGCTGAAATGTTGTTGTAAACTCCTCTCAATAATGAATAGAGCAAATCTAGAAATCAAAACCTACAACGTACAGACAACAAAAAGAGTTGCATCTGTGCCATATTGCATTTTTGTTTCTCTAATTGCATATTCCTAGCAAATGAGTGTATAATCAAAAGCTACCATTTTAATTAGAAACTTAAAATATATTAAGTCATTATAATTTGAATTAATTTATTTTATTTAATTTTTTTTTTTTTATTGATTTAATCAGATTCAATTCTTCCACCTTCAACTTCTGATGTTTCAACTTCGTCTCTTTCAACAACATCAGCCACTCGCAGTTTCCCACCCTTTCTGTGGTCTGAACCACCGTTGCTATGGAGACCGTCTTGGGTTATGTTACACCCACCACCTCCAGCGTTAACTCCAGCTTTTCATTGGGGTAGTCAACAAAGGGGTAGGTGGTGATTTTTATTTTCAAGTGTTGTTTACTTAGATTAATACATCAAACATTAAAAAATGTCATAAATTTTAATCTCATTCAATTTAAAAAATTCTATTGTCGTAAAAAATTTGATTATGCGCAATTATTTAATTGGGCGCAACATGATTCATTTTTTTTTTAATTTTTTTTTTTACGTTTATTATTATTTTTTTTTTATTTAAATTATGTCATTTTGTTTTAATTGATTTAAATTTGCGTTTAAGAGAGATTGAGAATTTTCTCCCACGCTACCAGATGCTGTTTAGACGCTTAATTTTGGCCTATTTTTAATTCTTTTGATCGCAATCAAACAGCAATTAAATTAACCGCGGAACTAAAGAGTACAATGAAAACCGTCCAATTAGTTAAACTCGTTTAAATTTGATCAAACTAAAGAGAATACGCTTTGATCTTAATTTTATTTTAATTAAGTGAGAAAAAAATGGGGATAAATGATGATTGTATTTTTATACGGAAATCGGCAGTTAGCTTGGCCGCGTGAGGTGAGCTTTGCGCGGCCAAGATAAGAGTCAATCTCCGTCAAATGTCAAATCTACGTAATTTATTTAATTTTTTAGCAAATTTTGTATTCTATAACTATCAGAAACATTGAAATAATCTATTCTAGACTTTTTTTTACAGTAATAATTATAAATTTACATACAATTTAGTTTTGGTCTTGTGAGTTTCAACTTTGAAGCGCCGAGAGATGATAAATGTAAAATCCTACTACATTACATAAGTGTTATTTCGAATTAAACCAACGCGTCAGAGACTCTAAATGAATTTATTGTTTTGCACTTTATTGTGTTCAAACTCTATTTTATTGTTTCGTTTTGATTGGAAATATCAGGTGATTTTTATCTATATCAAACAACTAATTTTTCTTAAACTCCACCTGATAGCAATTAAAAATTGAAAAGAAATTAATTTTTTTTTTACAAAAAAAATATTTTATATTTAATTTCTTATATATTTTTTACAAAAATTTAGTTCTTACAATATTCATCGGGAAAAAAGTTGCAAAAATGCAGGTGCAATTATGCATGCGTTTGCACAGTTTGCACCACCAAGTGGGCGGGTCATAACTTTAGAAATGCGCAAGGGAAGCCCAACTCACTTAATCCAGGCGCATGCGTCTTGGTCTCATTGCTTCCCATCTCAAAGCATTCGAGCGAGGGATATTGCGGGACACGGGGCAAATTAAAAAGCGAAAGCGAGCGTACTGTGGATTGCGCATTGCATGGGAGAGATTTGCGGCAAAACGCACCATTGAGCGCGATATAAGGACGTGCGACGGATGATTTACTATGAAAAAAAAAAATAAAATAAAATAAAAAAAAAAAAAAAAACAATGGATATGGTATTAAAGATGGGCTCAAAAAGTTGTCAATTAATAATAAATTATAGAAAAATTAAATTTTATAATATTTTTCAATTCATTTCATTATTTTATGCAGTTTTGATGATGTTATAAACCCGATCAAACTTCTGATCGCTGATCCGGAAACTGCCTTGACCCTTATATGAGATTTTATGATAGGAAATTTGAACTTGAATTTCAGATAGATTTGGGTTATTGCTGTAGCCAGTGAACCAATACTGCTACAATTTTAAAATAGCGGCCAGTAAAATAATTTTTTAACCAAAATTTGAGGAATTAAAGAGTTGTGGGTGTTTATATGAGTATATATATATAAGGTATTTTGAAATTGGTACGGGGGTGGAAGTTTAGGGCCTTTACGAGCTTTATTTGACAGATACACCTGTCGATCACACGTGTGTCATTGCATCCGTGTGATGATAACGAGCGTGGGTTATGCATCGCTTTTGAAACTTTTATACCCGGAAAGCGAGTGTAAGACCATAAGAGGCGGTAAAAACGATGACTGCGTTCGAGCATCAATCAACCTCGTTTTAACGACTCAGTTTTGCATAATAAAAGCGCACATAAAAATATCAAAATGTAATGTTTTTTTCTTGTTGTTGCTTGGTGATTTATTTTTTTTTTTTCTTTTTTTTTTTTTTGTTTAAAGCCAAGCTGAAAAAAATAATGAAATAAAGATGAAATAAAAAGTGTTAGAAACAAACATAAATAATTTTTTTTTTTTTTTAATTAAAAAAATTCTAAATCCACGTTTTTTAATTTGATATAAAATACAAAAACGCCGTTAAATGTTAAATAGCTATAATTTATTCAAGTGTGAAGCTATAGAGTAGAGATAAGAGGAAAATAGCAACAATGTAACATAACATTGGTTGCTTAGCGCCAGAAATTTTGCTTGACATGTATAAAAAAGCCTATAAAATGAGTCTAAAAAACAAAAATGGACCTTGATATTTCATTTTATTTATTTTTTATTTAAAAAAAAAAAAAAATAAATATATAATTTCAACTTATTTTATATTTTTTTAGGTTTGACCAAAGAGCACAATTTATTGCCGACGCGTACACCATCATTTGGCACCGATCTGTTCGGACGTC
The DNA here is from genome assembly GCA_000239455.1 of Strigamia maritima. Taxonomy (NCBI): domain Eukaryota; kingdom Metazoa; phylum Arthropoda; class Chilopoda; order Geophilomorpha; family Linotaeniidae; genus Strigamia; species Strigamia maritima. The sequence continues at coordinate 148,697 of JH431624.1, read as the reverse complement.
CATTTTGTGGAGGTCTATGCGCACCTTGGCATTTATGGAGAACGTGGCAAACTTTTCCAAACGCCACTTTGCCCGGTTGTCTTTTGGATTCACCTCGTGCGACTCTTACTGAACACACCGATTCGCTTGCCTCGTTGAAGTCTAGTACCTCAACTGCGGACACTGTGAAGGAAGTTTCGGCATCTCTTGTCAATGGGGTGCCACGATTTCCCACTCCTGTGGCGGCTTTTGCGTGTAGCGCGTGCGGGAAGCCGTTTGGAACTCCACACGCGTTGGAGCTGCACGTGCGGAGGACGCACTTGAACGAACATGCCTTTTTAGGCAAAGAAGCGGGGTCAGTTGGGGTGACGCAGACGAACGATGAACGCAATTTCACATGCAGATTGTGCGGCAAAAGTTTTAAACGGTCGTCAACATTGTCTACTCATCTACTCATTCATTCGGACACACGACCGTATCCGTGTCAATATTGTGGGAAGAGGTTTCACCAGAAATCAGATATGAAGAAACACACATATATTCATACAGGTAGGTCAATTGTTTTAGAATTGTTAACGTTTTTTGTTTTTTTTTTAAATTTTATTTAGTTGGTAAAACTGTTTTACAATAATACTCGCGATTGGTCTTCGTCTTAAACATTAGGCGCTAGTCCTAAAAGGCATCCATCACGGGATCAGAGCCTACACTAGGTTTGATAGGATGACAACAGACAAGAAAACTCTTAAGTAGCAATAAGAGCATAAACAAGTTCAAAACATATTTAATATATCGACTCGACGACTCTTTTTTGCATAATATCTATTTATCTAGCTCAACAATACATCATTCCTTAGCAACTAAACAAACAAACATGACGTTTTTAATATACATACTGTACATATAGGGATGGAGTAGGATTGGGCACAGTACGACTTCCCGGAGATTTTTATGCGGCCCGTGGACGACCATAAAATTTCCTAAAAAATTAATTTAGATTTGTTATTACAATGCGGCCCATAATAATGTTTCTTTTTAAACTAAAACAGCTAGTGGTCTTCGGGGGTGCACAGCCAAAAAAGATACATAACAAAAATAAAGTACTCAGTCAAAAAAAGAACACTTCATAACAATTTATAAAAATTACATTAAAAATGAGACCAAATCTTTTATTTTATTTATTTTTTTTTTTAGTTATTTTTTTATTTTATTTTTTTAATACTTAAAATGGCTATTGACCCGTGTATAAATCGAACCAAATAAAAATAAAATAAAAAAATAAAATTTATACGCTTTTTGACCCGTTTTAAGTCAGGGTCGACTTATACGCGAGTACATACGGTAAATTAATTTAATCACAATAGAATTTTAACCTCACATTCAGAAATAAAAAAAAAATAAAAACTAGCTACAGTTCTGGTAGGTACTCCTAAATAAAGGAGTAAAAGATCCTGATCTCACAACGACAGGGGAACAATTTTAGACAGAAGAATAAGAATATCAACAAGACCCGCAATTAATTGGAGAACAAAAATGCAACCCCTAACAAAAAACAAGGAAACAATAGTCATAAGATCAAGGACCTTTAAAACCCTCTCATAAGAATAAGTAAATTGATCAGCTTAATACCTTCTATAAATTATCCATGCAAAATTTTTCTGAAGCCCCTCAAAATAATAATAAGAAGAAACCATTTTTTAGAATAAGATCGAATTTTAATAACAAAACTAAGACATAAAAAAAATAATTGCTTTGTCTATTGCAAAACCAACTTGATTTACTGTATTTTTTTATGGTTTGTTTGGCAAATTAACTGCGATTTTCGGTGTTTGTTTTACAATTTTCTAGATTAACTTTTGTGTGTGTGTGTGTGTGCTTGTTTAAGCTATAAGTGTTGGCTTGGAATCTCATGGGAGAAAATTCAGGTGCTTTTAATTAAGTGCAATTTTATTTTTCTTTTATATCTTATGTTCAACCTGGTGGCTATATTTGAACAAATTAAGACGAAATTCAGCAGTTTTACTTTGATATTAGTGGTATACAATAATATATAATTTTGTACAATTGGAGATCACTATGGAAACAGCTACATAGACACAATGTGATTATTTTGATAAAAGGGGCGAGTTATAAAGAAGAAAAAAAATGGAAAAATAAATATGGACTTTAGTGAATTGGATGTGGTTGAATAACACTTATCCACATCACATTAAATAAAAAAAAGTGGGAGAGAAAAAAAAACATGAATTCGGAAAAAAAAAATCTTTAGTTGAATAGAAAATATAAATTTGATATGTGGAAGTCACGTATTGAATTATGGGATATTTTTTGACAACATCTCTGTCAATATTGAGTCAGGTGGTGATAAGAATCATCGGATATTAATCATCATTTTGAAAAATATCAAGTGAACGCTTTAATATTGATTAGTACTTGTTGTTAAGTTTATATTTTCTGCAAATTGATCATGTCACCTTGAAAATAAAAAAAGCATGAAATGTTTTTAATGGTTTTAGATGTGGGATTAGAATTTTGGAGCTAAAATTTAATTTATTGCTACTAAATAAATCAAATATAATTTTTTTTATCGTATGGTAAATTTTTGAGGAATTGTTTTTTATTATTTTATGCCTAGTTTTTTTTTTTTGTTAAATCAAATACGAATAACTATAACTTTAAACGATTAAAATTACGACTTTTTTGCAGTGAAGCTAAACACAGCAGAGTTTTCGCTGCAATTCGCTGCAATTTTAATCTTGGTCACGTATTGATATTTTTTAATTCAAATTTAGTTGAATTTAATTAAAATAATTTTTTTTTTTTTTTTAAAAAAAAAAAAAAAAAGCTAAAACTTCAAAATATAGAAAATTAAAATTTAGCATAATTTAAAAAAAAAAAAAATTCAGTAGTTAAATTACACACGTTTTTGTAAATTGCTTGCAAAAATCTGAATAATACAATAAATAACACAGTAATGGATTTCAGGACGAACAAATGAGAGAAACTTAGCCACACACCAAAAACTGCGTGTCGTCTAATGACAATATTTGTGGTGCACTCATCAATTATGAACGAATTTGTCTATCCAAGTTCACGCCTAGTGTGCAAAATTAGATGTCATGTGTGAAACAAACCAGCCACCGTCGAGGGTCTTACAAAACTCACAGTCCAATTGCCTGTCACGTCAACTATTTTTCTTTTCGTGTCATTTTTTTTCTCTGGTGTTGTTGTATTTCACTTTTCCTGAAACCACGCAACGCCCATTTTTATTTATTCGCACGTTCCATTTCTTTTTTCTTTTTTTTTTAAAAAAAATAAATAACTCAAAAAAATTGCTTTAATGTACCGTATCTTTAATTACCATTCAGAAACCGAGTGAAATCGATCAGAAAACCTGATACTATAACAAAAAAGTGACCATAAGTAAAGTTATCATACAAATATTGTGTATTTACTGCTCACAAACTAAGAAATAGGTACAATATAAATACACAAGAATAGAGGAATAGACTTATTTCATTGCGAGCAAAGCAAACAAGTAGATGTGTTATCAAACTCAAACAAGTTTCTCATTTATTGAATTGAAAAAGGAGGATGAAATGCAAAGAAATGGCCCAAATGGGGAATAAATAAAAAAAACATTAATTTTCTGTGAAATGTGAGAGTCAATAGTCTGTTGCCTGTGGGTACAAAAAAGGTTTGTTTATTGACATTTTCAATGAATTTACCTTAGAAATCAATTTTTTTATTCTTTTTTTTGTTTTTGTTGTTGTTTGTTGTTGTTCTCATTTTAATCATTTTGTTTGTTAGAACGAGGTTTTTCCGTATGTTTTAATTTACTTCCGTCCTTGTATATGCCACTCAAATTAGGTAATTGCCACTAATCAAGTGCATAAATAACTGCTAGCAACCGCCGCTAGGGGGTCCAAGTGCATAAATCAAGAGTGGTGGGAGGAAAAGCGAATGAGAATTTACGCGCACAGGAAGGAATCGTCTGTGACAGGCTGAAAAACCGGTTGCAAGATAATTCTTCTCTATGTTTTATTTGATTAATATGTGACATGTAACATGTTACTTAAATTAACACAATTTATTTCGATTAAGTCTGTCATATATTAACAATATGCGCCCAGCAGCAGATTGCAAGCCCACATTAGGCTATTTCTTTTCTACAAAAAGTATATTAGTTTGTCCATTTCTGAAAATATATTCGAGGCGTAATGCCGTATGAAAACACCAGGTAGCAACTTGCTTGTATTTGTTTACGGCGCATGCTCAGTTTTGTTTCATCAGCAGCGGTTGGTAAAGGTTACTACACAATTCTATTATGTAGCAGTAGTTTTGCTAATAGGTCTCCACACAATCAGATATCTGGATAAGATACGAGGGAAAGGGCTCTCTTGGTGAATAGTTGTGAAAACTACCAGCAGGTGAATTCAGACACAAAGAATCGTCTTCTTTTACATCTGGGCCATCAAATAACAAACAAAAGTGAATTCGGGCTCAAAGATATATAATAAAGTGCATGGCTAATTCGCACACAGGTGGCGCCGATAGTTTGGTGTATTTTTAACGTCACAAATCTTGTAGCTTTGGCACGTCTTCAAAGGGCTGCAGACGAATTGCTCCAAAAAAAAAAAAAAAAAAAAATTTCTTTTACACACAAGGCCAACCAATAGTTTCTTAACCCCGGGAAACACCGGGTGACTCTGCTATAGTCTTGTATAATTTTAACTTGGTATTTTTTTCTTTTTTATTGAATGTTGAAATTGAATATCTGTCATCGGTTTAATTTTTTTACATTTTCTTTATTTGTCTTTTAGGTGAAAAACCCTACAAATGTGCAGTGTGTGGTAAAGCGTTCAGTCAATCATCTAACTTAATCACGCACACAAGAAAACACACCGGTTATAAACCTTTCAAATGTGAATTATGTGGACGGTCTTTTCAACGCAAAGTTGACTTACGTCGGCACCGTGAAGCACAACATGTTGCCACTCAAATTCCTGTTGCATGAGAAATTTATATTGAAGAAAAAAAAAAAAAAAAATACAGTTCCTATTGTGTAATTGTTTATAAAATCTCATTTTTCCTCCTTTCTTTTATAAAATTCACTATGCAAATGAAGTTGTATATTCTGTTTTAAATGTAAGAAGAAAAAAAAGTTGCCTTACGTGCTCTTGATGTTTTTATCTTGTAGAATATTTGTCATGTTAAATAAAAAATATTTTGTTGCGGCGGAACTCACCCTGGTGGCAAAACAGAAAACTTCCTTCCATTGTATATCGATAGACTTGCAACTCCATAAACTAGAGTCCTCTGTCATCAGATGGAAAAAAGTATAAGTGACGCTTGACTCTGATTGGTCCGTGTGGGAAGATGACACCTGGTGGTGACAACGAAGGCTTTTCCGCCATAATTTGTCATCATTTGCATTCACTTTGCATGTAGGACAGCCTTCATGCAGTTTTCTTTATTATAATCATCATCGTTAACCCCATTTTTACCCTCTAATTTTTAACATTATTGTTAAAATATATAACTGATCGATGTCTATGATTAAGTGCAGACAAGAAAATTTAATATTTCCTTTAAAAGTTCACTGTAACATGAGCATATATACCGGGGATAAATTATTACTCCAATCAAAAACTCATTTGCAAGTTAAAAAAAAAGTTTAATACAAGAATTATGGATGACCAAACAAAACAAAAAACCCAAGAGCCAAAAGAGTCATATAATATACATACAGGTATTGGGGCCCTTACATAAAGCTTATTCGGAGTCCGCACTTTGCAGTTCATTGAAATCGGAGGCCCGTCTATTGCATGGCACTACTCTTCTACTAAAACTGAGGGTATAGGTAAATCCATCTCATGCAGAGAAGACAGGATCCCAAAACGTAATTATAAATGGCTGCAGACAACTGCGATACGGTAGAAAGATGGATTTATTGTCTGAACTTTATGGTGATTGTGTTGCCATGCCAAGAAACATTGTTTTGTATATTGATTAAGTATTCCAATATACAGTTTAAAAAAAATTAATTAAAAGATGGAATTTTATTATGATTATTTATCATTTTTGTAGTTAATATTTTCAAATGAAGAAAGAAAATAATAATTTTAGTGATATGGTTTATAATTTATAAAAACATGTCAACTTAGCTTTGAAAATTAACCTGCTTCATGTGCAATTATACTTACTGTATATACCTTTATTATTACTTCTAATTTTTATAATTAATCTCTTTTTATTTCTTTTTCCTTAACCATTTTTTTTCCTCTTTCCTGATTTCTTGGAGATATGCCAGCAACAGTTGGTAGATGTTTAAGAATTGCAATTTATTATCAAGGCTAATTACAACAAGAAACTGAAACACCTGCTCAACTCTCAACTGCTATGATAACAATCACTGCCTCATTTAAAGAAAAATACCATTACATAACTTTGAATTCCAATTACGTACATATATTTTAATTATTTTAATATATTATTGATATCTGTATAGTATACATAAACGTTTTTATACATTCAAAACGTAACGAATTGTATACAGAAATAACAATCTTACCATTTCTTTTTATACCTCATTGGAACTTTATTCTCCCTTTTTGCACCTGAGATGGGACGCTAACGTGGCAGGTGTCACGTGCACCTGTTAGCACGTGCGGAAACCGTTGCTAATTAACATAAAACATTTGTTCTTAAAACTAAAATTTTTTTTGTTTTTTGTTTATGGTTGAAAACTTTTAAAATTGGAGATAATTATTAAACACACTATTTTATTTGAATATAGTGAAGAATAATTCATTTTACATTATTTATTAAATAAATTCCAAAATTTATAAATAAAAAAATTTGGGAAAGAAACTTTTTGATTATTCTTGGCTCATCATCTTGAAGCAAATGAGCCCTAAACGGGCCCCGAATGGGTTTCAGGGATCCGATTTTGAGTGGAAAAAAAAACTCAAAAGACTTGATTTCAAAATACGAACTACGAAGTATATTTTTTGTAATTTTATTAATAGTGTGTCCATATCCGCTTTACCAGACTTTACACCTGCGCATTACTGATGTGAGTGAACCTCTATCTATATAAATCTGCCTCTGATTAAAAATCTGTTAGAAATTGCCTACTTTAATATATACATATTACAAGTTTTCATATTATATTCAGAAATTCAGCATTAATATTGAAAAAATTCCGGATTACAGATTACACCTAAAAAAGTCATCTAGTATAAAACTGATGGCACAATTCCGAGGATCACAACTTTTTATATCAGATAATAAGCAAACTTTTAAATACAATTTTTACACATTCTTCCCGCCCACCTTTTTTACTCTCAAAACAATTGATTTTACACTTCCGCCAATCGATTGACATTATTACAAACTATGTTTTAAGAAAAATTACTGTGCAACACAGGTAGCCATAGACTAAAATATAGGTAATAAAAATTTATCTGGGGTAAACGTCATCCTTTTCCGAACGTGTGCATAATCAAGTGTTTAGAATGGCACGTGCAGACCATTTCCGACTATACCAAGCCAGTCATTCACGCATGTAATGAGGATGAGACGCTGTCTCTGGGAAACACCCACCAGTGGCTTTTTTTGTTACCCCTCTCTAGCGTCTGTTGCCTCGTCCAGTGTACCATGTCGAGTGTGACACCTGCTAGTAGTAGATTGAGGCTCGAATGAAACACAAATTTAATGGTCTCTATTTTGTGTATACTGTGGTGTGGGAACAGACAGTGTATAAGTCACGCTATTGTCAATAGGGTAAACATGTATTTGAGTAATGATTTTTGAGTAGAGTTGACTTTTCTGAGGATTTGTCTTAGTTTAGTGGAAACTGATTATGATTCACACATAGGACAACAAGTAGATTGTAGTACTTGTTGACACGCTATAAAAATCTTTTTTATTAAACATGTTTGTCAATGTTGAATATGTTTGATTAGAATGAGTGTTTTGTAACAGTTGTAAATTATAGTTAGTTATCAAACTCATGGCAGCGCATGGGCCAGTAGCTGACTATCAATTGCACCTAGTTTTCAAATTTTATTTTTGCTTTAAAATTTTAATTTCTGCTTTAAAACTTTAGTTTCTGCTTTAAAACTTTAATTTCTAGTCTAAAATTTTATTTTCTAGTCTAAAATTTTATTTTCTAGTCTAAAATTTTATTTTCTAGTCTAAAATTTTATTTTCTAGTCTAAAATTTTATTTTCTAGTCTAAAATTTTATTTTCTAGTCTAAAATTTTATTTTCTAGTCTAAAATTTTATTTTCTAGTCTAAAATTTTATTTTCTAGTCTAAAATTTTATTTTCTAGTCTAAAATTTTATTTTCTAGTCTAAAATTTTATTTTCTAGTCTAAAATTTTATTTTCTAGTCTAAAATTTTATTTTCTAGTCTAAAATTTTAATTTCTAGTCAAAATGTTAATTTTTGGTGCAAAATATTTATTTTTGGGTGCAAAATATTTATTTTTGGTGCAAAATATTTATTTTTGGTGCAAAATATTTATTTTTGGTGCAAAATATTTATTTTGGTGCAAAATATTTATTTTTGGTGCAAAATATTTATTTTTGGTGCAAAATATTTATTTTTGGTGCAAAATATTTATTTTCGCTGGAAAATGTTAATTTTCGCTGCAAAATATTTATTTTTGCTGGAAAATGTTAATTTTCGCTGGAAAATGTTAATTTTCGCTGCAAAATATTTATTTTTGAAAATTACAACTAATGTAGATAAAACTTTAAAAAAAAAAATTAGAATGACAAAGTGGTTTTATTTTAATGAAAAATTACAAAAACAAAACATCTCTTCAAACATAATCTTCCGATTCTTGCACTGAGGCCAGCATTTCTTCAGCCAAAAATTTAGCCAATATAGAGAGATCTTTTTCTTTTCGCGTTTTTACAATCACATCAAAATACGTGTTTCTCTGGCAAGATCTAACGCAAATGGGTGGCAAACCCACAATCAGCAGAGGCAACGAGGCAATTATTCGAGCAGTTCGCCCATTTCCATCAGTAAATGGGTGAATTTCAACAAACGAATTATGAATATATGCTGCGTTTGAAAATGCAGTAGTCGCCTCAACAGACCGATTTTCTTTCATTTCTTTGAGTATCTGATTGACCACCTCTAAAAAATTTTCTATTAACTCAGGTACTTCTTCAAAAAAAGGAAACACGGTTTTTCCATGGAAAACTGTCGTCCGTCGCCATTTGCGAATTGGTATCACCACAATTTCATTTTCTTCTCGTTCCTCAAATCTATTGCTCTTAATCACCAAACTGTGGACTTCTTGAATAAATTCGGTATTAATTTCAGTTTCGTTGTGATTTGCCCATTCTATAGCATACTGAAGGGCAATGTCCATATCACGAAGAATTCGAACAATTTGGCTATCGTGTGGCAATTCGCTACAGAAGCCATGCTTTACTAATTTTTCACGATCTGTTTTATCTAACACAAATATGTCTTCTATCTCATTTGAATTGATGTTCGTTAACCTTCTGTAAAAACTGGAGACGATATGTTTTTCAATCCACTTTCCTTCATCACACTGTTCAAACATAAATTTAAATATTTTTTCAGTTTCCGAACGAGGTTCTTCTAGCTGATAGTGTGCTAACGAAATTGGCGACGTGCAATTGTCCTTGTCAGCATTATCAAAGTAGACTTTCTGATTTTCAGACCTGCAGTTATCAGAAACATAAACATCTTCAACTAACTGGTTTAATTCGTTATCTATTTCAGGCAATATAAGCGTCTGTAATTTTTTCAGCAGATTCATGGCCGATGCATAATCAAAAAAGAATTCGCTTAAGTCTGCAAGCAATAAGTGATTGAGAGGTTGTTCGTACTCTTTATCCTTGAACACCAGCTCTTCGAGGAGTAGGAAAGCCATCTTTTTTACTTCAACATCTTCCGATTCCGATGATAACTTGATTAATTCGGGTGGTGAACATAATCGCCTTGCCATGAGATTAGTCTCTCATGTTGAATCAACTCTTGCCACATGTTAGTTTTTTTCTATAATAAATGAAATAATATCAATCCAACAAAACAAGGATAATTTGAAAGCAAACATAAATTTCAAGCTAAATAAAGGTGGAGACCTGACTTATATATATTATATTACCTTTTTAAATTTTTCCTGCGCCGACAAATTTTCACACGTGGTCGACAAGACCACCTAGCAGAAACAGACCGGACTTTATAATGCGGGATAGTAGCGCCACCGCTCTACAATGCTAATTCTAAAATTTTGATTTTTGCGCTAAAAATTTATCAAATTGACAAATTTTGATATGCTAATTTTAAAAGAATAAAATTTAACTACGGTATTTTATCTAAAACCATAGTACTGGTTACCAATAACTGGTCATCCGAAACTTGCATTTCGCTTTTTTTTCTCGTCAAAAGCATAAAAATTTTGAACAATTTTAATTTTTTGACTCTTCCATATACCATCAGTTTACTTTGGATTAAACTGTTTGTTATATCACTAATGATCATACAAATATGCTAAATTGTATTTTATACATTATATGTTTAATTGTTGTTGCAGATGCATTGCATAAAAAAATCTTCTAAGTGGATCCTCAAATATACCAAGTATTTTTTAATGCCTTTTTTATAGTGAATTATGATGTAGATTTGGCTGTTTCAATTTCAATCAAAGAGTCGTTTTGGGACGACTCTCGCGTTCATCGAGGCGTGACTTCCACGCGCCAGTCACCTGTTCATTTGTGGCCAAGATAATGAAACACTCGAGTTCATGGAGCAACATCTGTGTTGGACATTGCACCTGGCACTGAATCTTGGTGCAGACTCTTTTCTAAAATCACTTGATCATTGCTATGCACCTGAAACTCTTTATTCTCTCTATTTTAGTTTAAACATTTTTTTCTAACAAAATTAAATTATTTACTATTATCGTTTTTCATCACTTAATAAACTAAATCATTGATACCTATAAATAAAAAAAATCTTTATTTATTTACATTTTCTATTTTTTTTTTTATTTACACTAAAAGCAAGACATTTTCTTCACACGCATCTAGATTCTGGATAAATTGACATAACCAGTGACAAAGTGCTGTGTAGCTCATCAATTATGATGTCAAGAAAATAGGCGGACATAGCATCGACCTCTTTTTATTTGTTTCCAGGGAAACAGAACTAAAAATAAGATAAAAGATACATGAAAATTATATTTATTCTTGTTAAATTCTACAATTTTATGAAAGAAAGTGCAGATTATTTCACTTGAAATTTAGGATTTGTAATTTTAAGTTTTTTTTTTATTTTTTAAGTTTTCATTTTTAATAAATTTTTTATTGATTCGGGAAAAAAAACCCACAAAAAACCATAAAAGGAAAAAAAAACAGATAAAGAAAATGCTTTTTTAATGACCTCAAAGAACAAATATTGGAGCCATGTTGCACATAAAAATTGTCATAGCAACGATATATAATCTCTAACACCTATTGACTACAATGATTAATGATTAAATCCATGCTAACGTACAAATTATCAATCAAACATTAATTATTAAATAATTGTTAGAGCTGATTTGATTTTATAAGCACTGATTTTTACTATTTATTAATGTTTTAATTTTTTTTAAAAAATATTTAAAAAACAATTAAAAAATTGATTGGTTTCGAGAGTATCTACTGTCTCAATGTCGCCGTTTTAAAACGAGAAGTACCGTACCGTAAGTTTGTTTCGGCTGTGTATTGATTTATTAACTTATATTTTTTTATTATTAAAGGTGATGTGCGATGACCATGGCAACGATTATTCATCCCGGTTGGATTTGGGTTGCACCTCGCGTGCACAAAGTTTACACTTTGACTTGGTAATGAATTAATTTGATTAAGTCGCATGTTTGCGCAATCTGTGGCTAGAAAAAAAAAAGTTTGGTGTTGGTTGTTTAGCACAGAGAAAACAAGCTATGCAAATAAATTGGCTAATGACTTTGTCAACAAGTTATACTCAGTATTACTCGAGTAAAAGCTATTAACAATGATTAAAAAGGTATCAATGGAATAAATCACAATTTTTTTGTTGGTTTTCTTTCAGCTTTTATTTGTATCTATATACATCATAATTTTTTTTTAAACTTGAAATTTTAATTTACAAAAATAGACAACAAACTGAGAATTTAAAATTTGGAAAATATGAACATTTACGAAAAAAAATTATACAAAATGTCAATAAAGTGCATTTAACAAAATATAGGTTTATGTCACGTGATGGACGGAATTACACACAACATTTTTTGTGTTCTAAATGATAACAAGAACATCTTTGGTGGTTTTTTTTTTTGGACATAAAATACTATAAATTGAATTTTGATTTGGCTGACATTATTATTTGAAGAACATTACTTTTGGAAAATTTACAAAATGATGATTGAATTTATGAATTTTTCTATTTTATACAGTTATTTATGTCAATAGAAGTTGAGAATGAAACTACAGCAGCTTAATCAGGTAAGAATTTATGCAATAATTGAATAAGTAACAATTAGATGCGTTCAAAGTCAAATAACTTATGTGACTTTCGTGTCTGAAATGATTTAAAACAAACAGTAAGTGACCAAAATTACGTCACTAAACAGATAAGTCACTTTTATTGTTAAGCCATTTCGATAGTGTCTCATTAATAAGTCAGATTAAGTCGGATTTGACTTTAAACGCGTCGTAGAATCTTTTAAGCGATTCTTAATTAAAGAGCACTTGGAACAATTCAATCTACTGTTGTAAACTTGTAATGAAATTATTACCTACACTGTACACTATTGAATTTTTGAGATGAATCATTAATCAATATAAAATATATGAAGAATTTAAACTTAAACTGTTATAGGAAGCAGAATGCATTTAAAACAACACTAAAATGGTTATAGAGCATTGGAATAGGTCCCCACACGAGAGCAGATTTTGCATTTAAAAAAAATTAATTATTAAATTAAAGATTTAAAAAATGTAAAATATCTTTATTTGAAATATTAAATTGATTAGCTCTAATTTAAATTTAATGTGTAGTGCTGTAGTTTTGCAGCGTATGCGGGTCAAAATTGATTGCTGTGATAAGGACGGTTATTTCAGTCATGCATGGGATTGGTAGATTGGTGCACGTGACTCTAATAATTGCCATAATCACAGTAATCAAATGATTTGCCTTATTTTTATTAAAAAGTTAGATTGCATTAATATACCTGTGTTATGAATAATTAGTTTTATTTTTTTATCAGTTAACTTAATTATTTTTCTGATATTAAGTTGATATCGCTTCAATAAATCGCTTAAAGAGTTTAGGTAGAAAATTATGAAATCTACATCCTAAAATTTCTATTATTCATTGATGAAAGTGATCTAAAGTGACATCAACTGTGAATAGGTAGCAAGATGTATTGGTCAATATAAGAGTTTAGTGACGAGTCCAGTGCAATCTGGGACTGGAATCACAAAAACTAACCACACATAGTTATTCATTAATTGAATTAATCAACAAAAAAATCGTTTTAAGCTGAGATTTTAAGGGGCTCATATTTTCTCTTTACAATAACTTTTTTTTATAAGTCTGAAAATTACCAAATAAATTGAGTGTATGTAAAATCACTTTTTGAACAGCTTCAGACAATTTCAGATTTTTTGAAAAATTTTTTGAAAAAAATTTGCCTGTGTCAATTGTCCCATAAGATAGGCTTCTGGGGGTTAAGAACGATTGTTTGGCTCTGCAGTAATCAAATCGTGAAAAACATTATTTCAATTAAAGTAATATGGCTTTTGCTTTGGATTTAGAATTCACGGATGGTTGCCAAGCAGTGACAACTCAAAACTTATAATTACACTTCAACTCCTATTCTGCATTGACATAAAACATTGACATTCAAGGGTTTGTGCAAAGATTCAGTTATCTACTGTACACCCGTAATCTATATTTGCTAAATTCATTATTTATTACTCTTTATTATTTGTTTGATCACCTAGAAAATATTTTTGAAGTGTTCTACTGACAATAATTGATAACTTTGAAACTGTGTCCAATAACATTAGGTGCATTCAATCTTAAATTAATAAATGGTTTATTGGTTTTAAACTTAAACCATAGGTTTAAATTAACTTTGAAAAAGGAACCAGACAAAAAACTTTCGTTAAACTAAAAGTTTGTTAACTCGAGGGGAAATTAGCATTGTCTTTATGGTACTCCAACTTACCATCACTTAAAAATACATAGAGAGAAAGAGAAAATGAAGTTTATAGGCACAAGTGACAACTTAGGCCATACACGTCTTAAATCTAGCAACCTGAAGCTGACATACTAAATCTGATCTTTAATAAATCTGACACAGTTTCATTAAAACACTAGGCACATTCAAAAACTTTTTGTGCTCGTTTTGTGCAAAACGAGCACGAGTCCTAAACTGCTAAACTTGTTCTAAGTATTTGAATGCGCTCGTGCTATTGTTACACGAGTGTGATGAAATGTTAATCATGTGACTAAAACAAGATCCGGATTAAGATCCGGATTAGGATCCACTTTAGGAATACACAAGATCTTAACCTGGATCTTATTGTAGTAAATCAAAATGGTTGTCCGGAAAAGAAAACTTCAAGAATTTTATCAAACGGTTTTCATTGCAAATAAAGGTTAGAAAGTATTATTTTTGGCTAAAAGTACTGCCAACTTACATTCTCTCGGTTAATGCTTTTCCAAAATGGCTGCTTAAGTTGGCATAAAAAGCTGAAAGAGCACGAGAATCTCTCTTAACACGTGGTATGAGAGGTCGTGCTATTTTTCTCGTTTTAACAGCTTAGCACTAGATGGAACACGAGTCACATGACCAAAATGGCACGAGAATCTCGTGCTATCACTCGTAGCACGAGTCGTGATTGAGTTTTTGAATGTGCCTAGTGTTAGTTAAAACGAAGTTCTAGCTGTATATGAATTTAGCAAAAAGATTTCGGTCGGACACTGTATCTTAGAGCTAAGTTAACTACATTAACATTCATTCAACCACATATAATCAAAATAAATAAACACATTTTGCAGTACTTGGATTATTTTCTTTGGTTATATTAACATTAATCTTAAGAAATATTTTAATATTCAATTTTAACTACTCAGTTCTGCAAAAGGCACATTATTGTTATTATTACTTCTAAAGTTGATCATATCATTTGAAGGAAACTCACTACATCGGATTGAGGAGAAATCTCTTGCAACTCCTAATGTTAGCGAAGTCGGTTCTTGCATTTCACTATCTCGAATGCGGCGTAGCACAGTATCAATGCTTTTTGCATTGACAGTGTGATTTTGTTGTTGCATTTCATTGGCAGCTTCTGCGAGGTATTCGTTGGGATGTTGGGATTCTCTGTGGCGTCTTAAATCTACTTTTCTTTGGAATGCTTTTTCACAAAGTCCACAAGCAAATGGTTTGTATCCTGTGTGTTTTCTTGTATGTGTGATCAAGTTGGACGATTGACTAAATGCCTTGCCACAAACTACACATTTGTGTGGTTTTTCACCTACAAAATAAAATAAGATAATTACAGCATATTTTATTATACATATTTGTCGATTGATCTAGTAAATGGTTCATGGATCAAATGGCCTATTGTAACAATATTGATAACTAGCAACTGCGGTTGACAGGTGGCCTAATTGCACTGGTATTGCACTTCTGGATTCAGGTTTGGGTACCAAAATGTGTAGAGGAGTTTTTTTTAGAGTTTTTCTGCTTTTGTTGATATGTACAGTGGTTCCATCAACTAAAAACTCGGTCTATGTAAGGATTTAGTGCGGGAGCCTAGAATTGTGGATAAAATCAATGCACCACTCATGCTGGACATATCAGGTCATAAGAAATAAGGAATAATTTACTTATTGGATGAAGAAAGATGATGGTGAGGGTTTTCCGGGGCCAAACTAAGTGGTAGTACTCGTTACTCGTGATTATCAGAAATTCTTACCCAATGATTACATTTAAATTATACGGGTAAGTGACAATAGGAAAATATATGATGCCTTTTATGCAAGGGTGCATCACATTGGTTGGACTATCGGGGCGTTATCGTAATTGACCGCCAATTACTTCAGATACAGTACACGTGTATATGCTGTGCAGTTCGGACATAGGTGGGTCCGGTGTGCAGAGCGTTTGGTCCATAGAGGTGCTACTAACACGGACTGTCCTATGTCTGGGGATGGGCACATAATTCTGTCTGGAAAATACAGCTGTTCGGTCAGCACTATGTCCAGACTGCACAGCTGTATACTGTATTAGAAACAGCTTGTTGATATCAGTTTGCGGTTTTCTTTAAAAAACAGTAATGCTGGGCGCAGACATGCAGCTATTCGCGTCGCCTAGCGATTTTGCCCCGCGATTCGCGACAGTCTATCGCCTCTGCTACAGCAGACTTGGCGCGAATCTATTGTTCCAAAAATATTTGTTGCTGTGACAAATATTTTGGAACAATTGTTGAAAAAAACAAACAAAATGGAGCAATTAGAACATGTGATGCAATACTCGCATCCCATTGGATGCGATTTGCATCGCCTGTGAAAAAGTACACAGTGGCTGTACTTTTGAAAAAAGTACATTCTTTGATCGCGCGACGGAAGTGACGTTTTCTGCGCATGCGCAGAGCCATCCGCGATTCGAATGCTATGCGAATCGCTGCATGTCTGCGCCCAGCATAAAGGTGCATTTTCATTTGCGAGAGAATTTTTCGCGCTACAATAAAAATCGCGTAGCAGTGCAAAGAAGCGCCAACAATTGCGCCGCTCTAAAAATCAAGCTCTGGCTTGCGCATTTTCATTAGAGCAAAAAAAGCCACTTCTCGCTTTCAAAAAATTTTATAAAAATTAGTTGCCATTTCATGAAATATTCATTAGTTTGAAATGTTTAGCATCAAATATTGCTGAATTTATTATTTTTTGGCTTTTCTAGATGTGGATGGCATTTGATTAATTAAGATTGAAAATAATTACTGTTTAATAATCCGTATTTCTGTCACTCTGTCGTGGAAATTAAGGACCAATATGAGACTTTGTTTCTATGACAACTGGAGAGTTATACAGATTAGTTAGCAGAAATTATCCAATGTAGAAGTAAAAAAATTTAGCTCAAGTTTCCGTGAATGTAGTTTTTTATAGCTTGCATGAAAATGAACAAGCGTGCGATTTTTGTCAAGCGATTGTTGTAAAATGAGCGCGAGAAATGGCGTTTCTCGCAAATGAAAATGCACTTTAATGTCACAACCTCTTCTGCATCTAAAAATTGTAATCAGAATAAATTATGGTTTATTCAGGTCTCAATAGATTATGTTATTCCAGAAAATTGGAATGTTGTTGGCGAATTGGTGTTAGACAAACGGGTTTTAGGCACAATAAAGTGAAATTGTGGTACAATAGTGCGGTAATCAGTTGTTAGTGTTTAGAAGTGGCACAATCAATATTGTTTGTAAAAAAAAAATTTTTGCGATTTCTTGAAGAAAAGATATATTTACTTCAAAATCAGTATACCTTGAAAATTGAATTGATTATTCTATGAAGTTTTTTTGTACAGTAGTTATTTACATCAATCTTTTATCATTTATCATAGTTCTTTTCATAAAAAATAAAGTTAAATGGAAGAGACATGGTTGGGCGTGTTATAATGGAAATCCATAATGTGTTCACTTTGGACATTTATAAAATCAATGGAGAGCGATGGTCACTAGAGATTTTTTTTTTTGTTGTTGTTTTTAAATAATAGAAAACAATAAAATATTAACTTCTCTTTTTATATATTCTATAAATATAAAAAGAAATTAAACTTTTTTTTTCCATTTCTAGACCAAAACTCGATTAAAAACCAAAAAAAAATAAAAAACAATCATTAATGCACCCAGTACCAGTATCACTGATAGGCTTAATAAAATGATAAAGAAAATTATGGAGTGCCACACCACCATAAACATTGTCTGCTTTCTTTTTCCTTTCATTACAATTTACCTAATTAACCACCGTGATCATGGACGAGATACTCGTGTCATAATTATTTTTTATGAAATAGACATATTCCATAAATAAAAAGTAAATAAAAAGTTAAAAAGGAAGCTCGTAAATCCGAATAGGCAACGCACGAACCTCTATGATTGATGTTTTGCCAACAATATTCAACAGGTAAAAAAAAAAAAAAAAAAAAAAAAAAATAGATAGCAACAAAAAAATATATGGAACGTTCATCTGAGTGTTACATTTTTAATGAGCCATCGACTGACCACTGTCCACTATAGTCATAATAAAAAAAAGACAAAGGGGGGCTGGTCGTGGTTCGTGTGGAGATGAAATGGTGATAAACAGAAGGTGGGATGACGAAGGTTGGGATTGTTTTACGACTGTGACCATGAGGGGGACCCTGTGATCCCGGACACACGCGGCAGCATGTTATTGTGCACGTGGCTTATTATACACCCATTTAGCCTTTGTTCGTGTTATGAGGAAGGCGCAATTGCTACCTGACATGCGATGCTAACATCAAGTTGATTGGAATAATTTTGAGCGAAGGCTTAATTGGATTTGGTTTGCTGGTGTTAAGTGAATTAAAGGGTATAAAAGTGGGTGGATGTTATGGAAATCTTTGCGAAAGAGCTTTGCTATTGGAGGGAGAGTTAGATATGAAATTTATGGAATAAATTAGATTTTATGGAGGTAGAATTTGTTACATTGTAGGAAGGAAAAACTAGTTTATTTGACAGTTTTGTATCTAGGATACATGTTTTCCTACATGCTGGTTGGTGGAATTATAATACAGTTACAGCTCGGCTTTGCCCGGGAATTGTGTTAAAACCCATGGAATCTCGTTAAATCCTATAGAATCCCGTTAAATCCCATAGAATTCCGTTAAATCCCATAGAATTCCGTTAAATCCCATAGAATCCCGTTAAATTCTATAGAATTCCGTTAAATCCCATAGAATTCCGTTAAATTCCATAGAATTCCGTTAAATCCCATAGAATTCTGTTAAATCCAATAGAATTCCGTTAAATTCCATAGAATTCCGTTAAATTCCATAGAATTCCGTTAAATTCCATAGAATTCCGTTAAATTCCATAGAATTCCGTTAAATTCCATAGAATTCCGTTAAATTCCATAGAATTCCGTTAAATTCCATAGAATTCCGTTAAATTCCGTTAAATTTCATAGAATCCCGTTAAATTCCATAGAATCCCGTTAAGTCCCATAGAATTCCGTGGAATCTTTACACCCCAATGATCGAGACATTGGAATGAGGTTGGCAGTGTTGAAAACGTCGTTGTGTCATCTACTGTCTGCTGCAATCACTGCTAAGGGCTTCGGACAACAATACACATTTCGACAATAGGTTTTTCTATCTGTAACAATATCGCCCCGGTTAGGATGACACTACCGCACCACACATTGCAAAGACCGAGTCATTGCAATAAGTTTTGGTGAACCCGACAATGCATCCGCAATTGTTGGGCATTGCTACCAATTGCACGCTACAACCTTCACCTCATTGCAATGACTCAACCATTGAAATGTGTGGTGTGGTAGTGTTATCATAACAGGGGCTATATTGTTACAGACAGAAAAACCTATTGTCGCGGACAACTTTCGAATGCGCATGAGCAGAACACCAACTAACAATAAAAAAACATGTATATAAATTGAGTGGAGGCTTGTAGGGATTTAAAACAATAACTAGGTCTGTTTAGTATTGATGTAGATTCTGTGGGGTTTACTTTGGTTCAAATAATAATAACTAACTAGTGCAGTGGGAAAACTTTTTTACATCCTGGCAAAGGGAGGCGGCCAGACGAGGATAATTCCGGTCACTCCAATCAAATAACGATTGTTTAGAGAATCTGCTTCACTATGCCTGTGCATATCTTGAATTTCTGATTGACACAGATTACGTAACATTATATTACATTCAATTGTACATTGCACTTTTCAATTGGACAGTGAATATTTTAGGTAATCTCAAATTGGGTATTGATGGCTATGCATACATTTCATGCGTGATGACAGAAAAAATTTATTGGAAATGGAAATGTGAAGATTTTCGCGTTATGACGAATACAAATGTCATTCAACCTTACATAATTCATAATTCTAGCGCCATCAGAACATGGTCAACCCCTTGATGATGCACGTATTGGCGCCATCAAAGAAGCAGCAGAACTTAAGCGTTGTGCTTCACAAGTAATTCAAGCAATTTGGCTTCTGTACATGTGAATGTACGTTAGTGAGTGATGTTAAGCTGTGCATGTAGCAATTGTGGAATTTTTTGAAAGATTCAACTTTTGAACGATATATAGAGAACAGGGGAATTCTCTGACAGATGTTTTAGCTGATGTACATACTTTAATTTATGAAAGGATGGATTATTTGTCAAAGTATTGATCAAGCCTAATTTTTTTATGTCATAAGGTGACCAACCATTATGTTCACACAACATAATTTATGATTGTCAGTCTATCAGGATTATTTCTACTGTTCACTTGCGTGCAATGAGCTATATAATTTGTTATTTGAACATTTAATTTTTGTATTACCAGCAGTAGTCTCCGTTAGCAAAACCAGACTATCGTATTAGATTAATGAGATCCGGATTAATGTAAAAAAAAATTGCAACAATAAGTCGATATAAAGAGACTTTGCAAAAATTGATTTTTACTTAGGATGGGTTCTCACTTGTGTTCATGCTAGCAGTAATGCTGGAGACACACTAGGCACGAAACGCGCGAATCGCGTCGCTGTGCGATAATGATCCTAAAAAATCGCTCCTGATTGGCTGCGATTTAGAATCACAATCAAAAAAGTACTGGCAGCATATACTTTCAAAATCGCTTGGCAAAAGGTAATTTTAACCGGAAATAAGCGGATTAAAAATCGCAAAGCGAGGCGATTCGCGCCTAGTGTGTCTCCAGCATTAAGCCTGGTTCTAATGCATGCGTTAATGCGCATCCGTCTTGCACTAAAGCACGATTCATACACTAAAATGTTGCGATGCATGGGAACTCTGTTGCGACACTGGTGAGCGCGAACCAATGCGCTGTGCTTTTGAGCATGTTATTGCATGTGGAGATGCATGTGAAAGTGGGGGATAAAGTTGAAAAAATTCAACTTTAGCGCGCTAGTTAAGCATTTGAGACTGGATGGTGCTTTGCTTCTTTAACGCACGCATGGGAACTAGGCTTAACAGTTACAGCAAAAGCAATAACAAGATGCAATAAAATATGTTGCCAATTAGAAGCGTTCGTGTAATCACATGACCTGCCATTTCTTGCAGGAATATCTTACTCTGTATTAATACATTCTTACCTGTATGTATATAAGTATGTTTTTTCATATCTGACTTTTGGTGGAACCTCTTTCCACAATACTGGCACGGATAAGGTCTAGTGTCCGAATGGATGAGTAGATGAGTACTCAAAGTGGATGATCTCTTAAAACTTTTTCCACATTGTTTGCATGTGAACGTACGCGTTGTCCCATGTGTGGCTTTGTGTTGGTCCAAACTGGCCGCATGACCAAATGTCTTATTGCAATCCTGACATGCGAAAGGTCTTTGTCCATTATGGGAGCGCCGAGCGTGCACCTCTAGTCCATGTGCTGTACTAAATGCTTTGTGACATTTTACACATGCGTAGAAATCTGATCCGGGTGTGGTGGTGTCTGCTGCCAGCAATGGCGATTTGCTGTCTTGGTAGTGGGAGGACACATCGTGTACCACATCTTTCCTTGTCTGGTTTTCGTCATCTGACGACATTTCCACAGTCTGCTGAATTTTGTCAGGAAATGTTGCGTCTGCTTCATCTTCCATGGCTTTTGCAGGTGACCATATCTTTGGTTGTGCTTTGAGACACAGGTTTAAAGGTCCGGAAGTTTCTTGATTTGCAGAAATGGATGGACTGTTGCTTTCTTTGGTTGTGGGATTTGATAATGGCGGTGGCCATAGTCGTACATCTGTGGAAACAAACCAAATACTATTAATTGCAGTTCTTTTATTTATATCAATCATATGGAAATAAAACTTGGCAGTTTCTACAGTACATCAAAAGATATTTCAGTTCAAAATCCCCTCTATCATTTTCGATGATTCGATCTCAAATTTGACCCTTTTCTCTCCGATAGCCCATTGGCATATTCCGAATTTTTCAGTGTTGCTGTTTAATTTTTTTTTCCTCAAAGTTAAATGTCATTGGTTGAGAAATGCATTGTATCGAAAGTATATACACTGGACATCCTGCAGATGGGACACTAGTCTTTCGCCCCAATTCTCTTATTTCTTTGTTATTTATTACACTGTCCAGCTCTGTAGGCAGGACACTTTTTGTTCCTCCCTAGGATGTCTCGTCTAGAGTATGTTCACTGCATACATTAATCCTAAATTTGACTTTTTCCCATCAGGGGCTGATGGCCCATTGGGACATTCCAACATTCTTGGTGTTAATAGACAGTTTGCGATTTCTATTGAGATTTGAGATTTTTATTATTACGAGATTTTATTTAAAATCTCGTAATTTCATTTTTCGTTCCAACACTTTTGGACGAGATTTTTGGTTTCAAATTGTCGTGTATACGACTTCACTTGCGCATGCGCACTGCCTACAAAAACAACAATTGTCGTGAAATTCTGCCGCCATTTTCCCTCCGCTTCGGCTGTAATTTTGGCAAAGTTGTGTCGATTACATTATCTCAGGTTAGTTTTTTAATCAGTCAAACACCTTGCACAAACCACAAGCCCAATACTGAAAATACAGAAGATTTTGAGTGTAGAAAGCAGCAGTGTTTACAAATTGCCTTCCTTAGCTAGCATCCATTTCTAAATTCTACTTTTCTGCACTTTTTTGCCCACTTTTCAGTCCACACACGACAGAAAAACATACTTTTCTGCACCGCAGAAAAATTTCTCTCTGAGTTTCTGCCAAGTGGGAACCTAGCATTAAAGTCATCGAGTTAACATCATTTATGCTTAGTTCCCACTTGGCAGAAATTCCAACAGAAAATTTTCTGCTGTGCAGAAAAGTATGTTTTTCTGTCGTTGGTTCCCACCTGTGGACTGAAGAGTGGGCAAAAAAGTGCAGAAAAGTAGAATTTAAAAATGGATGCCAGCTAAGGAAGGCAATTTGTAAACACTGCTGCTTTCTACACTCAAAAATTTTCTGCAGCAGAGAATTTTCTGTCGAAATTTCTGCCAAGTGGGAATCAAGCATTATTGTTTTAATACAATTTATTTTTTGCTTAATTTCTTAGGAAAATTGTAATGATTGCTATTTGCTAGATTAGAAAATTGAAATGAGACCCATAACTCTGGTTAGAAAATTGAAATTAAGCACATAATTATGGTTTATTTATTTTTTTAAGTATAATTAATAAACTTGTAAAAGTTGAAGTCATTAGAGTAAATTCCAATTGCTGTTATCGTAAAGTTTGTTTTTCATCAATCTATGCACGCGATAATCGCGTCACAAACTGATCGCAGTGACAAAATTAGTTGGGATGACCTTCAGATTGAGTCGTCATGCCAATTCTGTCGCAACTTATTGTAAAATGATCATCATACGAATTAGCCCATCGTCCGTGCAAATGCCTAAAACTGCCAATGATGCAATAAAACTTAATTATACAAAGCTATAGAATTAACGTATAATTTCATTCTTTCCCGCGCAGTAGATTAAACCTTAGAAACAAAACAAACAAAATCCATAACGTTTCCCGCAATGATAATGATAATTTTAATAAAATCTATAATCAAATAAGAATTTTTCCGATTTAGTATTTTTCATAGATTTTTCCGAAACTCACAAGTCGGCTCAATTGACCTGGAATACTTAAACTTTCCAAGAAAAAAAAAAAAATAATTAATTAACTACTACTATACAGCGGTTAGTACTGTAAATCATGTGTAGTGCAACAATAAATACATGTAACGTGGGAGTGATAGTAATTTTAAAATCAAGAAAATTTTTTTTTTTTTTTTTTTTTTTAAATTGTAAAAACAAACTGTTGATGTTGAAATGCGATCAATTCTTTGCTGGATATGGATCGGGCTGTAAAAACACTGCACGCACTGTTTATAATTTTCTTTTCTATTTTTTTCTTATATATATATATATGCGGTACATTTTTTATATGCAATTTTAGGAGTAGTTGGTAGCAATAACCACCGTTAGCCTAATTCAGTGTATGATTTATTAAAAGAAATCGACAAGCGATCGCATGAATCAATGATAGCGATTACAGTTGAGACTATAATAGTTTGTTGGTGGTTATGGTTGTGAGTCGATTCGTTTGAGCCTCTATCCACCCTCATTTCGCTTTTATTTGCCCACCTCCACTTCCTCACCTCTTCAGACTAGGTAAACATGAGTGTGTTGTCTCAGCCAAGTCGATATACAAACTGACTTGGATATTAAAACAGCAATCACGCAAATGCACTTGTATGCCGCTGCGAGACAAACTTCCTATTATCAATTTGTATTTGCTTTTTGAGTTGTGTTATATTTAAAATGAGGACTAGCTGATTCGTTGAGACTAAAAATTTCTTGTTATTGTTAAATTGGTAATGTCTTGAAAAATGAAAACAAGTACCGGAAGTGCGGACTGGATCATGGGCCGAGGATGCGATTTTTTTTAAATTGTAGATTTTTTTTTCGTAAGGAAATATTCTAGGAAATTCCTAAAAATTCAATATTGAATTTTTGGTGAATTTGATTGGTCATTTATTGAGATTGATTTGAAATGTCAATTTGTATTTAAGGTTGGGTAAAATGTCATTGGTTCAGATAGTGCATTGTATTGAAGCATATATTATGGCATCTCATTTTAATCCTCTTGTCGAGCTGAGTCGAAAAATCATTGTTTCGTGGCCCAGATTAGTGTACAACAATAAAAAAAAGTGTATATAATAAAAAAAAAAAATTAAAAAAAATAACTATATCCAACAATTCGTGCACGAAACTGAAAAGTGAACTTTTTTGCATTGTACTGAAAGTATATATTGTGGTATCTTATTTTAATCCTCTACTTGAGCTGAGTCGAAAAATCATTGTTTCCTAGCCAAAGAATGTGCACAACAATACAAAAAACCAAAATGTAAATAATTTTTAAAAATATTTTACAAGCGTTTTCGTTTGTTAACAATAGGTGTGTTCAATCCTGAAAAAGAAAAGTCACTTCTTATCTGCCTTATGGAAAAGTGACTTCTCAATGAACACACTTAAATTGTTCATGTATTTTTTTTGTATTTTTACTGTGGAATAAAAATTAGATTTCGTTGATAAAATTGTCGATTCTGGTCTATTCCAAAATGGTACCAAAGTCAAAAATGGTACCAAAGTCAAAAATGGTACCAAAGTCAAAAATGGTACCAAAGTCAAAAATGGTAATAAAGTCAAAAATGGTACCAAAGTCAAAAATGGTACCAAAGTCAAAAATGGTACCAAAGTCAAAAATGGTACCAAATCTAAAAATGGTACCAAATAAAGTTAAAAATGGTACTGTTTGGAGTCGTGAAACATCAACGATCTAATCGTTTCCAAGATGGCTGCCACTTTTGTTAGCACTGAGCATGTGCAGTAAAAAGAAGTGACTTCTATAAGGCAAAGAAGTGAGTTGTGTTTGCCTTTTCTCTAAAGACACTTACGTCACTTCTATAAGGCAAATATGACGTAAATTACGTCATATTTGCCTTTTAATGCTTAGTTCCCACTTGGCAGAAATTCCGACAGAAAATTTTCTGCTGCAGAAAATTTTGAGTGCAGAAAAGTATGTGGACTGAAAAGTGGGCAAAAAAATGCAGAAAAGTAGAATTTAAAAATGGTTGCCAGCTAAGGAAGGCAATTTATAAACACTGCTGCTTTCTACACTCAAAATTTTCTGCCAGAGTTTCTGCCAAGTGGGAACTAAGCATAAAAGTCATTTCAGGCAAATAAGTGACTTTTCTTTTCAGGATTGAATGCCCTAATGTCATGCATTAGGACAATGGACTTCAAAGCAATGATTTTTTGACCCAGCTCAACTAGAGGATTAAAATAAGATACCGGTATCACAATATATACTTTCAGTACAATGCATAGGTCATTTGCGCTGATCACAAAAACCTATGTACGTATGAACGCATGAATGTACAAACGTATAAATAAAAAAGTTATACGTTTGTACGTTCAAGCGTTCATACGTTTACGTTGATTCGTGATGAGTGGTTGCGCAAACAAAAAATCACGTAACAACATGGTGTCAATCGATCTAATGCTGATGTCACTCGGACCTAATTCAAATACCCGTTGCAGTCAATGATGGTGGTGTGTTGGTGCTGGTGGCGGGGAAGGTTTGTTATTTCCACGTCCTCGGCTTCTAATACTGCGTCCTAGGCTTCTACCGCATGTTTGGCCCATCATTTTTGCAAATGGCGGTTTGCAAAAGCGGAAGCAGGCTAATTTGTTTGTTATGCGCATGCCCATAGCAATACGTTTATACGTTCAGGCGATGAACGTTTGGACCAATGTAAGAATTCAATCGTTACGTTGATCTGTACGTTTTAACAATCCTGTATCAACGTATCTACGTATGAAACATACGTTCATACAAATTTCAAGTGCACAAATCCTCTATTATCTTGTGAGCGTTTTTATTTGTCAACAATGGCATGCACGTTTTGGGGCTACAAAATAATGATTTTTCGACTCAGTTCAACGAGGGGATTAAAATGAGATGCCATGATACAATCCATTTCTCAGCCGATGACAGCCTTGGGATAAAATGAGTTTATACTTTATATCAATGATAAACGGGCCACGTGGCTTAAATAATTACTTTAATCACACTTAATCATCCAATCATATGCATTTCATCAGGTCACATTACTAAATATTTCAAATTTAAGTCATAAAAACATTATTAAATATTAAATAAATGACAATTATTAAATATTTGTCATTTATTACCTGTCATTGATGTGTGATGTCTGACACTGGAGTAAAATGGCGGTTTCCATAGTAATTCTTTGGGTACATGTTTGACTATAGCTGACGAGCAGTGGAATAAAAGTCTTGTTGGCCATGACGTCACACTCAGCGGTAGTATTGGACTGTTTGGACCGTAGAACGGAACGTCTTCGCCTGTGGTTGAAATAAAGAAATAAATAAAACATTAAAAAAAAAAATTGACATTTAAATTTAATATTTATTTCAGTTAATAAGTTATGATTGTGTTCTTCTAACCTAGATATAATTGCTAAGTTATTCGCTGTCTGCTTTCTCCTGACACTTAATTGCCAATAGCGACGCTTGGGGGTGTGATGATGAGAGGGAAGTCAGTTTTTTTCTTTCTGAGTTTAAAGAAAATTGCACACATTTAAGTTGTCTTCCCCTGCAGGGTTTCTGTTTTTCATATTGGGCAGGTGATGGCGATGTAATTTGATCTTTGCAGGTAGTAGTTACAAATCTAAGTGTAATGAAATGTGGTTTTCTATTTATTTTAGCTGTTTTCTATATTTTTTTTATTATTATTTTTTTTTTAGAAAAGGACCAAAAAACACCATCTGTGATTATGAGGTGTGTAATTTGGATTGTGGTGGTGAGGCTACGTGGCGAAAAAGTAAGTTTGCTGGTGTGTAATTTTTGTTTCATTACATGTTCACCTGGTGAGCAAAATCTAATAAAATTGATAATGTCTTTGACTTTAAATTCTGTGATTTTTTTTAAGGTTGAGTAACCGGATGGATGAAGAAAGGAAGAACGATTTAAGGAAGACGTATAGAAAGGTATTTTTGGTTTCCAATAATTGTACGTTCACATTGGTTTAATACCACTTCGTAACGTAACACAAGATGGCTGCACAATGCATTGTGGGTTTAAAATCACCGACGAAAACTTAAGTTCCTACTTCAAAATTGATTTTGAAGTAGGAAGTAACGTAACTTAAGAAATTACGGCAACCAATGAAAAGACAGCTGCTTCTCGCATGAAAAACGAGATGGAATGAGAAATTACGTGATTGGTCATTGAGAACAAAACCATGCATTACTTTTCTCACGTTATGTTACATTTTCTAAATGTGAACTAACCGTAACAATAAAAAAAGTATTAGGGATTTTGTGATGTTTCGTACGAGATTTATTTCATGCCGAGAATGCCAAAATAACGAGATATTGTTAAAATCTGTACGTGTTTTAATTGTGCAGATGACGTAATCCACACAAAATCGCACAAATTTATGATTTTGTAAATTTATTGTACATTTAATGATTTAATTAATTAATTGATTAATTGTGTGTATTAGGTTTTATGGTCAATGGGAATACTAGAAATGGGAAATATTGGACACTTGCAGCTGCGTTATGTACAAGGTAAGGAATTTGATGGAATTATAATGAGACTTTTGGGGCGGTAATTTCGAAAAATCAGTTAAAATAAGTCATTTTATTTAGTTTACGGCTCGTTGAGGATAGTGATGTAATCAGGGTGTGAAGTGTATTGTCTGTTATTTTATATCGCAATCAAATATAATTAACTTAATGCTGTGAATATCCATGACGAAACTGTTTTTATCGTGCTGTCGCTACGTTAGAATTCACATACTATAACGGCAGCCCAGAGATATTTCCGAATTTTTTTTTAACGTTTAACGTTTATCTCAAAACAATTTTATTAATTTTTTTGCGAAATGGGTGGTTATTGGCACAAATCCATATTATTGTTGAATTTAAGTTTGCCATTAAATGGTCGTGGTTTTGATGGATTTGTCGTGGATCTGATGGATTTGTCCTGGATTTGTTGAATTTGTCGTGGATTTGATGTATTTGTCGTGGTCCACGACAAATCCATCAAATTCACGACAAATCCATCAAATCCAATATAAATCCATCAAATCTACTAGAAATCCATCAAATCTACTATAAATCCATCAAATCTACTAGAAATCCATCAAATCCACTAGAAATCCATTAAAACTACTAGAAATCCATCAAATCTACTAAAAATCCATCCTTCAAATCCATCAAATTTACTAGAAATCCATCAAATTTACTAGAAATCCATCAAAACTACTAGAAATCCATCAAAACTACTAGAAATCCATCAAAACTACTAGAAATCCATCAAAACTACTAGAAATCCATCAAAACTACTAGAAATCCATCAAAACTACTAGAAATCCATCAAAACTACTAGAAATCCATCAAAACTACTAGAAATCTATCCTATAATCCATCAAATCCATCAAATTCATCAAATCTTCTATAAATCTATCAAATCTACTGTAAATCTATTAAATCCATTATAAATCTATCAAATCCACTATAAATCTATCAAATCCATTATAAATCTATCAAATCCACTATAAATCTATCAAATCCATTATAAATCTATCAAATCCACTATAAATCTATCAAATCCATTATAAATCTATCAAATCCACTATAAATCTATCAAATCCATTATAAATCTATCAAATCCACTATAAATCTATCAAATCCATTATAAATCTATCAAATCCACTATAAATCTATCAAATCTATTATAAATCTATCAAATCCATTATAAATCTATCAAATCCATTATAAATCTATCAAATCCACTATAAATCTATCAAATCCACTGTAAATCTATCAAACCCACTGTAAATCTATCAAACCCACTATAAATCTATCAAACCCACTATAAATCTATCAAATCCACTATAAATCTATCAAATCCACAATAAATCTATCAAATCCACTGCAAATCCATTAAATCTACTGCAAATTTAATCCAAGTTTTCGACAAATCTACAGCTTTTTTTTTTATCAATTCTGCTACAGACGAAACATCACAGTTGAGGTATGGTTCTTGTAAAAATTTAACACGAAATCAAGTATAAATTTCTAGAAAATCTATCAAATTCACACCAAAATTTTTCTTATTTATTTATCCCAACACCCACTTATTCTCTTTCTAAATACACCTATATTGATTTTTTTTTTCACATTCTCTACTTCTAATTACATGATACAAATATATAAATCGAAGCTTTCTATAACCCTTCTATGCCCCTCTAATTTGCTTTAATACAAAACACACGACTCTTTGTTTCCTATACATCTCCTAATCTTGTATCGATCTAATTAATAATTCTTTTATTAGTGAATCCATCAGCACCAATCACCAATTTCCTTCCTAACTGCTGCTGACATGGCGTCCTCTGATCACGATACAATTGATTTCATATTCAAACACCGGGTTCTATTTCAAGAGCAATACAAACCCCTGGCTTAGCACAAGGGGTGTCCCTTAATGACACACAACGGGGTAGGGTGGAGTTGACCAAATTCATGAATTAATAACAACCAAGGGACTTTAGCACACCTGTTCCAGTAGCAATGACGTTGTCAAGGGTCGAAGTGTGGGCTTTGCGGCAAGTGCCGTTTTTTATGAATGGGAGATGAGAAACAGCTGCTTTATTTCCTCTGGTTTTGGTTTAATTTCATTCGGGGTTTGTTCTAGGACTGGGGGTTGGTTAATTAGGGGTTTATAAGCATGGTGGATGTATATGAAAGGGTTTTTTTATATTTTTTTAATTTTTTTTTTGGTGGTTGGATTTTGATGTGGTGGTTTTTGGACAATGAAAGTTTTAACACGCGTGCACTTTTTGTCACTGATTAAGTGCACACATGTTATGAATAAGAGATTAGTGAAATCTATATGGAGGTTTGAATTAGAAATTAGGTTTTGGGATGAAAAAAATAAAAGGGATAATGTTAAAAGTTGTTGTATTGATTTAAGAGTGCAATGGAAGGTCGGAAATGTGTTTTTTTTTTTTTTTTTTTTGTAGAAAGTAATGTTGTGGGAAGTGTAATTTAAAAAAAAAATTAATTATGCCAAATGTAAGAAAATAATCACATTTGCTAAAAATAACACATTTTCTGCATACATTGATCGATTTAATCAAGTTTCTCATTATAAATGACTAATTTCACATAATTTTTCACTAAAACTGGCTGTTTTGGTTAAATTTTTGACTAATTTATTTATTTATATCAGATTTTTAACTTAAATTGATTGATTTTTTATCAAAATTTAACTAAATTCAACTCAATCTTTTATTAATTTTCTTGTGTTTGAGTTTTGACAATTTTTTAAAAATTATTTGTGTGAACTTAAAATTTGATTGATTTTGAGGATTTAAGAAAACTATTGGACGTAATTTAATAAAAAAAAAAAAAAATTTAAAAATAAGCATATAGCTTTAAAGTTCCGTATAAAAATAAAATATTAAATAAATACTCTAAAAAAGTCACTTTTATTACTAAACTCACCGTTTTTGATTAAAATAATTATTTTTTTCACATTTGATATACAGATTCAATAACACCATATTTTCGAAAAAAATTAACTTTTGGTTATGCCTATTTAATTTCATACAGCTGTCAAACCTTTCTCATAATTAATTCAACTTTTTACTCTTTCATCGGTTTTTTTAATGCAAAAGCTTGGATTTGTTGCTGTTTTCAGCCTTATTCAATACACCCTCATACATAATTAAAACCGACATTTCCATCACCAACACAAACTTGTGTTATATTTTTTAAAACAATTAATTGCATTAAAAAAATCAAAATATCGTCACGTGATATCAAGTTTCCTTCCAAAAATCACTGAAAAATATGAAAAATTGATTTTTTTTCTAATAATCATCGTTCAATTTTTCTTTTTTTTTTTTTAATTTTAAAATTTGAATTGAAATTTCCTTGTGTCGCGCCAACAGCTGCATTAATCACTTGGTGCAATTTCGATGACACATCTAAAAATGCGAATAAAACGTATATAAAATAAAATAACCTATTGACTTATATTACATTAAAAAAATTATATTTTTATATTACAATATCAATGAGGGAAATGAATGAGATTTTTTGTTATGATGCCACATGTTGTTTTCAAGATAATGCTGAATCCGTATTTAACGGTTGTGCCTACTAGATCGGTTTATTCGGGTTCATGTCCCTGTGATTTTTTTTGTAGTTGTATTATGGGCTAAAAATGATATTGGCAAACTAAAAATTTAGAAAAATTTTAATAATAATTTTTTTTGAGAGAGAGGATACTTTTGCTGCGCAGTTTTAGTGCGCCACATGGTGTAAGTCAGTGAAGAATTTTTATGTTGTGGCGCCTCTAGACACAGAAACTTAATTGTAAACCCTATCCAAGATCGACTGGTTAAGATAAGTACTTTTAAATTACTCAAATACACAAATTTAGTTGTAAATGTACGCATGCACAAAGCTGCATTGTAGCACAAAGCTGCATTGTTGTAAAATTTGATCATTTCAGTTGGAAAAATGGACCTAAAAATTAACTCATTAAATATTGAAATCAAAAGTAACTTTTCTGGTTTTGATTACATTTGAGACACGTTTTAGGACCCTATTACTTGTAAAACAAGTCATTTTGCATCAACTGGTCAGCTCATTGTACTAACGAGGCGACGTTTGCAGTGTTATCACTGCACATCATCTTTTTAAATTTCTAGTTTTAGAAGTCTCCCCTTCCCAGCGCTTCCTTGTTTCCCTTTAATGAATAAATCAGTCATGTTAACTCTTTTAAATTAACCACATGTTCTCCTATTTTATTTCAATTCGTAAGAACATAATATTCATTTGTGTAGTAAACCAAAATTTCGACTTTTTAAGGGGTCTACGACATCACATTGGTTCATTGGATCAAGCATCGTTTAAAACTCTTTAAGGTCAAGTGTAATCAAGATTTTAATTTTAATATGTGAAAGACTGTTAACAATAACATGTATTTCATTCTTTAGACTATTTTATTGTTGTACAGTGAACGCTCTCTAGACGGGACACCGTCGGGTCCGGAAAAAAGCGTCCTGTCTACAGAGTGTCTGGCCTTGTGGGTGACGCCCTGTAGACGGGACACAAGCCAAGTGTCCCATCTACAGAATTTTTCCAAAAAAAATAAAAAATGTAATGAAAAAAGTGAAAAAGTAATGATTTTTGTGGGTGATGTCCTGCAGACGGGACACTT
>JH431624.1:81834-115626 GCA_000239455.1 Strigamia maritima | reverse complement strand
AAAAAAAAAAAAAAATAGATTTGGGTTCAGGAATAAGTGTCCCGTGTACAGAGCTGGCCCGTCTACAGTATTATTTTACAGCAAAAACAATGTCTAAACTCTGTTTCCAAAACATTGCAAGAAACTCCCATTGGCTAGAGCCTTTTCCCAGCAATTTTTTAATACACTTCATAAAACGAACAAAAGACGATCATAAAAATGACCACATATGGTAGTTTTTGGTGGTTTTTTGTATTAATGTGCAAGCAAACAGGCTCCAACCAATGGGAGTTTCTCGCAAAGTTTTAGAGACGGAGTTTAGTTGGCTCGCCTTGTTTGTCGTGCAATGCATCATGGTTGAACAAGCATTGATCGACATCACCAGTTCTGATTGTTAACAAAACAACCATCTGCGCGCAGAGTGTTGAAATTCGACCAAACCTGAGAACTAGTTCTAGGTCGTTTAAATTTAAATTTTAGGAAGGAATGTTATTCGACCACCATGATGCATTGGATTTTTGCTAAAGAATATTGGATATGTTATAAAATAATAAATATGCTTCAATAAAATATTCTAAAGAATGAAATACATGTTAACAGTCTTTCACTACACTTGATCTTTAAATAATATAATTTTTCAGAGATATTTTTGAAAAATCTTAAAGAAAAACCCAATGTTGAAGTTGTGAAAACAAGCTGATGACAATATAAAAAAGCGAAATCAAATTGAGAATTTGCGTGAGTGTTACGAGGTGTGACATAAACCCTATGTATTTAACATGGGGAATACCAACTGTGACGTCAGCAAGCGGCCAACAATGTTCTTCACCAAGCTCAAATGTCCGGACAAAAGTCATTTGTCCGGACTACAGAGGTAATAGCTGCGATTGGCCATTTACATGCAGTCTTACCTGTGCGGTCCGGATATAGCGCCGACCGGAAACCTGTCCAGTCCGGACACAATGGGCTGGGCCCGGACCCAGCCATGCAAAAATACCTGTGCAGTCCGGGCAAAAATTGGTTTGTCCGGATTAAGCAGGTAATTTAGAGTGCACGGGATAATTCGGTTTGTCCGGTGTCCGGACTGCACAGGTTTTTTAGCATGGCTGGAGATTGTCTGGGTTCGGGCCCAGCGCATTGTATCCGGACTGGACAGGTGTCCGGTCGGCACTAGGTCCAGACCGCACAGGTTATGCTGTAAATAAAAATCATTTCGCCCATTTTAATAAATGGCGAAAATTATTCAGCTATAAAATATCTGATGTCGTAAACTCTTTCAGGTACTTTTCTCTTCTAAATGTTTAATTTTGTCTGTAAAGGCTTATATACAAATACAGTTGAACACTGCACATTTCATCACAGTGACGAGTTTATAAGTGGTGATATGCTACCCCTGGATTTAACAGAAAGGAATCTGTCGAATTTTTATTCTAAATCTAGATTCCAGGTGCAGAATAATATAGTTCCTTATATGCACGGGACAATTGTTAAAAAACGTCATATACTCTACCAAATTTACCAAAAAAAAAGTGATTGGTTACTGGAGAGATATTACAATTTTCGATTTTTGTCGTCATAAAATTTTATAAATGATCTTATTTTTTTAAAAAATAAATGCATTTTGTGATATATGGCAAGATACATTTTTTTAAGTGATTGTAGGGATTGATAAAGGAAGAAAATGTATAAATTAGACATGTAAATTAATTTTTTTTGCATGATTCAGAAGTTATAAATAATATTGCTTCAGTAGAATATATAAGTGAGTTGGAATGTATGAACATTTTTTAAATAGATTAGTTGTTGAAAACAACGGAATGTGTCTCTTTCACAATTTGTTCCAAACATGTGTACAGTGTTATTTCCTGCAATTCAGAACAATACGGTCAATCAGTCTAGGAAAAACAGATTAATTGCAATTACTGCAACTGCAAGCTTAACATTAACCAAAGATTGCAAATCTCTGTCGCAGCTGGTCAGAAGTCTGACAAACAATAGGAACTATCGCTTAATAAAGACAAGCTACTATACTTTGATCTTAGACAAAAGACCGAGAAATATCGGAGGAATCACTCTGTATATATAAGGAAAGTTTTACGCAATTAACAAATCCACACATAGATGATGCATAGGAATGAATGGATAGATGGATGGAATAAGCAATGTGAGATTTTGTATGGATTTTTCAAATAGTCTATCAATTCAGGACGCATATAGTTGTTTTTTTTAAAAAAATGTGAAATTTAATGTTTTAAACTAAGGTTTATGATGTTTTCTGGAATGGCTTAGTCAATATATGAAATTGTTTTTTTTAAATATTTTTTTATTTTTTTTTTTATTAACATTTATGCAATTGTTCCTATATTGAGTGTTCCTATATTTGTTCGCTTAAGTTTGTTATAACAACAGAACAATTTAATATAGCAGGTGTCAGGAAAGCAAGCGTGCATTTTAAGTATAGCGGAATTATTAAAAAAGAATATATAAAAAAAAAGACTCGGTGGAAAAACGATGGCGTGTGCATGTTCAGTGTCCCATGACGAACGTCTGCCTGGTCATCTCAACGCTCGTTGACCACCTGTGCAGGTATTGATGCACAGACTGGCCAAGAAAGTGATTAAGTCTATTCATTTTTTGATGATTTTTGTGATATTTTAACAAGAAAATGCGACTTATCACATAAAACTACACCAAACAGATTTTTTTGCATGAAAAACAATAACGCTCATTCTAAAAACAAAAAAACAAAAAAAAAAAAAAAAAAATTCGAAAAAAAAATTTGAAATTTTTTTTTATTTATTTTAACCCTAGAGGGACTTAGACTTAGGGGATGGTTAAAATAGGGGGGAAGATGTTCTGCCTTAAAAAAAAAACCCTGTAGCAAATAAATTTCCACAGCAATTTGAAAATCTCTTCAAATTCAGGACAAAAAAATCTCAAAAATTAATTCAAAATCCCTCAAAAAAATCATAAAAATTAGAATTTTTTTTTTTTTAAAGAAAAAGTGGTCAATAAATGGCTTACCGTCTCTGTCTAGCCCTGGTACCTGTTGCGGCGCACTTAACGTTGGGTTCCACTTGTTTTGCGGACCACGTTTACTCTTGACAAGGAACGAACGCGGCATGGTTTATCGGTGACGAGATACTTTAGCGTCTGATTGCATGAGGTTAACAGGTGACGGGGAGCTGGTGCGCTCTCGGAGCACGTGCCCTACGCGGTGCCAATCACGAGTCGGCGTTGTTGCTGCGCCAGCTGCTACCTGTCCGTTGCTAAGATACCGAGACGGCGCGTGCGCGCTACCAATACATCTACGCTTTCTGTCTCCCCCTCTCTTCCTCACTTGACTGGACTTGAATTTCCTTGGTCTGCTCACAGGGTTCCTTAAATCCACCTGTGATGGCGTGGCAGGTGTGAAAGGGCACCATGAAATCTCCCTTCTCCCTCTTTTTCTCTCTAAAAATACACCTGAAGAATAAAATATGGACACAAGGTGTATTTTTTTTTTTGTTTTAAAGGATGTGTATTATTAATTTAAAATATATATACTAATGAGATTTTTAGTCTTAAATGGGTTTTTGGCAATTATTTTGTGTTTTTGTAATAGTTGACGGATTTTTTTCAATTTACATGCCGCAAAAAGTTGATCTTTTCCGGTATTGAGAATACAAATTACCGTTAAAATTTTAAAAAAAGGTCAGATTGGATTTTTACAAGCAAAATTGCAATTTTTTGAGGAAATTAGGTGGTAAAATGTTGTGGAGATTTTTAGTTAGCACAATCATATGTGGATAAAGATAGATTAAATCTTTAACTCTCGACAATGTGTAATCAAATTTTCAGATTTGGAAAATTTAAGATTTTTTTTTTTTTTATAATTTAATTTATAAATTTTATAAGACATTTTGTGGTAAAATTGAAACTAATTAAACGTTGCAGATGGTATTACCACTTGTTGAGACGCGGGGGCGTTAACAAGGGCTTTACTGGCGATTGGTCGATGGCGTCCTAAGTTCCATTTTAAGTAGTGGGCGGGAATAGTATTGCATCAATCATCGTTTCATAACATTTTGTAGGTTAGTTTTGATTATGTCTTGTATTTTTTATTGCTCTGATTAATTGTCAATTTAAAAATTATAAAAAAATGGGAATAAATCGATCAAAATATTTTGCACAGTGTACAAGATTTTATATTAGATAATAAAAATGTATTTGTAGTTGTACCTAATTAATGATGAGGATATATGAGAAAACATCTCAGGTGCTCGATTTCTCACCATCTGTCTAAATAGCACTGATTAAAGTGTTTAACTTGGCCTATTTTAAGAGTTTTTTTTAGAAAATATCTTGAACATGTTTTTTAAATTTTTAAAATTATTGAGTAATAATAATAGGCTCCTTTAGATTTTAAAAAATGTTTTTGTTAAGTAATCCTTTTTTAATTTTTTGGGGAATTTTCTAGAATTTTCTGGAATTTATTTTTTGGCTTTTGATGGATATTTTAGATTTTTATTGGATATTCGATATTTTAGATTTTTATTGGATATTTTAGATTTTTATTGGATATTTTAGATTTTTATTGGATATTTTAGATTTTTATTGGATATTCGATATTTTAGATTTTTATTGGATATTTTAGATTTTTATTGGATATTTTAGATTTTTATTGGATATTTTAGATTTTTATTGGATATTTTAGATTTTTATTGGATATTTTAGATTTTTATTGGATATTTTAGATTTTATTGGATATTTTAGATTATTATTGGATATTTTAGATTATTATTAGATATTTTAGATTATTATTGGCTATTTTAGATTTTTATTGCTTTTATTTTTTATTTGAATTTTTATAATTTTTGGATATTTTAGATTTTTTTTTTTTAATACCGTATTATAGTTTTATTTAAAATTTATATTTTTTTTTTTGTAAAAAACTACTAACTCATCAGCAGTTATACCCCTACTCCGCACTCCTTTACTTTGATCACTCATGCCATTTCATACAAATAGAAAAATTTACCAAAAAATTAAAAATAGCGTTAAGCACAGATTATAATTTTTAATTTTTGGAAATTTTTCTGACCACTAAATTTATCTAACCATTAAATAATTAATCCAGTTGAAAATAAATTCTAAATAAACTAAAAAGTTAGTTCATTGGACTCTCCTATTTGATTGCTTGAAATCTGCATCGCCAATCTGTTTTACCTTGAATTTTATGCAGCTGGATATTACGAGACAGCACCTCAGTCTTACTATCTGAGTACACAGATACACGGAATTCTTAAACGGCTCGTGCCGACAAGCATCGCTTTAGGCTAAGAGGATTGGCTGCTTGTGCCACGCGAACACCGCACTCAATAGTCCCCCCTTCCTACTGACTCTTCGTGGACTACTTTTTTTTTCATTTCGACTTTGGCCTTCACCGCTAAGATATTTATCTTCATGTTTTCGGGTTTCCTTTAACTTGTCTGTGTCAAACATAAAAAAACGGTTTTTTAGTAAAAATATTATTTTTGTGGATTTTAGATGAGTAACAAACAGTCCCAGTGGCAGATTTATCATTTGTAGGCCTGATATTCTACTTGCTGCAAGCTTACTACTTTCGGTTATACTTTCAGTTACAGTTATAAATTGTAGTTATAGTTTTCCACTATAATTATAGCTATACCGGAGGTTTTTATAAGGGAAAAGTAGCTGCCGCAAACTCGTATTGGCTTGCCGATAATCGGTATCGGAATATCCATTGGGAAATGCGTCATTGAGTATCCGGTTTTTTGGGGGTTTATTTGTACTTTTTAGACATCAGAAAATCAAGGCCTACATTAATAATGTGGGTTATTTTTTTATACATTTTTATAGGTAGATGGAAACTTAAACTCTAGGGGCTCCTGTCACCCGGGCCTCTATAAATCCGCTTCTAGTACATCTAATAATTGTATTTGAATTTAATACTTAGTTTATGTATGTATTAAATCTTGACACTTGTAATAAATGTTATATCCTGGTTGATTGGTATTCCAATGGAAGCTCAAATAAATATACAGGTTCATCGAAAATGATGGACGGGGTTTTGAATTCAAATATCTTTTGCGAGCTAGATTAAGTTTTTTTTTTTTTTTTTTTTTTTTTTTTTTTTTTTTAAGATTATTTATGTTAATTTATATGTTACTACTTTTATTTATAAGACGATAACATCATCAAACGGTCTTTTTTGGGGGAAAAAATGGTTAACCGCATTCAATTTACAAAGTTAAATAAAACAACAGCAAGAATTAAGTCATTCCTTACATGAATTGCATTGCATAATCCATTTTTTTGTTTTCTTTTCTGTTGATCCAAATCCGCTTATCACTGCATCTGCTGCTATTTTGAATTTCAAAAGTAATTTTTTTTTATATAAAAAAAAAAATAATATATTAAATGAGATATTACGTAATTTCACCTTCAGCTGTTGGCTAAAACAATTATGAACAAAATAAATTATTATTTTCTTTTATTTCTCTTTCTTCGAACGTTTTTCCTAACTTTCACACAACTAAAAGTCTAAAGATCACACTTTTCTTTTTTAAAAAAAAAATATATTTTTATAGTTTATTATTCTGTTTTTATGTGCTTTCTGGATTGTGAAACTTGAAAAATCATTGAAAAATGTGTTTTGTAAGCTGCGAAATTACATGGTAAGTTGAAAAAAATATAATTTTCTAAAATTTGCTTTAAATTTGACTATTTCAATTTTTTGCTTTAATTCGAAAATTGTTTACAGCTGTGAAATTATCTCGTATTTTGATTCCTTGATGTTAAAATATTAATTCGAAAATATTTTAATTTAAAAAAAAAAAAAAAAAAATCACAAAATTTTGAATTTTGTGTAGTATAATCAAAGGCTTAATAATCCCTTTTGGCTCAATGGTGGGTTTCTATGACACTTGAATAGGACGAAACACTTTCCTTGTCAAGTAAATGACATACTGATGCTACTGCACTTTGATTAGGCCTAAGTCCAAATCCTGGTGATTGCAGCCTTATGCCTTTGGGTTGTGATTTGATTCGTGGCTCCCGTGACTTCACGTGTGTCAATGGTTTATGTCCCTGAGGGACGCCGAAATCTCTCGCGTGCTTGGTTTTTTTTCTCGCAACTTTTAAATGTGATGCTGGTGTCTCTTATTTTGTGTTAAAGTAGGGCTGCAGGCTTTGGAGCTGCTAAGATGACATGTTCTGAGCTGTCAGGTGAGGACTGGGTGGGGTCTTTTGATTGTCTCACCTGAATTTTTTAGTTTTGTGGTTAAGGTAGAGGGGGTTGGGGGATTATTATGTAATTTGTCAACAGGAATGTGGAGCTTTGTACTGTGCTCAGAAATAATTGGGTCTGAATTTCCTGATCAACATTTTTAAGTGTTTATAATATTTTTATTTTTTAGTCGAGGGTTAAAATTTATAAAATATTTGTGTAAATCAAACTTCTGAACATACGAAGGTAATGCCCATATTTATTTCTGACCTTAACAAGAATTTATGGAATTTTGCTATATAAACTTTAATATGTGACATAAGGCCGGTAGAACTAGGTTAGCAGTCATAAGTAGCAGTCGTATTTTTTATTAATGTGTGAGTATTTGCGATCCATTAAAGGATTAAAATGTACTAATAATACATTTAGTATATCATAATACAGAGACTTTTTGTGGACAAATTGAGAGTCTGAAATAAATATTTCAAAAACTGCTTTCTTTCATAGCCAGTTAGCCACACAGGTTAATTCTGAAGATTTATATAGGTTTGCGCAGTAGGTAGAATATTGACCCCCCCTGTAGCGGATAGGCCCCAGATTTCCTACTTTTAATTAAAACTTTCTGTTCAGGGACAAATTTATAAGTTTGCAGGAGAGGGCTCTGTGTGAGCAAAGATCTCCAAAAAGGTGACATTTAGACACGGTGCATGAAAAACAACATTTATTTGTTTGTGAATCATGTTTTTATATCGATTGTATTACAGCAGTAAATCGAGAAGCTTGGTTTAGGGTTAAGAAAAGTGTTTTTTAATATTCTAATATTTCACTAGGGGTAATACAGAAAAGGCACAGTGTGATTTAGACCTGGTAAAAAGGCAATGCATGATAATTATTTGCAGCAGTGAATGCAAGTAAAAATGTGATATTTTAGAGTTTACTTACTACTAAGTTTACTTAGGTATATTTTTCCCGTATAATTATGGCCATGAATAGTGTTAACTTGTTTGTGTATACACTCTTTTCATTATATGCCGAGTTTTCTTACTGTTGTTATGCTGTAGCTGTACCGGGGGAAGAGTGCCTGCCGTAAACTCAATAATTAAATCTTGTAAGGTAAATCTTTAGTTTTTTTCACTTTTTTTTGGGGTATTATTTTACAAGATGTAAATTCTTTATTTTCTTTGCATTTATACAAACTAATAATCTATAAAATCTAGAAACAAAAGTTAGCTACGTGTTCTTGTGAGTCATAAATCTGCCTCTGCCGGTTTTCAAGATGTTCCATTGATGAGAGCTATTAGAGGATTTGCGTACTTGAAATTTGTACAAACGTATCAACGTATCAACGTATGTTTCATACGTAGATACGTTGATACGTGATTGTTAAAACGTACAGATCAACGTAACAATTGAATTCTTACGTTGGTCCATACGTTCATCGCCTGAACGTATTGTTATGGGCATGCGCATAACAGACAAATCGGCCTGCTTCCGCTTTTGCAAACCGCCATTTGCAAAAATGACGGGCCGAACACGCGGTAGAGGCCTAAGACGCAGTATTAGAAGCCGAGGACGTGAAAATAACGAACCGTCCCCGCCACCAGCACCAACACACCACCATCATTGACTGCAACGGGTATTTGAATTAGGTCCGAGTGACACCAGCATTAGATCGATTAACAACACGTTGTTACGTGATTTTTTTGTTTGCGCAAACACTCATCACGTATCAACGTAAACGTATGAACGCTTGAACATACAAACGTATAACTTTTTTATTTATACGTTTATATGTTTGTACGTTCATGCGTACATACTTTTTTGTGATCAACGCAAATCCTCTATTACTTGTACTTGTAGGCAATCTTTAAAAGTATTTTTTTTTTCAATTTATGGTAATTTAAAAAAAAAACACCTACCTATTAAATAGACCCCACAAACCACAAGAAACGAAACTATAGAGTACCAAACAATTGCATTCCACAGATGATTTTTCTATCAAATAACAATGTAAGCTGTAATCTGTGAAAATAGCACATCAAAGCTTAAAAGCCCAACTTAGTTTTTTATTTAAAGAATGAAGGGGAAGGCGGGATAACAGCATTCAGTACATACTTGACATTTAATTGAAGGGTTGTGTAAACTTGTTAAGTAAAATATCGGTAAGTAAAGAATATAATGTGAACTATTGCAGTAACCGCGGAAATAATTATTGCTGTGCAAACTCATGTCATTATATTTTTATAGTTTCATTTTTTTCTTGCAATTGTTCAGTTTTACAGTTGCTGCAATTAATTCGTTTCCACAATCTGTAAAACTTAATTAATACTTGATTACTACAAAATTGTTTTGTTATTTCTACAGATTTCTTCTTTTTTTTTCAATTAAAACTTTGCTTTATAAAATAAAAATTGTTAAAGCTTAGTGATATTTTAGATATTTTTTTTTTTTACCTGTTAATTTCTTGAGTTTGATGATGGCCTTCAGCAGCAGAAATTACACAGCTGAAGAGAATCTTTTGAACTTCAGCTGCTGCCATTTTACATACATTTTGAGGTAGTAGTAAATTATAGATGTGGTATACAGCATTTAGGTTTTGGTAGAAAAAATATTTAAAAAAAATAAACTGTGCTTATACAAGCTGAGATTAAACCAAGAGATTTTTGAATTGCACAAAGTTATTCTCGTTTAGTCTTGATTTACTTCCGCTAGGTAGTTGTGTAATAATATTATTGCGTAATTTACAGGGTTTCTCTACTGGTATGTACCGGTATCGAAAACCGGTTTTTGGGGGGTTTTTAATTCGGTATTGGTATCGGTTTTGCCTCCACACAGTAGGTTCATTCAATTCCAAAGTGATTATAAAAGCAGAATTAAATTGCAAAAATGACAAGCCGAGCACGCGGTAGAGGCCGAGGACGTATCATCGCCGCCACCACCACCAACACAC
Organism: Strigamia maritima; assembly: GCA_000239455.1. Lineage (NCBI taxonomy): Eukaryota > Metazoa > Arthropoda > Chilopoda > Geophilomorpha > Linotaeniidae > Strigamia > Strigamia maritima. Next base: position 105,466 of record JH431624.1, on the reverse strand, counting down.
CACCACCATTGACTGCAACGGGTATTTGAATCATGTTTTTGAATTTGAATTTCAGATTGATTGAGACCACGTTGATAGGATGATTTTTTGTTTACTCAAACACTCATCACACGTATGAACGCATGAACGTACAAACGTATAACTTTTTTAATTTATGCATTTGTACGTTCATGCGTACATACGTTTTTGTGATCTGCGCAAATCTTTTAGTTATTTGACACCAATTTTAGATATTTAACAATTCCTAAGGACATAATAGCCAGTTGATAAGGCTATTACGACAATTATTTTTATAGACTGCATAATAGACAGTCTTATAGCAGTCATTAAGAAGTACCCTTAATATGGCATCGATCACCTTCAGTTTATTTTCTTTTTTAGGTTAAACTCTTTTTACAACATTAAAATACAAGAAACTTCCTGACTAAATATCCTCAACTTATACGCGAGTATATACGGTACTTCTATTCTGAACGCGCAAAAGAATTTCGCTCTTTAATTAGAAGAGTGATGTTTGCATGTCATGGTCATCTATTAAGTGGACACGCTGGCATCAGCAAGACCCCTTCTAGAATAAACAGATATACTATTGGCACAAAATGAGCCAAGACGCGTGCATTTTCATATACAAGAAATGGCAAATCTTGTCAACTTTTGCACTAGTTAAATTATGCGCTTGTTGATTTTCATGCACGCTAGTTTGTAAAGATGTGCAAGACAGTTTCCCGTGCGCCCTTGTCAAGTCTAGCTTTGCTCATAAATTCGTGCCTACAATTGCTTCACGTGACAATCCGGATCAGGAAGCAATATATGGCAAAGATCAAGCTAGAGGGCTATTTTTTCTATCTAACTTTGTAGGAGTAGTTTACATCACACTTTCGTGATGTTAACTACAGTATAATTATCAAGGTATGTCTAGCAACACATAGGTAACCAACTAAATTAATTTCAGTGAAAAACGATACAAATTTATTGAGCAATCGACTTGATTCACCCGTGACGATTGTTCGTTGCTTTGCTAGAAAATAGGCTTGCATGAAAAGCGAGATCGTGTTTACAAATGTGGCGCGACAAATAACGCTTTTTGGCAGTGGCGTGAGATTGTCATTGTGGCGTGAGTAATTTTCTCGCCAATGAAAACGAACCTTAAGAAATTATGTAAGAAGTTGCCAACATTGTCAACAATATAAACCTAATCAGTAATTTTATGCCCTCTTTTATAGTAATAAAATTATTCACTATGATATTTGTGTTTACTATAGTAAACTTTTTTTCGACCATTATATATTTCATTCATATACTGTACATACAAAGACCTCATCAATGGCCAGTGGCAACTTTATGCAATACCAACCCACACTAAATATTTTGACTTTTTAAACTGTTTGAAGTTTGAATTTGATGTAGGATGAAAAATTGGCGCTTATTAAACAAAATTGATGCTACCCAACAGATTTTCCACCTTTTAATCATGCCTTCCCTTTTTTGGTAGTCTTGAATCGCGATTAATTAACATTTTTATGTGTTTTCTATCCATGCATTTGATTGCGGAAGATTAGAAGCAAAAAAAGATGACAGCTAAATTTCCCAGTCAGATGGTTTATGTGTTTGATAAGTGAAGAAGAGTGCTCATGCTTTTATGTGACGTATAAATGATCTTACCATCATTAAACTAAATCTAAAAGAAGAAAAAAAAAGAAGAAAATTAAAGGGTTTTTTTTTTCCTTCTTTGATGTTGCAAATGTTGACTTGTTTATGTGTGAGACAGATGTTTGGAAATTTTAAAGTGCTTAAAAGGTCACGAGAGGGCAGTTTGATGTGTTGTGGGTTTAATTGTAATTGAAATTAGAAATACGAGAAAGGTATTCTTGAGGTCATGTTTACTTCGACTTCTGTGGGCTTCGTTTTAGAGGCACCTGGTGTGACGGAGGGGATAAATTTGAGGCGGCTACTGAGAGATTTTAAATGAGATATTTAAACCACACCTATTAACTGTGGGGATTTAAGATTCAAGTGCAGAAATTTTCGGATAAGATAATAACGCAGGAAGCTGACATCAGATTACGTGACGTTTAAGGTAAATTTAAAAGAAATAAAAGTAGTTGGTTTGGTGTAGGGGAATAGCTTGATTGAGCGCTTGATCGGCTGGTAAATGGAAAATAGAATTTTAAGGATTTTTATGAAAATAAATGTTTTACGGGTTTACACATGAAAATAGAATTTTTACGGGTTTTAAACACAATTTATAAATAAATAAAAACAATTTATACGAATCGGTAAATAGAAAATACAATTTCTATGGGTTTATACATGAAAAATAGAATTTATACGGGTTTATACATGGAAAAATAGAATTTATACGGGTTTGGACATGAAAAATTGAATTTATACTGGTTTATCCATGAAAAATTGAATTTATACTGGTTTATCCATGGCATAGGTAATAAATTTTTACGGATTGAAAGTGGAAAATACAATTTCCTTGGGTTGGGTTTTTGACTTTTAATTTTGTGTACATTTTTATTTTTTTATGTGTATGCAATTTTATGTTTATTTATTGTTTTCTTGTATGATTTGTGCAAATTATCGATAATTTTAGAACCACTCGTAATATTACCTCTGAAAATTTTGATATTAAATTGATTTGTTTTTTTAAAATTAAAATTACAATTTAATTTAATTCATTATAATGAATATCAATGATAACAAACGGATTAAATAATTTGGATTAAAAACAGGATATTGAATATAATAATGTGATTTTAATGTGTGACATAGAACTTTCACCTGTTTCTTTCAATTCTGGAAACTTCAAGGTGGGGCTCGTGGAATGGGAAAGGTGGATTTTTTCTCTCTCCTACATACCCCACCCTACACTAAAATTTGGGGGTTGAAAATTAATGGTTGACATGCCTCGTTAGCTGTGTCACCTAATTGACTACAAGGCTTTTTTCTGATGTTAAAAAAAATTTATAGCAATTTTTTTTCTTTCATAGTAATTGATTAATAATTAGAAAAACTAAAACAAAAAATAAATTTTTTGGGAAAAAAATCGATTTAAATCAAATTTATAGCATGGACCTTAATAATAAGAGCTGACAAAGGAGTAGTGGATTTATGAATTAGAAAATTTAAAAACATGAGAAACTGTTTTGTTTTTTTTATCAGCATTTTTTTCTATTCCATTTAAAAAAAAACAAAAAAAACGAATATGTCTCAAATGGTGTCTGATCTACAGAACGTTTACGTGCTGTAAAAATCTAAAACCATAATTTGCGATGCCCATAGCCCATCAAAAAATTCTTTTATGGTAGTAAACTCGAAAGACAAATCAGAAACTATTTATAGTCTATCTGCGTAACTCTATAGTCCATATTGGATTGGCTGGTACTTTTTCACTCAATAATGCGTGATCACATGATCTCATCATCAAATGTATATGACGTCAAGAAAATGGCGACAACAATGACAATCGCTCAGACTTTTGTCCCATTGTTAGATGGGGTGGTTACGAACTATTTCTTGCCGCGAATTTGCTGCGTGTGTAAAAAGGTCCCAGTCAATCCATTATGGGCAGTTTTATAAATCAAATTAAATTACATGACTTAAATTTCTTTGGTATTAGCTATCAAATTCATTTCAATTTAGTCAACATTTAAAAAAAGTTGAGATTAATCGTGAACAACAATAATAATTACAGCTTTTTCAGGTTCCTAAAATCTGTTTTCAGATTGCTAAAATGTACATTCAGTTGAATAAAATGCGAATTCAGAAAATAAAATATCTTTTCAGGTGAAAAAAAGTTTCATTCAGTTAGAAAAAATCTTTATTTAGTTTTATAAAAAGTTATTTCAGATTAATAAATGTAATTTCAATAATTTAAAATACAAATTCAGAATAAAAAATGCAAAAAATACAAATTTCTAAACAATTTGAAAATTAGCAAAAATTAAGCAATGGGTAGACATTTATTGCGCTCTATGCATTTATTATAGAATGTACTCATAAAAAATAAGTCTGGGACAACCAGTTTTGGTACCATATGTCTAAGACTAAAAATTATGGTACCAAAGTTAAAAATGATACCAAAGTTAAAAATGGAACCAAAGTTAAAAATGGTACCAAAGTTAAAAATGGTACCAAAGTTAAAAATGGTACCAAAGTTAAAACACTAAAACCCAGACCTGTTGGTACTATAATTAGTACTGGGCAAATGGTACCATAATTTTAGTACAAAGCATGTGGTATCATTTTTAACTTTGGTACCGTAATTTTAGTACAAGGCATGTGGTATCATTTTTAACTTTGGTACCATAATTTTTAGTCTTAGACATATGGTACCAAAACTGGTTGCCACAGACTTATTTTTTATGAATACATTACATAATAAATGCATAGGACCCAATAAATGTCTACCCATTGCTTAATTTCTGCTACTTTTTATAAATTTGTATTTTTTGCATTTTTTATTCTGTATTTTAAATTATTGAAATTACATTTATTAGATCTAAAACAACTTTTTATTAACCCTCAGAAGCCTATCCTATGGGTCAATTGACACAGGCAATAGTTCTGAATACAAATTTTTTTCAAAAATTTTTTTCAAAAATCTGAAATTTTCTGGAGCTGTTCAAAATGTGGTTTTACATACACTCAATTTATTTGGTATAGTATGTAAAACACTGTTTAAGCACTAGCACTATGTTGAACTATAAAGAAACAGAAACCTGAATGAAAATTACAACTTGAAAAAAAAAGAAAAAAAAAGTACAATAAAAAAAAATAAATCGCTTAAAAGGTCAGTGATGGGTCAGAAAAAATGCAAGAAACATCCTTAGGCAATGTAAGTGAGTCCAAGAAGGGTCATAAATCAATGAAAGTTTTTTTTAGTATAATTAGGCCTGTATTATCTTTTATCCCTTACATTATCCAAAAAAGTGAATTTAACTAAAAACTATTGGATGCTTGCACATTTCAATAGACAGGTGCATCCTATGTCTGGCGCCAAATAAAGAGCCTTGCAAACATTCAGCTTAAAGTTGAGCCACAAGGGCGGAGCTCACATCACCTTTTCAATAGTTACAGATTGATACCTGAATCTGACATGCAATTTTGCAATTCAAATCAAGTATGACTTAATTTACATTTAGAAAAGTAGAGAAGAATTAAGGATATCGTACGAACAGAAATAGCGTTGGGTGTTCCGGAAGTAAAATATGTAGTAGGGTATTACAACTTTTTCAGGTTCCTAAAATTCGTTTTCAGATTGCTAAAAATTTAGTTGAATAAAATGCGAATTCCGATTAATAAAATACTCTTTCAGGAAATAAAATATCTTTTCAGGTGAAAAAAATTTTCATTCAGTTAGAAAAAATCTTTATTCAGTTTAATAAAAAGTTGTTTTAGATCTAATAAATGTAATTTCAATAATTTAAAATACAGAATAAAAAATGCAAAAAATACAAATTTCTAAAAATTAGCAGAAATTAAGCAATGGGTAGACATTTATTGGGTCCTATGCATTTATTATGTAATGTATTCATAAAGAGTGAATCGAAGTCTCATCAGGGGAGATTTTAAAGGAGGAAACAAATCATTGGTAATTTTTTGATGAATTCGAATATACTGTAGGAAGTGACAAAAACTCATAAGGAAGTGACAATAAGGCATGACAGGTTGCATTTTTTTTGTTTATGACTTGATCAAACACTACGATTACCGTATTTTGTCGATTAAAGGCCGCCCTCGAATTACGGCCGCCCTCGAATTATGGCCGCGCCCCTCGGCTGTAATTCGAAATAAACGCCGCACTCGAATTACGGCCGCGGCCATTATTCGAAATGTTTACGGTTTAATTAAATCGTTTTGTCTAAATTACGTTGCATGTACGCAACTTATAAAGTTGTAAAACATGTGTTCAAACGATTTTAATACGTTTTTAATACGTTTGCACATATTAAATACATTAAAATCGATTAAACACACGTTTTACAATTTAAAAAGTTGCGTACATGCAAGGCAATTTATGACCAAACGAATTAAACGCCGCCCTCGAATTACGGCCGCCCTCGAATTACGGCCGCACCCCTCGGCCGCAATTTGTAATAAAGGCCGCGGCCTTTAATCGACAAAATACGGTAAGCGTGATAAAATATTTTCCTTAAAAATGAGGATTAGGAATTTCATCTGGAAAGTAATCGTTTAATTGTGTTTAATCTTTTAATAATTAGTGAAGAAATGTAAAAAATTTTAACGGTCAAGAGTTAATTTTGACTAATTAATATAGACACGTGTGAAATATTTATCAGATATTTTAGTTAAAGCAATACTATTGAGACGAATTTGTAGTTTGATGCATCATGGGAAGCTATGCCAAGATCAAATTTGCTGAGCAAAAACTGTAATGTACAACAATCAAAGGACTGACAAATAAATTATTTGCAATAATCATAATCACTATCATTATAACGGTAATGGATACTATAATAGAATGTTTAATACAATGTGATCATGGGGGTCATGCAGCCCTAACATTGGGATGAGAGGGATGCACTGGACATCCAAGTCACGATGGAAACATAGAGAAACAGACATCATATTATTGGGTTTTGACCTTTTAATAGTGTTGTCTAGGGGTCAATACTGCTTCCCTGCATTCCGCATTTTGGACCACCCAAGTATGCTTAACTAAGACTGACTCGCTGACCAGGATGCTTGTTCTGGACACCAAGGATGGACTTTTTCTAAATACCATGCCGTAAGTTTACCTACCGCCAAACATGATCTCTTCAATGAGGCTTCATTGGTTGGAACAGTGGGCAGTAGGGCTAAGCATGACTGTTTAGGTCACTGCACTCACCGCTGGTCTTTGGCCATCCATGATTAGCCCTTGACCGTTGTCTATTTTCAATGGGGGCATTTGGTGTAGTATGTATGACAGTGACCAACAGTCTGCACAACAAGAAAAGTAAAAGCGACAATGAATAAGCATAACCAGGGACAGATTGACGTTCGGAGGGGAGGGGGCCAGTGGTCTAGGAAGTAAACTAATGCCTCTGTGGGCACTTAACTCCTGCTGACTCAATTTTTATGTTATAAATAAACTTTAAAAAAGTGAAACATTTATCAATGTTGTACTTATTTTGCAGAAGACCAATTCAGCTTCAATATTATAACGTCTTAGAAAAAGTACGGTAAAGTGAAATGCAAGTGCAACTATAATCTACATTCCATAAATCAAGAAAATAACTGTATTATTAGACAGTTTGCGATTTCTCGTACGAGATCAAAAACGAGTTTTTAAAAAAAAAATTGTTTATTTAAATCTTGTTAATAAAATGTCGTATCGGTGTTTGCAATTTGTCACGAAACGAATTGCATACGACACTTAAATCGGCAGCAGCAATTTTTAGCAGAACTAGACACCTTATCACAAATTAAGCCTAAGTATTAGGCTTGTGGTTTGTGCAAGGTGTTTGGCTGATTAAAAAATTAACCTGAGATAATGTAATCGACACAACTTTTTACCAAAATTGCAGCCGAAGCAAAGGGAAAATGGCGGCAATTCTCAATTTGCACTGTTGGTCATATTTGGGACCAAATTTAAAGAGGTCAATCAATAAAATCAATAAAATCATTTTTAACTTTGGTACCATTTTTAACTTTGGTACAATTTTAACTTTGGTACCATTTTTAACTTTGGTACCATTATTAACTTTGGTACCATTTTTAACTTTGGTACCATTTTTACCTTTGGTACATTTTTAACTTTGGTACCATTTTTAACTTTGGTATCATTTTTAACTTTGGTATCATTTTTAACTTTGGTACCATTTTTAACTTTGGTACCATTTTTAACTTTGGTACCATTTTTAACTTTGGTACCATTTTTAACTTTGGTACCATTTGTGGAATGATTTCATTTTGAATGGATTAAAACTATTTTGAATAAATCTGATCGTATAGTGGATTTTGTTGATTAGGCCTATAAGAATTCTGATCGGTTCGGTAATGTGTGCGGTGGATTAAAACAGAATACAATGCGTTTGCGAGTTCATTGTTTTTATTAATAAACACTAAACTAAACAATACACTTTCAATAATATAAATTGTGGCAAGTTTCAATCAATTCTGTCCTACCGTCGATTTGAATTTCGTGCTTAATTGTTTCTCTCGGCTCTCAATCGGATAGGCTTCTCTCGCGAGCACCGCGTGTTTGTCGGCTTACAACACAGTGGCCGTCAGCGATGACAAAAAGTGTCAAAGGCGGACTTCTGGGTCAGGAAGGAAGTGAGTCTGGACATGTTCTGCTTTTTTAGCAGTGGACAGGAAGTCCGAATTCGTTTAGTGGACGTTTTTGGCAATTGGCGCGTTTTCAGCGCCATCTGGCCCAATTAATGCAAAACTATGCCACACATTTTTAGCTTTAACTATAAAAACCATTAAAATTGGACTTCTGCAAAGGCCATGTTGGATCAAATTTGACCCGGGTCAAAAGATTGTCTTTCCAAATACTCCTCGAGCATGGGAGATTAATCTCAAATAATCATACTCGTACTCGGATGATTATTCGAGAATCTCCCTAGCTCTTGGGATATTACATATGAAAATACATGAACATGAGAAGTCACTTTTCCATAAGGCAGATAAGGAGAAGTGACTTTTCCTTTTCAGGATTGAACGCACCTATTATTTTCACATTCTCGTAATGAAATGAATCTCGTACGAGAAATCGCAAACTGTTTATTTATTCTTGATTAAATAAAGGTAAAAATATAATTGTTGCAAAGTATTAGGCTTAAGTTCGTGCTGCATAAATGTCTAACCTCGTAAATTTGCAGTTACTGTATTGTTATTACTGACATTGCGTGCAAAAGGTATGCGGATGATATAACTTATTTTTTGCTTGATATATATATAATAGATTTGAGTTCTTTATTTGGAAAATAAAAATTTGAAGGGTGATAAAGCATCGAATTGACATCAGCATTCAATGATTCAAATAATTATAATTCACATTAAACCTTTCCTTCCCTCTGAATGTTCTTTTTTTCCCTCAAAAATAAATGCCACATGCTGATACACACAATAAGCAATCTGAATTTGCTTTTATTCTGTTTGTTTTCACCATTTTTTTTTCTTTCAGTAATTTCTTCATTCTTGAATTATAGATTTATTTTCCTTAATATAATCATAAAATAGTTGTCCTTATAAATGTTTTTGAAGCTGATATTCTGTTAAAATCAAACAAAACAAAATAAAAAATTTAAAAAATTGGGAGCCATGTTGTATCCAGACCAGGGGTGATTTTGCGATGTCTATTGGCCACCTGGTGGTATCTGCAGTCTGCACCAATTATGTCCAGTTTTGTAGTTGGGTTGGTTGCAGATTGGGATTGCAGTATGAGATGAGGGCAGTGCACTGAGGGGATCTTGCTTCTTCACTCAATTACCCCTCCTCTGTTTAATACCGGAAGTGGGGTTGCCGTCTGTTGGCTCGTGCGTACTTTTTTTTTTTATAATGGGCTGATTTCTTTTCTAATTTTCTTTAAAGATGGGTTGAATAACCAGATTATTTTTTTTATATATATATATATTTTTGCTATTGCGAGTCACGACTAGGCCTCAGGCACTACCGTATTTTATGTGATTTAATTTTCAAAAAGTAGCGTGAAAATTGAAAATTATTTAACACTGAAAAATTGTTTTTCTGATAATTAAAAAAAAAAAAAAATGATTTTGTGATTGTTTGTATCAAGGTTTCTCACCTTTTAGTGAAGGCTAATCAATCATTGGATCATCGCGATATTTTCTACTTACAAATCACACACATTTTAGAAGGAGGTTTTTACTCTAAAGAGAAAATTGTATTGACTATACAACATGATGACAAATACTGCAATTTATTAGAACTGGCTACACGCCTATCGACCCATTTCAATAGTTACTATTTTTGTATTATTTAAACGTCCTTCAATTATTGTTCCTGGCTTTCTGCAGTTTATTTACCGTTTAAATTTTGTTTATGCTCAAATTACACTCATTTTTAACAATATTGCAATTTGGTTTAACCAGAATAATTTTTTTTTTTGAGGAGCCCAACATCCACCCAAAGCCCCAAATCTCTGAAGTAAGCTCACGAATTCTCATCAATTTTTTTTCTGAATCTTAATTAATTCTTAGAATTTAGAATCACTGAATGTTACAAAAATTTGACTAATATTTTACATTCCCACCCGAATTTTACGATTATAAAATCTGAATTAGAAACAAAACAATCTTGAATTTTTCAACAACCGAAATCCAAATCTTTCAAATCTTATTTGAATCTATCTGAATCTCATTATAATTTTTTTTAAATCCCGTCTGAATCGTCTTATCGTATCTTTTTAAAAGGGAATTATAATGAAAGTCAGAAAAATGACAAACCAAAATAAATGTTTTAATCATATAAAAAAAAAAACACAACACATTCAGAAACATTTCAACTCAAAATAATTAACATGACTCATAAAATATCGAAAGAAATGAGAAAGAAAAACAACATGAGCTGTAGTACGTACTACATTCTTTTCAGAAAGTGCCATTTCAATTTTCATCGTCTCAACCTCTTGAAAAACCATCAAAAAAACTCGTAAAACATGTATATTCGCTCATCAAATGACTCAAAACCATTTTTGGACACCATTTTTATCCCGCTCTCGATTGTTGTCGCCAGATGGCGTTGCTGCAACGAACCGAAATCGTCACATTTCAGGAAACGTGATGTGAAATTTCAATCAAAAGCTTCAATTAATTGTGAAATAAACTTAGATCAAAACAGAATTATGTAGGTGTATAATTTTTCTGACTTTCATTTCACTTTCTCTTTAATTCTAACGCAAAATAATAATTTGAGGGATTTCAATCTGACACAAAAAGACAAAAAGTAAAGTAATCATACTGCACATTTAAAAAAAATAAAAATAATTTCAGATGGAGCAAATGCATCATTGCTCATGGTACTAACGTATAAAATTAGGTGCAGTTTCTTGGAATCATATTATGATTTGTCGAGGTTTGTCTGAATGTCCTAAGCCGTTAGCAATTCTTGGTTGCACGTGTTTTAACGGGATTTAGCAGGATTTCAGCTTAGTTTTAACGGGTTAATTTGATGTAATGAGATTTCAGCTAGAATTTAACGGGATTGGGTTAACGGATTCCAAATGTTTTTTAGGTACTTAGTAACGGGTACTCAGCTAAAATTTAGTATAGTGTAAAATCATTTTGATCAATGTGTATTTCTGATCACTAGGTGGCTCTACACGTTATTCTTTGAAAACTGACATTTTACGTGGGCACAACTCAGGAATAATATCGTTGTCATGCTGGGTGGATGTCACCTCGTCACAGCTTCAACTGCTATGTAACCGCGTTGGTAACAGTTGTAAGTGAAGAGCGTCCTCTATTTTCAAAATCCACTTCTCAATATTCAAATTTTTAAACCATTATTTTTATTTTAAACATTTTAATTAAGTTAATAATAATTTAATACGTTAAGACATTTCGACTGCCGTTCAGATGAAATATAATTAATTGTAAATATAAACAATAGGTGGATTCAATTCCAAATGGATAAACTGTTTATCTTGATTCTTTTACTTCTCGCTAGGCGGAAATGACGTTTTTTACGTCTTTTTCCAACAATTGGTTTACCCATAAACCGCTTTTACATAAATTATGTTGAGGGTTGTTTATGCTGCTGAAATCTTGTTTATGACAGCATTCTTGGCAGCCATTTTGGATTCGAGATAGATCGAGGTGTCACTCGATCGACTTTATTAAGAGATTTCAGTGCTTTTTTTATATATTTTTTATTAGATTTCAATACTTTTGGTATACTTTAATGTATACTACCATTTTATAGTAACTTAAAATGTCAACTGAAAGGAGAAAACTACAACAATACGTACATGGATTTTGGATTAAGAACTAGTTCCGATCAAGGAACTTAACTCTAGGATATTTAAGTTTGCAACTGCGCATGCACAGACTGAAACTTAATAACACGTTCAATGCTTAAAGCAGATTAAACTGATTCTCTATAATCAGATTTAATTATGCTTTTATATTCACTTTGGAATTGAACGCACCTAATGTAAACGATTTACGTCATCAAAAATTTTATGGCTGAATAATTTTCTCTATCCCTTAAAATGACCTAAATAATTTTTATTTATTTTTTAAATATTTCAAAACACATTTAAAAAAATTATTTTGTATATTCAAAACAACTTATTATTTAAGCTTGGTGAGGACCACTGCTAACAAGAACAAGATAAGAAACTGTATAAAACGCTGCTCAATCACATATTTTTAGTTTTTTAATTTTTTTCAAACAAGTTATTATTTAGTATCAAAGTACTACTTATTGGTGATTTGTTAAATCATGAGATAACATTAGCGAAACAAACAAAAAAATATGTTTTACACATGTTCGATTTCTCACAAGCCTCGTAAATCACTTATAGATTCCATCAATCAGCTTTTTCAAGGAGAAAATTTTGATCACGACAAATTATAATCAATTTACTTCACTCAAATATAATCTAATTTTTTTGAAGTATTGAATATACAAATAAGTAATAAAGGAGAGCATCAAACAGCTGTCACGAGCATCCATCACCTGGATGGATGAACGCTGTGTCCTGAATGGCACGCGTCTGGTGAATGCAGGTGAGGTAGTTCAGGTGAAACGTGATGGCGCCATCCTTATGTTGGGGTAAATAATACGGTACCTCGTCGACCGGTACTTGTGTGTATGCATCAAATTGTCGTGTGGATTAATTTAATTTTCATTCAAATGATGATTCGAGTTTTCACCTGTGTCAACTGTCAATGATGTGGAATAGGGAGAGAAAAATGCGCTGAGGGGAGGTGGCGTCATCTAGTGATAGAAATGTAATGTTATTTAATTTAAGAGAAGATTTTTACGATTATATATATGTATAATCTGAATTAGGAACAAAACAATAGCTACATTCAATCTTGGAATTTTTCAACAACTGAAACGCAATTTTTTTTTTTTAAAAAAAAAAAAAAATTCGATTTTCTCACTAACGACATTAATTTCGACTTTTGTGCTTATTTTATTTTTTATAAGTTTATCAGATCACGGGGGTGATTATTTTAATATATAAAACAACAAAAAATTTGAGGCTGATTTAAAATCCAAAACCGTGATTTTAAATCGGCGTCAACAGGGCTTATTCGCAAGTCTGTAGTGCAGAAATGCCTACAGGGCCTCGACATGCAGAAATTCATGATAGGTTAGTTTAGGAGATACCATTTGTTCTTTATCATTGTTCGCATTTGTCTCTTGTTGTTTTTGATTTTCGCTGGTTCAACGGATGAAGCGGTAAAACGTTTCGGACACTAACATTTCTGCTATTAGACAGTTTGCGATTTCTCGTACGAGACCGAAAACGAGATTTAAAAAACGAAATTTTCAAAAAAATCTTGTTTTTTAAATCTCGTTAATAAAATGTCGTATCGGTGTTTGCGATTGGTCACGAAACACATTACATACAACATTTAAATCGGCAGCAGTAATTTTTAGTAATTTTTACCTTACACAAATGAAGCCTAAGTATTGGGCTTGTGGTTTGTGCAAGGTGTTTGACTGATTAAAAAACTAACCTGAGATAATGTAATCGACACAACTTTGCCAAATTTACAGCCGAAGCGGAGGGAAAATGGCGGCAGAATTTCACAACAATTGTAGGCAGTGCGCATGCGCAAGTGAAGTCGTATACACGACAATTTGAAACGAGATTTTTCAAAAATCTCGTCCGAGAGTGTTGGAACGAAAAATGAAATCATGAGATTTTTAATAAAATCTCGTAATAATACAAGTCTCGTAATAATAAAAATCTCGTACGAGAAATCGCAAACTGTCTATTAACACAGGTCTTCATTCTTACAGGATATTTAGGTTCCTGTTGGTAGTCTCTGTTTGTTGTTCAATGTGCTCCAGACATCATCGAAAGCACTGCTGACGTGTCTGTATTAATTGTCATTATAAATAACTTTATTTTTATAAAAATCTGTTATTTCTGAACTGTTCATTCTGTTTTAACTTATTTTAATAACAATGACCAATCAATAATTGCAGAATAAAAATAAAAATATACAAAAGAAATCTAAAATTCAAAATGGCAGCTAAAGTTTGGCTTTAATTGACTTTGACCATCAAACATGTGAAATAATCATTTCTAGGTGACAAAAGGTCTTAAAAAATCAGAAAGGGCAGACACGTGATTTGAATGGAGGGGGGGGGGGGGGTCAAAATGATGGGTGGCGTTCATTGTGCAATTGAAGTGCACTTCCTGCCCTTTTGCTCGTTTGCCACTCCATTTGTAGACACGTGCCTACTCAACTCGGAGCTAAATTGATAATGTGAGCAGGTAAAAACAGGAAGAGCGTGGGAAACTTAAGCGCCTGATGCGGGTGTCACGGAATGGCGTGACGGAGACACGTGTATGATGCGAAAAACCGAGTCGAAAGCGGCCAATCTGTGCGAAGCGTTCTCTAGTGGTGATTGTCGCAAACACAAACAGTCGCAACGAGGTGTTTTTTGGGCGTTGCCACAGCGTTTGCGTGCACGTTAGAGAGACACACGTGTTGCAAACAATGACGTGGAGGAAGGAAGGAAGCTTTTTCCACTATTTAATTACCCTGAAAATAAAAATTGTTATTAATATTGAGCCGTTATACGTTAAATCGTTATGGGAATTGCGTTTTTGTTTTATGTTTTGCCATTCTATTGGGAATTTTTGCACGCAACAATACAAAAACGCGAATGAAAATAAAAATTTGTATTATTTTACAAGTGTTGTCGTTTGTAAATAATACAATGATATGCACGTTTTTTGATTACGGAACTATTTGAGGAGAAAACAGAAGATTTGAGGTAAAATCTTGTAATTTAAATGGGATATCTATGCTCTGAATGAGTGAAAAGAGAAGATTTGTAGTAAAATCTATCTTAAAATTTTCATGGGTTTTCTACGGTTTGAACGGGTGAAAAAAGATCCGTAGCAAAATTCTATAATTTAAACGGGACTTCTATGGCTTTAAACAGGTGGATTAATGGTCACAATTGTGACCATTTAGAGTCTCTACTTTGAAGCGCTTTAGTGCTGTTACCATGGTTTCTCCAATCGACAAGAGGTGTCACCAATTGTAATAATCAAGACATGCAGTCAAAATGTTGTTTTAAACAGCTTGCAAGGTGTTTTTAATCATTTATTTATTAATTTAATTTAAATTGCAATTAGTTTCACATTAACTCAGTTGACCATGTGTTTCAAAGATGAAGGGTTAATGCTGTGTATGGTTATTTAGTTTATATATAGGGGGCGCAATATTCTAAAAGCGCTCTCACTAGAGTAAAATTTGCAGTGAAAACAACCAAAAACTTAAGCTGGGAATTTAAGGGGACCGTTTTTTCTTTTTACAATAACTTTTTTTTTATTCCTGATTGCAATGAAATTAATTCAGAAAATGTAAATGAAAATTCTTAACGGCTACTGCAAATTTCAGATTTTTAAAAAAATTTTAAAAAATATTTGTATTCACAACTGCAGCTGGTCACAATTGTGGTATAGGATGGGGCTTTGAGGGTTAATGCCATGAGAATGCAATAATTTGGGAATCAATTTTTAAAATAAACTTATCGGGTTGAATTTAACACACATTACAGTTAGGCACACTTTATTAATTTTTTTTTTACCGTGAATTTTAAAATCTTGTGCCAAACTAATACCAATCCAATAAAAACACAAATTCTCCTCCCATTATGTTATGGTAATTTTCTTAAAACTTGCTGCTTTGTCTTTTTTTTTTATTGCACCCAAATTTATCATTTCCCAGATTAAAAAAATAAAGGAAAAAAACTTGAAGAAGTAAAAAAAAAATAAAAAAATAACAATCTAATCTTACTGTAGCGCCCTCTTAAAATACATTCAAAACGGCTTCCAAGGGTGCTCTTATTACACTTTTGTAGGAGTAGTACGAATCAAGTGATGTTGCAGTTGCATTATGGGAAATTTACGACCGCATGTCACCACGATACCATCTCGCATCTCCATCAATTGGCATCCATTATCCGCCACCAGGGCGGCGTTTCAACTTACCCCTGTTGGCTGAAACCTCGTTACAGCGAACCAGCCATATAATCGTAGGTGAAGAGGGTTAAGTAGCAACTATTGAAATGATGGGGGCTGCATTATGGTCATGAATATTGCATTGTTGATATTGATTCAATATTCAATGAAGGATCATCATAAACATGGCCGGAGTCTCGGAGTAAATACAGACAGGCTGTCCCTTGATAAATGGGTGTGTAGTATGATTAGATTAAGAGCATATTGAAAATTGAAGGATGTTGTATTACCCAACCAATCTTATGGTAAATTAGTTAAGAATAATTTAATATAACGTACAATAAGTTGATGGATTTACATTATCTGATTAGTTATCCAAGTTAAATAACCGAATCCGTTAAACTGGAAATTTAGATATACTTTTTTGCTTGTGTATAGTCTATCTTTTTCCAGTTAAACAGCATTTTAAATAAGTATTGTTGTTTAAAGGGTTTACGACATCAGATTTTTTTATTTGTCCATTGGATCAGGCATGTTTTAAAACCATTAAATAATTTTTCTGTGATTTTTTGACAAATATTAAAGAGTTTAAAATTAATGATGAAGTTGTGAAAAAGAGCCGATGGCAATATAAAAAAGTAAGAGGTAAAAGCGAGAGCAAATCGACAATGTGCGCGATTGTTACCAGTTGTGACGTAAACTCTATGCACTTGAATACCAACTGTAACGTCAGAAACAGCGCCAGTAGTGGCCAACAATGTCTTTCATCAAGCTCAAATAATAGCTGTTTGGGATATAAAATGATTTTTTTAAATGTGTTCTGGAAACTTTAAAAATTAAATAAAAATCAATAGGTGCGTTCAATTCTAAAGTGATTATAAAAGCAGAATTAAATCTGTTTATAGAGAATCAGTTTAATCTGCTTTAAGCATTGAACGTGTTATTAAGTTTTAGTCTGCGCATGCGCAGTTGCAAACTTAAATATTCTAGGGTCAAGTTCCTTGATCGGAACTAGTTCTTAATCCAAAATACATGTCTGGATTGTTGTACGTTTTCTCCTTTCTGTTGACATTTTAAGCTACTATAAAATAGTGGTATACATTAAATTATACCAAAAGTGTTGTGATATAGTTAAAAATATATAAAAAGCACTGAAAACTCTTAACCCTCAAAGCCCTGAAATTTTGGAACAATGTAGAGCCCGATTAATGGTCACAATTGTGATCATTTGGAGTCTCTACTTTGAAGCGCTTTAGTGCTGTTACCATGGTTTCTCCAACCGACACTAGGTGTCACCAATTGTAATAATCAAGTCATGCGGTCAAAATGTTGTTTTAAACAGCATGCAAGGTGTTTTTAATCATTTATTTATAATAACAATTGTCTATATCAACTTAATTTAAATTGCAATTAGTTTCACATTAACTCAGTTGACCATGCGTTTCAAAGATGAAGGGTTATTGCTATGTATGGCTATATAGGAGGCGCAATATTAAAAGCGCTCTCACTAGAATAAAATTTGCAGGGAAAACAACCAAAAACTTAAGCTGGGAATTTAAGGGGATCGTTTTTTCTTTTTACAATAACTTTTTTATTTTCTGCCTGATAGCAATGAAATTAATTCAGAAAATGTAAATGCATATTCTTAACAGCGACTGCAAATTTCATATTTTTTAAAAAAAATTTTTGCAGTTGTATTCACAACTGCAGCCGGTCACAATTGTGGTATAGGATGGGGCTTTAAGGGTTAATAAAGTCGATCAAGTGTCACCTCGAATCCAAAATTCTGCCAAGAATTCTGCCAAAAACAAGATAGCAGCAGCACAAACCACCCTCAACGTGGTTTATGTAAAAGCGGTTTATGGGTGAACTGATTGTTGGAAAATGACGTAAAAAACGTCATTTCTGCCTAGCGTCTTTGTGGAATAATACATTTGTCAACACCAGGGGCAGTGTACAAGTTTAGGCTAACAGTTTGGAAAATAATGGACATGTATAATAGGATTTGAATTCTTAAAATAATCCTTTAGAAACAAAAATGACAAATTTTTGTTAGTTTTTGTCATTCTGGTGTTATCAGATGGTTGATATCACATTAATCAAGCCAAGCCAGTAATTTTAATATTCCTAAGTTCTGTCCGCGTAGCTCTGTAGTACACATCGGTTTGGCTGGGACCTTTTCATGCAACAATGTATTCCAAAGTGGGGTCACATGATCTCATCAGCAAATGGCGATACAATCCAAATTATTTGGATACGTATGACATTTTGTCTGATTTTGTCTGTTCCCATTATTAGATGTGATCGGTCACAAACTATTTTGGGTCGCGAATTCGCTGCGTGTATAAAAAGGTTCCATCAATCAGATATGAAATATAGAGTTACATGGACAGACTATAGCTTTCTTTCTTGCATTTGTATAGTACACTAGTATTGGTGCAAGTCAGCAAGTATAAAGTACGTATGAAGCAGACTTGGTTTTTGTCATCAGCAGCATCTGGTGAGGATTCCACGAGAAACAACATTATCCATTTTACTAATTGATGTAGATGTATGAGATTTGGTTATTTAGGTATGAAAGAGTTGTTAATGTGCTGGTTCAGAACTTTTCCCGCTTAGATAAAAGTGGCGCAGCAATCGTCTTTAAAACAATTTGGAGGTAAGAAAGTTAGATTTTTTTTTACTTTCTCGTCTCATGCATAACTCGATGTTACCAGATGCCATTTTCCAAATATGGTGTATGGAGCGTTTTCGAATCGAATCTACTCGACACATCTCAATTCTCGAGAGCGAAATATGCACGGGGAAAAAAATAGTGGCATTGCCAATTTGATGCATGAAAGAATAATATCGATAACATTTAAACGACACCCTCTGGCGTCACTTTTTTGTAGAAGCCGTTTATGTTTGATGATGTGTTTGGCGCTTGAGCTTCGGGCTCTCTTATGTTTGTCACAACGAGGGCTGATGTGACTCCATCTGCATGGCATTATGGGATGTGAAAATGATTTTTTCCTCTTTTCAATTTCGCAAGTGAATTCCCATTGGATCTTGAACTCGGTTTTTACACACTTTTTTTCTAACTCTTTTTTTTATTTTTTAAGGGCTGCCTCAAGTCAAATGGTAAACCTATTCAGGTATAAAAGTTGAGTCAAAAGTATAAACTGAATTTTCTGCATTTGTTTTATTTTATTTGTAATTTTTTTTTTTTTTTTTTTTTTGAGGAGGGAGAGTGAATGTCAGGAATTTTGTGAGAAA
This sequence comes from Strigamia maritima, assembly GCA_000239455.1. Classification (NCBI taxonomy): domain Eukaryota; kingdom Metazoa; phylum Arthropoda; class Chilopoda; order Geophilomorpha; family Linotaeniidae; genus Strigamia; species Strigamia maritima. Next base: position 86,064 of record JH431624.1, on the reverse strand, counting down.
TGTTATTTGGAAATTTCATTTGTTTTTGAAGTTGCCAATTTGTTTATAAATCATTACTTGGAAATTGGAGGGATGCACTCTTGGGCTTCTTTTCTGAATATTTATTAAATATTTGGAAGAAGGAAAATTTACTTGGGATAAGATAATTGAATTGGGAAATTAAGGGTTTAAGGAATTTATTTAAATATGATTTTTTTTTTTGCTGAAACGATTTTCAGTTGGTGGTTTAAATCAAGGATGTAGATATTCAACAGTGGAATTACGTATACTCTCAGTTGTACGCAGCAGGAGAAAGGTCTCAAATTGACCCCTGAATTACGAAAACTCAGCGACGACTTAGGCCATACGTAAAGACAATAGCAGCAGAAGAGAAAGAGGAGCAAAAATGGAGAAGGTGGTAAAAGGAAAGACAGATAACCAGATGTCTCATTAGCTCTACTGCAATGGAAAAACAAAAAGTTACTGTGGTGAACTCAGGGGAGACTACGAGGAGGCTGGGCTCGGAATTTTTTGCTCCAAAGTGTGCGTTAAATACATTTGTACTTAAGTATACAAAAGCAATGAGACAAACTTCAAAAATGATCTTTGGAAAGATTTCCAAGAGAGCTGCAAAAGAATCTCCAATAAAGTTTGCGAGAATCAAGAATAGAACCCATAAAACAATAATGCCATTAGATTTAAGAAGTATAGAAGTAGTTCTATGAAAAATCAGACTTCTACATTGATCAACTCTTGTTTCTGGCTACCAGATGGCTTTTCCTTCAGTATTTATTTGTTAACTGCTATTTCTGCCATGTTTTGCAGACACAAAAAGGCACTTCGTTTAGCGATCAAAAATTGGATTGTTGATGTAGGGTTTGTGTTTTCTAATTTTGAAAGAATTCTAAACGTGATATAATTGTAAATCTAATTACAAAGTCTCAAACATTTCCTGTATAAAATTGTCTGATTTTAGTTTTGGGTTTTCATAGTCTGTGGCTTCTAATGGATGATGCTTCTAATCGAGTACAACCTAAGAATTATTTTTCATTTTTATTTATTTATTTTTTTATTATTTTTTTTTGGTTTTTGAAATTGAAATTGTTTATTTAAAAGGCGGAGTGTTTGGTAATGGTAATTTGAAGTAAGTTTTGAATGCGGTTTGTGTTTGATTTGTCCACGGCTTTGCAGCGAAGCCCGTCGGGGTGCTTTTGAGGCTTTTGGCATTCGCTCGGACGGCAAATCAAAGGCGCTAATTGGCTTGGCACACGCGCCACACGCGTGTCCTGAAGAGCAGCGGCCTCGTGAATATTAAAGAGGAACCCTGTGCATTAGAGTGATTGCTTATTTATCCAGGGTTAATGGGAAAAAGATGGTCGGCATTGCGATTTGAACTCGATTAAATTTTTGAAAAAGAATTTTAGGGTTCTGTTTAGCCGAAATGAATTTTATAAATTTGTTCAGTGGGGATTTGGAGATGTAAATGAAGAAAAAATTCATAATGACAGTCAATTGCACTAGTATTTCAATATAGCAGCTATAGAAATATGAACTTGTTCCAGAATTGGGATTCGTGAGCAACTCTTTTGGGTTTTACAATAGCTTATTTATTATACTGTGGGTACATTTTTATTCTATTTAATGTGTCGTTTTTGCGGATAATTTTTTTTGTCTTAAATTGTGATTTTTTTACACATAAAATTGTGATTTTTACAAATAAATCGTGATTACACATAAAAATTTTGATTTTACATATAAAAATTTTGATTTTACACATAAAAATTTTGATTTTACACACAAACTGTGATTTGCACATAAATTGTGATTTTTTGCACATAAATTGTGATTTTTTGCACATAAAATGTGATTTTTTGCACATAAAATGTGATTTTTTTGCACATAAAATGTGATTTTTTGCACATAAAATGTGATTTTTTGCACATAAAATGTGATTTTTTGCACATAAAATGTGATTTTTTGCACATAAAATGTGATTTTTTGCACATAAAATGTGATTTTTTCCACATAAAATGTGATTTTTTCCACATAAATTGTGATTTTTTTGCACATAAAAAATTGAGATTTGTACACGTCAATAGAGTTGTTTATATTTAATATTTCATTTTTTTTTTTTACAGTTATGCTGCACAGATTTAGTTTTATTAACTACATTCAATTATGTTAATTTTTCCTTAATTACAGTATGTCAAAATAATATTATTTAATTCTAAACAAACATTCAACTTCATTTTAAAAAAATGTTATGTACGTACTTACAATAAAAAAAAAAAATTCCACTAAAACAAAAGAAAGACTATAAAAAAAAAAAATAAAACCACTTAGCCACGAATATTTTCTTACCTGCTAACAATACTAACATCAATTAAAAACAAATCTGAGCCTTGAATCAGCATAAAAAGAAACCAAAGATAAACCAAACTCCTATGACATTTTATCACCTCGGAAAACAGATGTAAAACTCACTGAACAAGGGGAGAGAAAATGGGGAATTTCATTGCAACCAAACGAGAGTTATGGGAGGTGGGAAACGGTATTGACCAATGTAACCAAATAGGGTGACCGGGGGGCAGTTGAAAGGACGGGAGAAGAGACACTTATGACACGTGTGACAAGTCCAACCTCGGGCTGAGAACCTGCCAATCGGGTAAGGCAGAAAAACACGACTTAATCGTATTTTTGTTGCCTACAATTGACTTTTATGTGAGCAAAAAAATGATTACAATGTGACATCTTGTCCAAACTTTAATGTTTTTTTTCTTCTTCTCTCTTACTGATAATACAATATCAATAAAATTAACTATTGGGACCAAAATAAAGAACAAACAGAAAAATAAACAAAAATGGCGTTTGAAAAAGGTGAAGCATGGATTTTTAATTCACTTACGACAGGAAAATGATGGGAGTGGTTTTTTGGGGGGTTTCTCTGCAGGAAGTCGTCCAAATGTTTGATTAACGACGCATGCGCCATGTTCACAGCCTCTGTGCGTGTGCTATAAACCGCTATTTATCACGTGCATGGGAGGAGGATTACAATAGATGCTTGCTAATGACGTTAGCAAACGCGTGCGAAGGGGTAGGATAGGGTGTGCTAGGAGGGGGTTGGGGACATCACTCCTCTGCACACTGCACACCCACTTCTCGCGTCGTTCTTCTCTTCTTTCACACACGTACTTAACAGCAAATTGGTCTGACGAAACATGGAAGTATGTGCAGTTGTCTGTTTTGAATTAAAAGTTTTGAGTGAATTTTTTTATTTTTTAAAAAAAACTTATACATTTTAGTCTCTAATCTGTCAAATCTGTCAAAAAACAATTCTGGAACAGAAATTTTTAACTTTTTTTTTCTAATTTATACTACTTACAAAGTTTATGTACATATATATCTCTAGGGCATTAAAAAAATTTTAAAAAAAGAATATTGTTTGCACAGAATCTGATTTCCATCATTTCTAGGATAAAAATTGCATTTTTTTCAATTTGCAATTCAATTTTAATTTTTGGGTGATAGTCAGAGGCCGGATAAATGAATATAAAAATATTACTGTATATACTCGCGTACAAGTTGAGGATTTTTGGACGAAATCTTGGGTCTTGACCCGTTTTGAGTGACTTATACATATAGTCGAGCCCCACTTAAAATGGGTCAAGTATATATATATATCTCGGATTGGACAAAAAAGACCATGATTTCGTCCAAACATTTTCGACTTGTCCGCGAGTATATACGGTATTTTGCATATTTTGCCAGATTCGCTGAAAATGCATGAAGCTTTTGGTTTGGACAAAAACCTACTCAAAAAACCCTAAAATCTAAAGAATTTGTTCAAAATTTCAGTAAAAAAAATTTAAATTTTTGAAAAATTAAAAAAATAAAATTTCCCCAAAAATTTTGCCAAATTTTTATAAATTTTTTAAAAATGTTATTTTACTACGTGATTTAACATGAAAAAAAATTTTTAAATTTTTCATATTTAGTTATTTTTATTGCATTAATTGCAGTTTTTGGCGCATATTTTATGCGCATAAACCACATCTTTTTTTTAGCTGATGGCCCACTCATGTGTCCCCTAGCATTATGTGGCGTACCACAGGTTGGGAACCGCTGATCTGGAATATTCAACTTCATTTAAAAAAAAAAAAATATAAAAANANANANANANANANATATATATATATATATATATATATATATATATATATATATATATATATATATATATACTATACTATA
>JH431624.1:57254-73295 GCA_000239455.1 Strigamia maritima | reverse complement strand
TGGGTCTGTTAATGAAATTTTTGATAATCGAAAGCACTGCTATCTTTGCTGGAATAGTTAGTTTCTGACGTGCCTGTATTAATTGTCAATTATAAAAAAATATATTTTTTTTTTTAAAAAAAAAAAAAAAAAAAAAAAAAAATTAAAAAATAAAAATAAAAATAAAAATATATAATTTGCGTGAAATACATAATGTTTGACATTTATGTAGTTAGTGCGGTCGACGCACAGCGCTCTTTGCGCAGGGCGTGGACGGGGACAGGAATGGGGAGTGTGGATTTAATGTGAGCTCACTTGCCCCTTCTCCTCTCTTCCTGTGCCGTCATTATGATAATAGGCGGCGTCTGGTGCGTGGTGGCCGTGCGCGCGCTCTCATCCACTCGGAGTGCGACTCTGTCGAGCAGCTCACTCCGCACCCGGACTCGGCTTATTTTTATTGGCCGCTGCACGATGCGCCACCACCGTCCTCTACACCCGTCGCCATGAACCAAGTTGGCGGGTGTTCGGTTCCCGGCCCGGTGCCGTTGCCGTTGCATTCGCCGGCCAGGCTGCGCTGTTTGCCGTTACTGGGCATGGCCGGGGCTGGCGGCGACTTTGGAAGCGCGTTCCGTGTGGTCACGCCTAAGCAACAGCAACAGCAACGCGAAGCCAATGGTAAGTCAACTAAAAACAACTCAAATTTATTCATATTTCGCTGTTTTACGAGTCATTTATTTGTATTTTTTTAAATTTTAAAATTCAAGTTTTGTTCGAGTTAATTAAGTCTGAATGCGTGAATTACTGGGAAATTGTTTTGGATAAAAGTGAAACTTGAGATTTCATACCGTCTATTAGATCGACGCATGCGTGTTGATGACGATGACCGACCGTTTGCGGCTACTTTTCCCGCTGCTAACGACCCGTAAATGGAGGAGGCAACGAGAATCTTCTTCTCCATCAATAAAAAGAGGGGGGTTGCACGGCTTTTAACATTTTCATCAGCTTTCTCGGTATTCTGTAGAGTATATACTCAATTTAGTGGTCAGTTGACGTTATTCTTATGGTTTTAATGGTATTTTGTACATGGCTTAGGTCTAAATTAGGCCCGAACTGATTTAAAGTGATATTTGAAGTCGCATTCAAGGAGAGTTTTGTGTTTTAACGGTTGGTTTTGTTGAAATTCAACTGTTTTGCATTGTTACAACAGTATACGCTTGCATTTAATGTGTGAAAACGGTTAATACTGCGTTTTACCTCTGTTTTATCGGAATAAAAACAAAAAATTGCATATATTGCATAAAAATTTGACATTTTGGACTAAAAATTAATTTTTTAGCATGAAAATGTAAAATTTTAGACTAAAAATAAAACTTAAAACATATAAGACAACTTTTTGAATGCAAAAACTGTTGTTTTTTTTATGTTAATTTGTTAATTTGTTAATTTGTTAATTTGTTAATTTAATGATTATTTTTTTATGTTTCTTTATAAATTTAGAGTCAAAGACACAAAACCTATTCAAGAATTTTCGAAATTTCGGATACACTACAGATAAAGGTAGTAATTGGTAGCTGTTTGATCAAAATTCAAAATATTCTACCTTTGGTTACATAAAAATATTTTTAAAAAAAACTGTTTTTATAAGTTTTTTTTTCACTCTTATAGTTTTCGATTTTCTAAATGTAAAATATTCAACAACCGTGTAATTACAGTCTATCCAATTCCGGGCCGAAAAATAGTTCCTTTAAAGCACGCACTCGCCGAAATTGACGTATTTTGTATGTTGGATACAAGCCACGTTTTATGAAATCTGTATCGCACACGCATCTTCTGTACGGTTATTTACTGTCGTGGTTTCTGCCACATTTTGCAACGGTGGTCCATCAAATTGTTAATTCGGTAAAAGCGGGGTAGGGGCTGGAGGCGGCCGAGACTCCGATTTCTCGCACCCATGCTCGGCACGTGCGCGTCGAGCGGCCGTTTGATCGTTGGGGCTGGTCACACGGCAATATCTCGTCTCGTCCCGCATTCTAAGCACTTGCCCATTTTCTCTCTCGCCTCTCATCCGTTCCTCCCCTATCCACTCTGCTCTTTCCAGTAAATGGAATCTCAGCTTGTGTAGAGCGAGTGGACTTTTCCACGTCGCTCTCTTGGAATTCGGAAAGCGATTTGTTTGAGACTGAAATGTGATTTCGACTTCAACGTTGCCCGTAAAAATAGATGATTGTACATTGACAGGAGAATGATAGCATTTTTCTTTTTTCTAATTTTTTTTTTTTTATTTTTATTGGGAAAATAAAAAAATCAATTTCGGCATACAAATGGGAAAAATAATTCGTAAAAAAAAAATCCACATGAAACTTAAATTTTTGTTTTGTATGTATTTACAGTGTTATAAAGAGTGTGGATTGATGTTTTCATTATTTTATTGATTATTTATTTATGAAATTTGTTTATTTGTTTATTTTACGCGTAAAATAGCATTGATTTATCAATATTTGCGGCTTTAAGCTGTGAAAGGATGTGGATTATGACTATTAAAACATTGTGTGGAGGTAAATGGTGAAAGCTTGTAGTGTGTCTTTAAAATACCATAAATTGTGACATGATATAAGCTAATTTATGTCAAATTTAAATCTCAAAAGTGCACATTTTTCTGTATTAAGGAAGAAGGGGTTTTAATGTTTAAAGTGACAATCTTTTCTCGTCTTTAGGTTAAATTAGAACCATTAGCAAGTGCTGCATGAGATTTGGTTAAGTAAACAAAAACATTTTCTATTAGCGGAATTCGGAAAACAGGTTTTAGGTGATGTTTTTTATTTTTTTTCATTGGAATTTTTGGTTTATTTTCGAAAATAAATTTATGTTTATTATTTAAAATATTAAAATTATTTATATTTTCGAAAATAAATTTATGTTTATCATTTAAAATATTAAAATTATTCATATTATAGAAAATAAATTCATGTTTATCATTTAAAATATTAAAAATTATTCATATTTTTATTTTCGAAAAATAAATTGATATTATAAAAAGAAAAAAATATTTAAATAACAAAAAAAATTGAAAAAAATGTCAATTTTTTTTTCGAAAAAATGAAATTTTTTGAAATTTTAAATGAAAAATTTGTAAAAAAATGAAAAATTTCAATTTTTTTCGAAAAATTATATTTTATCATTGAAAAACGAAAATATTTTATTTCCGAACAAACACGAGAAACCCAAAAATAAAAAAAATAATAATTTACAGCGTTTTCAATGCATTATTCCCAATCCCCAATTTCCATTTTCTTTCCGCAGTACTCACATACATTGCAGTGCAGCTAGACTATCGAGAGTGCGTGTTTATAAGTTATAGAGCCTAACGATGAGCAGATCTCGTTCGATATTATAGTCCCAAGGGCAACTTGGGCTGCATTCGCTTCGTATTAATCATAGAAGCCAGTGTATTTATGTAAGCCATGGGGTCACGTTGTTTTCTTTTCGAGACGCGAGCGCTTGAGGCCCCGTGCTCGATGATCGTTTACAACTCGCCTGCATCTCTTGCATAGGTTAATTGGTGCCCACTCTTAATCAGTTGATTAACTACGACCCTAGCGGCAATCTTACACATTAACAGCTTTCTCCTCGCGAGACCATCTCACCGAGGAAAGGGTCAACTATGTTGGCGCCATTATTGCTTACACATCCTTGATTGGATTCCCATCGAGCGGGACCAAAGGGTTGAATGCAATTAGAAACGCCTGCTTTCGAGCCAAATATAAACATACGCCTCTGGCTGGAATGTTTGGTTTAACCCTTTTCTGTTTTATTGATTCGTTGCAGGACTTGTCCAAACCGGGGGTCTTATTTCGCCCTTGTCTCCTCCACCTCTGTCGCTCCTGTCTGGCACTCCACTGGGTCTTTCCTACTGCGGGGGACTGTGGTCCTGTGGGACGTTGGGACTGAAACCGTCGTCATCTTCGGATCCTCCGTTGCCGCCGCTGTTTCCTTTCATGCCGCGATATCCTCCGCTTTTTACCTATCTTGATGGCCGATTGTATTCGGCAAACGGTAAGTCATTTATTTATTTATTTTATTTCTTTATTTGTTTTTGAATATTGTTTTGTATTGCCGTTTAATATGGTAATTAATATTTGGGGTTTAGACTCTAGAGTAAAAGTTAGGATTAATGGACCGGGTTTCTACTTGTGTTCATGTCACACTGCAGTTTACATTAGACGTAACGCAAAGTAGCTTGTGATTGGTTGGACGCAAACATTTTCCTTGCGTTACATTATTTCTCTCCCATAATGCATCTTGTTCTTGCTACAGTTGTAGTGTAAATGCAGGTGGGAACCAAATCTAAGATGTACACTATAGTCTGTCCGCATAACTCTATAGTCCATATCGGATTGGCTGGGTCTTTTTAACACTGGCACGAAATAGTTCGTGACCGATTCTATCTAATAATGAAATCAGACAAAATGGCGTATTCAAATAATTTGGATTGTTTTGCCATTTTGTTGATGCCGTGTCATATACCGTATATACTCGCGTATGGTACCAAAATTTTCGAAATTACTCTATGTACCTAAACTCAGTTTCTAAAACATTGCGAGAAACTCCCATTGGTTGGAGCCTGTTTGCTTGCACATTAATACAAAAAAACCACCAAAAACTACCATATATGGTCATTTTTATGATTGTTTAAGGTCGTTTTTTGTTCGTTTTATGTTTGTTTATTTTCGTTCATGTTCGTTTATGTTCGTTTATGTTCGTTTATGCCCTTTTATGGTCATTTTTCGAATTATTTTTTTAAGTCTATTAAAAAATTGCTGGGAAAAGGCTCTAGCCAATGGGAGTTTCTTGCAATGTATTGGAAACAGAGTTTAGTGGGGGCACCTATACACGAGTATAATGTATACGGTATATGTTTTGCCATTTGATGATGAGATCATGTGACTCCACTTTAGAATACATTGTTGCGTGTAAAGGACCAAGGTAATCTGATATGGACTATAGAGAGATGCGGAAACATTATAGTGCATTCAAAAGTGGTTGAAAACAGTTTAACTTACTGTTTGTTAAATCTTAAATTTAATCTCTCTAATTAATGGTAAGCGTAAATGCAGAATAATTCCTGGACATCTTGGCGACAAGTTAATCTATCATTAACTCTTTGATTAAATAACACGAGTTAATTTTGCAATTAACCAAACTTATAAAAGTACAAGATTAAACACATTTTAGTTTTTTAAATTTAAGATTAAGATTTCGAAGATGCAGTTAATATTACTGCTGTGGTTTTAATCATCACTGAGGATGCGTGATGTTTCGACATTAGGGTTATGATGGCGACCTTAGTCAAAGGTCGAAATGTCACGCATTCTCAGTCATAATATTTGACTTTTAATGTTGTATATTTTTTAATTTGTTTTTATGGATTATAAACACATTATGGTACCTTTAAACTAATAACTAAAATGAAAGTTTTACGACTATGGAGAGATGTTCTAATCTTAATATATTAACCTTATATGATTGAAAAGGAAATTAGAAAGATGGATCACGGGTTAGATCCATTTAGTCTGCGCTTACGTTCTTGATATTAAATTCACTGAAGTAAAAAAAGTTCGTTTTTTTTGTTTTTTTTTGTCTTTGTTTTTGTTTTTGTTTTTGTGTGTAGATAGTAATGTGGCATCAAGATTTTAGGCACAGACTGCTGTCATGTGGGCATGGGCATGTTAGTTGCTTTGGGTACCGTTATTTTCACTTAGCAAGAAGGTGATGAAAGTGACTTTTGGCTTTAGTTTTTAACTTCAAAAGTGATTTTAACTTTTGTTTTTAACTAAAAGTGAATTCAGCTTTTTTTTAAGTTCAAATGTAACTTTAGCTCATGCTTTTAACTCCAAAAGTGGTTTTAGCTTATGCTTTTACCTCCAAAAGTGATTTTAGCTCATGCTTTTAACTTCAAAAGTGATTTTAGCTCATGCTTTTAACTCCAAAATTGGTTTTAGCTTATGCTTTTACCTCCAAAAGTGATTTTAGCTCATGCTTTTTACTTCAAAAGTGATTTTAGCTCATGCTTTTAACTTCAAAAGTGATTCTGATGCTTTTAACTTCAAAAATGAATTTAGCTTATGCTTTTACCTCCAAAAGTGATTTTAGCTCATGCTTTTAACTTCAAAAGTGATTTTATCTTATGCTTTTAACTCCAAAAATGATTTTAGTTTATGCTTTTACTTCCAAAAGTGATTTTATCTTATGCTTTTAACTCCAAAAGTAGTTTTAGCTTATGCTTCTAACTCCAAAAATGATTTTAGCTTATGCTTTTACCTCCAAAAGTGATTTTAGCTCATGCTTTTAACTTCAAAAGTGATTTTATCTTATGCTTTTAACTCTAAAAGTGGTTTTAGCTTATGCTTTTAACTCCAAATGTGATTTTGACTTTGATTTTAAGTTTTTGAGCAAAATATGTGATTTTTTTAATTGTAAAAACTACTTTTTCCTGTGGTTGCTTATTAAATCAACTTTTATATATCATTATTATTTATTATTTCTAACAAGTTGACCGAAATACCTTTTTAGACCAACAACTGCCGGCTTTGAAAGACGGTTACCGGTCGATTCCAGTTGTTTTATGTAAAATTTCTCTTCGTATCCAGTCGCCTAAGGACGGATTTGTTGTTTTAGACTCAGCTTCCAAAACAAAAGATACTTTCCTACAGAACTTCCATTGCCTTGCACCTGATTCCCATACAAATCTACAATTGAAAGCTCAAATGCAAAAACCACATGAAATTACCATACAAAATTACATTTTGAAATGACATTTCATCAATCCATATTGAAACAAGCTGGAATTTGATTCGAAAAAATGAAAACAGAAGAAGGATTTTTATCTCGGTACAAATCAAGGGATCCGTGCAGGTCCATCGAGCCCGAGGGTTGTTTGTATGCACGAGACTAGCTCCTTTATATCTCTCGTCCTCATCCCGCGCACTGTCACCGTGTTTGGTGACGGCCGCCAGGGACGAGTCGTGCACTGATTGCTCGGGGGCCGGCGGTGCTCGAGCTTCGGGCTTCTCCTGCTAACTTCATCACAGGTGGACGCTTCACCGTAGCTCCGGCCCTGTATAGCCGTGATTGCCCGTTTCTCTCGACTTTGCACGCTCACGGGTTTAATGAAATGGGCACGCGGCACGTGACCAGCAGCTCTTGAAATTTTCGTCAATTTTTTTTATTTATTTATTTTTTTTTTTTAAATATTTTGATTTTTTGGGAATTTTAAAATGACAGAGATTAATGGGTAGAAATCTGAAGTTGATTAATATGAGGGCGGTATTAATTAAAAGTAAAGATGAAGATTGTGGACCGCGTTCCAAACCCGCGTTCCACACGGTCGCTGCTGAGGGGAGTCCATATATCTCAGCTGGGAGTCCATTATTCTCACATGCAAAGCATCGTAGCCAAGTGTGTGTAGGTGGGGGGGGGAAAGGGAAGGATGTGGCTGCCTCTCATTAGCCAATGAGCTGCAAACAAGTTAATTATCCGTCTCATCGTGAAGCGAGCAAATTAACAGCCCGCAATTTTCAAGCTGTGGTGTTGGCGGAGGAGGAAAATTCAACGCTATGGGCATCGCTGTAACATACGCACAGATTTAAAAAATAAAAAATATGTAAAAATATTTATTTATTGTTAATTTCAAAAAGATAATATTGTTATAGTATAATTTATATTTATATAATTTTTTGTCTAACATGTAAGGCAGGGATCTACCAATGGGGCATTCAAACAAAAAACTAATTTTTTTTTTTTTTTTTTTTTTTGGACAACATTTCCTTAATGTCCTTATACCATGTTTGCACGAGAAAGTTAGGCTAGCTTAGACTAGCTTAACTGAAGCTAGCTTATCGATGTTGAAACTAGATAGACTTTATCTTGGAGAAATGGATAAGCTAGTTATAGGCTAGCTTTAACTGGTGTGTGATATCATGCTCCCAGAATGCATTGCCATTGATGGTCAATCACGTCAAATATCAACATGGCCATCGCCATTTTGTTTGAATTGGACTTAATGCTAAGTATTGTCTGCACTAGCTTTAAACTATGTGTAGGTTCGAATAGTCTGGCTCGACAAGATAAGCTAAGCTAGCTCAAATGTTGTCTAGCCTTTGTAGTGCAAACGTGGTTTTAGAGGCTCTGTGGGCACCTACAATGGCTCAGTGTGCTGGTGGGTCCCTCAAAACACCAAAATTTTGAGAAATATGAGATATGACCAATCTTCCGGCCCAAATTTCTCTTTTGATCCGCCTCTGACAAAAGAGGTGCGCTGAGAGGCTCCATCGTTTGTTGGGTTAGGTTAGGTTGGGTTGGGTTGGCCAAGTAGGGTAAAATAAAAAATTATTGTTATTTACACATTTAATTTGTTGTGTTTTTGAGCAAATAATGAAGTTTCAGAATGTGAACAAAAATGTTATGCAATAACCGGCTTTGTCGGTTTTTTTCTATTTTAGTTCCAAGGCTGAAGCTATATACCAAGCACTCGGTTAGTTTCACTGGGGCATAAAACCATTGGCTTTGTTTATACTGACCACAAGGATAGTGTATAGAGAGATATTGCCATCCTTCGAATTAAAGTGACGAGATAGTCTGTTTAAGACAGTATTAAATTGGATTTGGTTGTATAAAACTTGGACAACAAAGCCACGAGTGGAAGGCAAGGCTTTTTATAGAGATTCAATCAGAATCAAAACTTAATGGCCATACAGATATGATATAGGAAAAGCGAGCAAGTAGATTGGTAGGCTCCTGCCATCCTTCTTAATAAGGTTGTGGTCCTCTGCTTCATCTTATTCGGTGTGGCAGGTCATAAAACGGGTTGTTCATACAGGAGATGAATTTTACAGAAGCAAATCGTAAACCCGCGGTCGAACGAACGCTAAGCAGACGCTGGCACTTTTCATCCCTTCTCGCCCACTCAGCATCGGTGCACCTGCAACTGCACTGCTTTAATGTTGTTTGCCAAGACACAACAGCCAAATCTGGTTTCTCTGTTTTGATACTTGCAAATGGTTCAAATTAGACAACGAGATAAGAGAAAAGCAAAAGCTAAAATAAAATGCCCAACGATACACATGTGCACATGCAGCTTTAAGAAATATAGAAGAGCTCTTACACTCATAGAAAAAAAGTCGCCATTTTACTCCATTTCTGGAGTTATGCATTGTTCTGCGGCCAACTCCATAATCAGAGTAATGACACTCCGAAACGAGAGTTTGGTGTGTGAAAAACTACATTTTTGAAGTAACAGTACTTTGAAATGGAATATTAAAACTCTGAAATGGAATATCAAAACTCTGAAATTGAAGTATTATTACTCTTTTAAATGTGAGAGTTGGCCATGGGACAAAATGGAGTAAAATGGAAACATTTTTTCTATGAGTGTATTGGATTGTTGCGCAGTATGATAATTATTCTAAGTTGAAGTTATCTGAATCTAAATCATTCTAAAGACAGTCTTGCTGTGAGTTCTGTCTAGTAAGCCAGCTATCCAAGGTGATGAGATCAACAACAACACCAAGTAAGCAGCGAGAACAAACCGAGTCCACATCTTCTTTGGCACTTGTCTTTTAGGTTTTGCTGTTTAAGGGTTGTTTATGTGCACAAATATCGCACTATTAAAACCTAGTTGTATATTTTTGACGTAATATGCCAAATATTGGCAAAGAAGTTAAGCAGCATTGGGTCTGATCAGTACTTGGATAGATGATAATGTCTTTGTCTGATGAATGATAGATACACTTTGCAGGAGAGCATATGTGTCATCCATCTTTAACTGGGCTTTCTGTGGTTTTTGCAGTTTTCGGTGCTAATGTAAGGCTGGATCCATCAAAAAGCCGGCGCAGAGGAAGCGGCTTACTGTACATGGCCTAATATCCTAGACAGACATCTGTCTTTGGGGTCATGACTTTAGAACATTAATAATCATATTAATTTGACTCGACTTTAGTCTGTAAACACAGCTGGAATATAGGTCATTTCTGACTTCCATAATGAGTCAGAAAATATTATTCAAAACGGCTGCCAATATAAACAGAAAATATTTTGTCTGTTGATACCCACAATTCACTGGAAAACTCCCTTTAAAACTGGGTGATTTGATTTATTATCCAAAACAAATTACAGGACACAATGTCCATCAGCAATTTCTAGTATACAATGAACAGTGCAATAAACAGTTTGCAGATATACAGAACAGACTCATTGACTTTCTCCCCTATATTGAGCGACCCATTATCAACATTCCAACAGGACCTCATTTTGTGATAGATGGACATCACTAGAGGATATTGTGGGGAGGATGTTGGGCTGACGAGTAGTGAAGGGGTTATGGAGCAAAATGGAGATGTAGTCATTGGCAATAATTAAATTATCTCATTTTGATTCAATCCGAAATTTGTACAATGTTTATTTATTTAGTTTTTTTTTTGCAATATTTACATTGTTTTTATAGGTGGGAACATTTCATTTTTATATTTGTCCTTAAATGGTGACTCCATCAAAGCCAATAACGTGAACGATTAGGCCTAAATGTGAGTGCAAATATTGACTCAGTGTTAGACAGTGAGAGTGTGTTTTCTTGGCGCCCCCATCGTGTTTCTCTTGGGCTGCGCACGAGCAAACACAATCTTCACCATTGCTCCTAAATCATCACCTTTTTCCCGCCTGTTTTTTTTTTCTTCTTTGTGTTTTCGTGCGTTGATGGGTGGGGAGGTTGGTGGATTGGACACCACTTTGTGTTTGTCCAGTGGGGACTGGGTTTTGAATCAGGGTGCCACTGAAACACGGATTGAAAAACTCCTGCAACAGCGCCTTTGTTGTCGTTTGTTTTCAGATGTGATTACACTTGTCTGGGAAGACATTTTTTTTTTTTAGTGATAGTTTGGGTAGGGATGGGGATTATTTTCTATCATGTGATTAATTGGTTTTTGGGATTGGAGATTATCGAAAAAAATGATTTTGGAGAATGGGATTTAATTATTTTATTTTTTTAGGGGGGAGGGAGGGGGGGATAAATTTTAATTGATATTATTCAAGAAAATCCGATTTTTAGCTCAGAAAAATACGATTTTTAACTAATGAATTTATCTTAGAAAAATCTAATTTTTAATGATTTTAACGAATTTATCTTAGAAAAATTTGATTTTTACCAATTTTACCTCAGAAAATTTCGATTTTTACCGATTTTACCTCAGAAAATTTCGATTTTTACCGATTTTACCACAGAAAATTCCGATTTTACCGATTTTACCTCAGAAAATTTCGATTTTTACCGATTTTACCACAGAAAATTTCGATTTTTACCGATTTTACCTCAGAAAATTTCGATTTTTAACGATTTTACAGATTCTATCTAAGAGAATTAAAATTTTATCGCTTTTTATCGTTGAAAAATCAAATATTTATTTATTCTATCTGAGAAAATCAATTATCTATATTTCAATATTTCAATAAGTTAAAGAAAATGAAGCACCTTAAGAAACATCGATTTGCTCTATCGATTTACCATGAATATATTCGAGATTAGAAATTACATACGGTAATTGTTTTCTTCATGGCATACAATAGAATTAAAATTAGATGTGATTTTGATTGGATGTGTTAGATGTGGCCAAGATTTGCGATATTGTTAAGCATACAGCAGAGCAAAATGGGAACAGTAACAGTTGAAATAGACAACATTAGATAGATAAAGAAGAATAGAAAGCAATGTTGGTTAGCTCGAGGGCCCGTCTGTCACGGAATGACACTTTCCAGACCCCGCTTTTCCCCTACTCCGATTAGGGCTCGCGCCGAGTGCGTCTCTGCTCTCTTTCTCTGCCTGTCGGCTGCAATCGCCACCAAATGTGCAGATTGGTCGCAGATTGCGACAAATCCCTACTGCACTCTTCTCAACACTACCGAATTACACTATTGTATGTTTACCAACCCAGTCCTGATTTTTAATCCGAAACCAGTGGCCAAAAGTTTTGATTTAAACAAATTTATAGTTTAATCTGAATTAAATGAAGGAATGTGAAATGTGGGTGTATAAAATTTGAACAAATTGGATTTTTTTTTTTTTTTTAATTTGATTATTATTTTTAAATTTGCAAATTTTATACACAAAAAAATTGAACCGGTTTATTTATATTTTTTTTTTTGATTCGGTTTGGTTATTTTAGAAAAAAAAATTATATAATAAACTCATTTTTTTTGTTGAAAACGTTGAAAAAAATAATTCAACTTAATTTTTTTTGACCGGTCTTGATCAATATAAAAATTTGAGCTGATTTTTATTTTCTAACCGCTTAAGACTAAAATTTGTGCTTAATTCGAGATTTTAAAAGAAAAAATTTGAATTTGAAAAACATTTTATAACCGGTCTCGACTGATCTTATTTTTTTTTGTTTTTAAAGTAATTTTACATATTTCAATTATACTGTATAAATACAGTATACAGTAAATACTGTATAAATAAATAAAACTGAAATTTGAATGAAAACAACCAAAATCTCGACAAAAATAGATCACTTGTAATTTTTGGACCGATCTAAAAATTAATCAAGACCGGTCAAAACATTTTTCACTATTTACAAATTGAACCTAGTCCGGTGTATTCTCTCGCCTTAATTTTTCTTTTCCACTTGATAATTTACCCAAGGGATTTAATTATTTCTTGAAAAATGTGCAAAATGAAATTCAGCACAACACCTAGACGAGTGAACGTGGGGGGGAATGAAAGGGGTAATTATGACGAGGAAAAAAATTATCTAATTTAATTTAAACCCTTCTTAATATGCTTAATGAAACCGTAAACAGATCGTTAAGATTTCTCTACCCTCTTTTTTTTTATCAAGCCAAAATTTACAATAAAAGAAAAAAAAACTTTAAAAAATGAAAATTGAAGGACCCAATGAAAGCAAAGTGGGAGGCGGGAGGGCGGCGTGAAAGGGGTCGGCAACGAGATTAAATTCGCCAATGATGGAATGTTTTTCATTAGAGCTTGTCTACGCTAGAAAAAAAATCGTTTTGTGCTGGGGTTGCACTGCGATTAACATAAGGACTGCGCGTTTCGGTGTTTTTTTTTTTAGTTTTTTTGTATTGCGTTTTAGGGTTCTGGTACCAAAAAGGCGCCCGACAATCATTTTTCAAAAATAGTTTTTTTTTTTACTTGGAACAAAAAAAAAAAAAATGTTTTGAATATTTGTTTATTTGTTTATTTGATTATTTGTGTTTGTGTTTAATTTTTGGATTAGTTTTGTATACAGCGTTTCTGCATTAGATGATTTATTTGATATTAAGAAGAAGCGTTTATATAATTATTACATCAGTTTTCTCATGTTAAATCCTCGGGAATTAGGCTTAGAATTGTAATTTGTTTCAGTTTTCCCACTTGAATTGTTGGAAATATCAGTGTGAAATCTTGCATCTGGAATTTGTTGAATGTTGCACAGAGCGAAAACTAGATAGATAAAAAAAATAAAAATTGCCTTCTAATTTATTATAGTGCTGAATCTTTTATATAGTATGAAATAGAACTTAAAAGATTAATTTATTTTATGGTAAAAGTTGTTTTGATTTGATAATTTGATAAAGAAAACAACAACAAAATGACATTTTTGAGTGCAATTCTACACAAAGTGACATTTTTGAGTGCAATACTACACAATGTGATATTTTTGAGTGCAAAACTACACAAACTGACATTTTCGGCACTAAAAGTGTAACAAAATGACATTTCTAAGCGCAAAACAGCAACAAAATGACCAAAAATACCAAAATGACATTTTTGAGGACAGAACTACACAAATTGACATTTTTGGCAACAAAAATGCAACAAAAGAACCAAAATGAAATTTTTAAGGACAAAACTACACAAATTGACATTTTTGATAACAAAAATGCAACAAAAGTACCAAAATGACATTTTTGAGGACAAAACTACACAAACTGACATTTTTGCAACAAAGATGTAACAAAATGACATTTTTATGTCCAAAACAACTACAAAATGACATTTTTCAGTACAAAACAGCAACAAAATAACATTTTTATATGCAAAACAGCAACAAAGAAACATTTTTATGTGCAAAACAGCAACAAAATAACATTTGTGAGTCCAAAACAACTAAATAACTAAAAATAAAACAATAATATTTTTTACTACAAAACAATACCAAAATGGTTAAATGACTAACAAAATAATTTTTTGAGACCACAACAATACCAAAATGAAATTTTTTAGTACAAAGTGCCATTTTTTCACTAACAACAAACCTTCACACAACAATGTCCAAATTTAGCTTTAAAATTCTCCAAAATACGAATTTTTTCATTAAATTTTTTTTATTCTTTTCCAAATTGCTTAATTTTGCATTTGGTTGCAACGTACATTGGTGCAGCTGGGCATGAGTTTGCACGTGATGCCAATCTGGACCACAAAAACCCTCGGTGGGATCCTTGATTTATGGCCTTAATATATGGGCGCGGAGTAAACGACGGGTGCGCATTCCGGAACGCGGCTTCGGTGGCTCGCGGGACGCGGAGGCCAGCCCGGCGCCATCTATCACTCGCCATCGTCCGTGATTGAGAGAAGCCAAATTAAAAATCACATTCCTTGGCGATGATGGCGCCCGCCCATGCTTAATACTCTCTTATCCATCCCCAATTCGAATGCCGTCTGATGAATTGGGGTGTCAATGCTTCTCCATACTCTCATTTTTTTTATTTTTTTATTTTTTTACTTTTTTTTCATCCATCTTACGCTGTAATATTGGCGTTCGAGATCCGGAGGGAGAAAAAAACGCAGCAGCCAATTCACGTTCCTGGCTCGCGAGTGGGCTTGCAGCAACGCGGATCTCGATTGCAGAGATGCCTCGTTTTAGGGGATCGCGAGGTTGCAATTTCAAATAAGCTTTTACATCAGTTCAAATCAAAGTGTTATTGTTATTTAAGTTCGAATTAGGTCTAATTTTGAGAAAAGTGAAAATGCAGCTGTCTTGTATTTTTTAAAATATTTTTTAATTGGTTGATGAATTTATTTGAATTTTTATTTTTTTTTAAATATTACTTTAGTTTTAAAAAACATTAAATATTTTTTGGTTGCTTTTGGTTACTTTTGATTGATTTTGATTTATTTTGGTTAGTTTTGGTTAATTTTGGTTGATTTTGGTTACTTTTGATTGATTTTGATTTATTTTGGTTAGTTTTGGTTAATTTTGGTTGATTTTGGTTGATTTTGGTTAGTTTTGGTTAGTTTTGGTTAATTTTGATTGATTTTGATTTATTTTGGTTAGTTTTGGTTAATTTTGGTTGATTTTAGTTGATTTTGGTTAATTTTGGTTTATTTTGGTTTATTTGGTTAATTTTGGTTTATTTTGGTTTATTTTGGTTAATTTTGGTTTGGTTTATTTTGGTTAATTTTGGTTTGGTTTATTTTGGTTTATTTTGGTTAGTTTTGGTTAATTTTGGTTTATTTTGGTTAATTTTGGTTTATTTTGGTTAATTTTGGTTTATTTTGGTTTATTTTGGTTTATTTGGTTAATTTTGGTTTTTTTGGTTTATTTTGGTTAATTTTGGTTAATTTTGTTAATTTTTTTGGTGCGTGCTTCATGCAAATATTATTGGCGCAACTGAAAGAAATATGTGGACATAATTTGCAACGGAATGATGAAATTAAGTGGAAAATATGTAGTGGTTTGTGAGCGCTGTGCTAATTTGCGTGGGTGGATGTGATTTCATTTCTCATCATCTTATTACGTACTCGAGGCCATCTGGTTGCTAGGGTCACTCTACGTCTGTGGGAAAAGAACAAAAGTCAATTCGCTCATCAACTTGTGACATCATTATACCTTAAAGCTGAAATTCACGCCCGAAATTCACCACATTTAATATTTACACGCTTTTCCTTTACCTAACAACTTTTCATCACAAGACCACAAATTCAAACTAACAGAAAATCAACATAACAAATATAAAACGTTAAAATAACGTTACAAAACACTAAAAATCATTTATTATTAAAAAAAAAAAAAA
>JH431624.1:33165-52398 GCA_000239455.1 Strigamia maritima | reverse complement strand
TTTTTTTGGGGGGGGTCTCACACGGGAATCAAATTTCAATAAGTACTGGTGATTTTTTTTTAAATAATTGACCGGTGCCCACTGTATTTGTTGGAAATGGCTATTATTTCTTTTATGGTGGTTGATCGCTTTGATATTTGTCAATTTTAATTAACTGGAATTGGCTAAATGAGACAAATTTAGGCTTGAAATATGAGCTGAAATGTTGTTACGAAAATTTTTCAAAATTTATTAATCAAAAATCAAAATCAATGGATTTTTCTATAGAAAATTAATTTTAATTTAATCAAATCAAAAAAAATAATAATAATAATTTGGTCACTAAATTTTATCTCACATGTCCAAAAACTCAATTTTTTGATCTTTTGATTTCCGGTACTAAAAATAAAACAAAATTTTATGAATTAATCAAATTTCTAAATAATTGAAATAAAATCAAAAAAATCAACAAAAAAAAAAAAAAAAATACAAAATCAATTGGATTTCTCGATAGGAAAATATTAATTTTAATTTAATCAAATCAAAAAAAAAATAATAATAATAATAATAATAATTTGATCACCAAATTTCATCTCCCATGTCCAAAAATTCATTTTTTGATAATTTAATTTCCGGTACTAAAAATGAAATCAAAATTTTATGAATCAATCAATTAATTTTTGAATAATTGAAAATAAACAAGAACAAAATAAAAATCTAAAACAAAATCCATAAAACTTTAAAATAAAAAGTAAGTAGATGGCGGTGAAAGGTAGGGGCGTTTAATGGAGTACAAGTGCATCGTAATCGATTCTCTTTGCATGCTTTTATTTCATTGGACGAACGCGGTGCCTTCGAGACCCCCATAGCAAATAATGTAAAATCAGTAGCGCCGAGGGTGTGGCAGGCGGTGCTTTTTATAGAGTACATGAGCACCACTCACTCCACTATGGAACGAAGCAAAGGCGGCTTGCTCCAAAGATTGAACGCCGTAAATGGAGAAGCCATCAGTGGATCGTCCGATTCGGGGCGTCCTCGCTCTCACCCCTCATTCTCTCTCTCTCTCTTCTTTCCTCCCCCCCCCCCCCTTGCTTTACAACAGGCGCCGCCCCTCTTCGCTAAATTGATATTAGGTTTTTAATATTTGATATTTCTATCATGGACGTGTAGGGGTGGAGCGGCATGTGTGGTGCACGGGCGCGTAATCAGCCCGTTTGTATGCTGGGCCTCAGATGCGGGCGAGCGGCAGTGTGATGGCTCTAATCCTATTACCCTAGCCATTTGTGAAAGTTCATAGATTAAAATTCGCCGACCACCAACCACCCGCTTCTTTTGCCCTTGCGCGCCACCGCTTGCGTCGACGGCCAAACACCTGCCGTTATTGTCGTCTTTCTAGTATAGGATGACTTCATTTATACGTTAAGGAGACTTGATAATGGGATTGATCGTTTAAGGAATGTTTTTAAGGGTGGGATAAATTGTTATTTAACGTTATAAATGTAACGTTGGAATTTTATAACGGGAAATTTTTATTTTTTGGATAGTGGGGATGAAATTTAAATTACCGTATTTTATATATAACGTTAAAATATAATTAATTGTTGAGGAAATTGAAATTTATAATGAAAAAAAAAGAAATAACGTTTGTAATTGAAAAGTAATTTCGACGTTATTAAAGTGTTATCGTTTTGTAACAAAACTTTGGTACCGTAATTTTAGAAATATTCTACTACGTTAGATCTACTAATAATAACATAATTACAACATTTTCTACTAATAATAACATAATTACAACATTTTTCTACTAATAATAACATAATTACAACATTTTCTACTAATAATAACATAATTACAACATTTTCTACTAATAATAACGGAATTTTAAGTTAATTACAATGTTATACAATACGAAAAAGCACTAAAAGTGTAAAACAATAATTTTTTAAACTGTAAAACAATATTATTTCACAAAACTAAAAACAAACATTCTTTAAAATTCAAATTCATACCGTTAAAACGCTAACTATACTTTACCGCAAAGTAAACTTTTCTAAATATCAATTTACGAGATTCCATTTTCCCCCTCTCCTTATATTCCTTTTATTTTCTAGGAGTTTGATTTTTTTTTTTTTTTTTTTTTTCATTTCTGTAATTCGATTTCCGAGTTTATTTTTGCGAATGTTGAGCGTTTGCTTACTCAGTCGTGCCATGAAAGGAAACGGAGAAAAAAAAAAAAAAAAAAAAAAAAAAAAAACAAATCCTCTGTTGCGTGTGTGATGAGGCCCAATCTCGCAAAACCGAACCAACGACAGCCATTTGTTTTCGCTGAAAGCGGCTCAAGTGGCGCGTGTGATGCGCAAAGCCCACATTCGGGCGGGCATTTTCCCTGCTTCCCGCCGTGCAAAAGTCCAACCTTTTTTCTCCCATCGCGACCGAGGCCGATTTGCCGCTCGTTGACTTCCATGAATGCTTAACTAGAGCCGACTCGACCTCGTTGCACTTCCACCCCCCGCCCACTCAGTGGGAACACCGAAAGGGGAACCGGGCTCATAGGAATGACCCCCCACACACTTCTCATCATCATCATCTCCCATCCATCCCTACTTACCACCGCTCGTTAGTCCGGTCTTCTAGAAAAGGGAGGAATGATTGGGCAGATGCCTATGCTAATGGGGAATCGGTAGGGGGAGTCGTGACGTGCAGATGACGGCGTCTGATAGATGATGTTCCCGCGAGAAGGCGCAGCTGATGAGCCCGAATGCCAACGCGCGCACTGATCGACCCACATGTCTCGCATGCAAATTGATGTTGAACCCTTTGAGTTCCTAAGTAGTGTTTCAGGCAAATCACTGACCGGGGGATCTGATTCGCCAATCTGGACAATGGCGTGCATAAATCATAACATGCAGTTGTTTAACTCAGTTAAACAACTTTTATATTCAATTATTTTTATTTCCTTGTCGTTAAACTGAAACAATTACATCACTGATATAATTTATCATTTAAACTTATTTTATTTTATTGTTGGCTAAAATGTCATTGTGTCGAAAGTATACATTATGGTATCTTATTTTAATCTCTTCGTCGAGCTGTGTCGAAAAATCATTGTTTCGTAGCCCAAAAACGTGCTTGCCATTGTTAACAATAATATAAATTTACGTTTTTGTATTGTTGCGCATATTGTATTGTTGCCATATTGTATTGTTGCACATATTGTATTGTTGCACATATTGTATTGTTGCGCATATTGTATTGTTGCGCATATTGTATTGTTGCGCATATTGCATTGTTGCGCATATTGTATTGTTGCGCATATTGTATTGTTGCGCATATTGTATTGTTGCGCATATTGTATTGTTGCGCATATTGTATTGTTGCGCATATTTTAGCTATGAAACAATGATCTTCATTGAGCTGCGTCGAAAAATCATTGTTTTGTAGCCCAAAAACGTGCTTGCCATTGTTAACAATAATAGAAATTTGCGTTTTTGCATTGTTGCGCATATTGTATTGTTGCGCATATTGTATTGTTGTAGCTATGAAACAATGATCTTTATCGAACTGCGTCGAAAAATCATTGTTTCATAGTCCAAAAACGTGCTTGCCATTGTTAACAAACGAAAATACCTGTAAAATAATACAAATTTGCATTTTTGTATTGTGTACGTTTTTTAGCTACAAAACAATGCTTTTGTTTCTCTTATCGAGCTCAGTCGAAAATAAATCATTGTTTCGTAGCCCAAAAACGTGCATGCCATTGTTAACAAAAACATCTGTAAAAGTAATACAAATTTGCATTTTTGTATTGTTGCCCACATTTTTTAGCTACGAAACAATGATTTTTAATAACAAATTTGCGTTTTTATATTGTTGCGCACAATTTTAAACCACGAAACAATGATTTTTCGACTCAGCTCAACGAGGGGATTAAAACGAGATACCATAATACATACTTTCGAAACAATAACATTTACCCAACCTTACGATAAATTGTATCCACAATTCATATCGTACCTTCTAGATTTCCGTAGAACTATGATACTCCTCAAACACGTTGATACAAATTAAAACCTGATGCAATCTCAGGCGACCTATTTGGACTTTTTTAATGTCATGTCATCGTGATGATGATTGTCGTTCGTCTGCGGCATTCCACATGCTCATATTCGAGTATTAATTCGCGCTCATCATCCCCACGTTCCTGCAGAAACGAGTGCCCGGGGGTGCCCTCACACAGCCTAATTCAACGACGTTCCTGATAACACGCGGATAATTTGCATGCGATATGGCATTTAATAAACGACCAAGAGGAGGCGACACTTTTAATTCATACACATACATACACGCATGCGAATCAGGAAAAGGAAAACTCGTTCTGATGTGCAACGCACTAAACTCGTAATTCCACCGGCATTTTCGCTGCGTTCGTTAATTGTCGCTTTTTCTTGAACGGCTGAATTAGTCGGATGAGACGGTTGCGAGTACTTTCTGCCAATTTTATGCTGGGTAATTGGGAACGTGCATATGGAACAAGGCGACCTCGTTTTAACGAAAAAATTATTTTCCGTTCATTCCGAGCGGAATAAAGATTTTTTTTTCTTCTCATTAATATTCCAAATTTCGATGATTTGTTATTCGAATATTTTTAGTGGGTGGGAGATTATAAACCGGGGTTATGCAGGGAAGTTGTTGTGTCGGGGTTCATTCGTACTGCTCGTGCGCCTCTTTTATTCGGCATTAAGCGAGTCAGCCGAGCACACGGACGTTTAATCACGTGCAGTTGCGGCGTTTACGTAGCGTTGGGCATTTCAATTACCTGTTGTAATCAGGCGGCTTTGCACGAGATCAAGCACTGATGAATTCCTCGGGCGGGCGGATGCATAAATGAACGCGCTTTCACTTATCCCCGCATCCACTCCTTGCCTCGACTGCCGTCTTATTCATTCGCCGCTTCTTCTTAAAGCTCCGCCTCGAGATTGGTTCTGCTCGACACAGAATGTGGACCAATTTAACTGATAAAACCGCGTTTTCTCAATCGGATTAAGTTCTATAAGCGATGTGAAGTTTGCATATTTTTTCGTTAGAAAGTTGCTCATTCTTTAGTAGGTCTTTTTTCTATCAACAAAGTGAGTTGGAAAGAATTTTAGTTGCTTTTTCTGTAACAGTACTATATGTAACAATTGTTTGAGTACATTAAAATTATTGATGATAACACAACAATGATAGAAAGAATGAAGAAATAATAATATTGTTGGCATTGGCATATAGCGCAACAAAGTTAGCAAAAATAACAATAACAATAACAATAATAACTTGATGGTATAAATAATTCATAATACTTAACGTAAAACAATGCGTAACAGATATAATGACTTGATTATTGATGGTAACAATACTTTGCAGAATTATATACAAATACAATACATTTTTAGTAGCAATTTGATGCTGTTTGGTTAACGTAAAACAACGCGTACAGATATAATGACTTGATTTACAATATTGATGGTAACAATCCTTTGCAGAATTATAGACAATGCATTTTTAGTAGCACTTTGATGCTGTTTGGTTAATTTTTGAATAATTCTGCTTTGTAATTGGTTTCTCAAGTGAAATAGAATATTTTTTGCTTTCGGCGTAAAGTTCTGCAGATGGATTTAGACAAATATAAGTTTTGGCTAATTTTTTTTTTTTTGCTAGTACATCATATTATAAAGTGGCTGCTAGCTATGGGTGCAGTATTATTATCAAAATTTTAATCCTTCTTTTGTAGTCTAATGTTATTTGCTTTATCCTCTGTTCGCTTGTAATGCTATTATTTGGATGGATTAGAGTTGCTGTATAGATTGTGGCAGATTGCTACCATTTTGGGGATAGTGTTGCTGATAATGCAGCTGCTATGAGGACCACTAAAACTAATTTCAAACATAACTAAATTCTGCTCATAACCTAATCTGACCACCATTTTTAATCCAGGAATGCGAAAAATCAATGAACAAAAGCCGCAGAAAGCAAAAGTAGTCAGTTAACGCATTAGTTTTTGCTTCAATTTTTTTTTATTTCTTTTGTCTGTGGAATTAAATTTACTAAACTTCTTTTATCCCAAGATTGGGTAAAATTTCATCGCTGTCATCGCATTGTATTGAAAGTATGTACTACGGCATCTTTTTTTAATCTCCTCGGCGAGCTGACAGTGAGTTGAAACAATATTAAGGTTCTACCATAGCCAGCTAATTTGCCTGACGTAAATCCCACCGAGAGTTTAGGGGACATCATGTAAAAACGTGCATGTCATTATTAACAAACGAAAATGCTTGCAAAATAATATAAATTTGTATTTTCTCGCGTTTTTTATTGTTGCTTACATTTTGGGCTGCGAAACAAGTGATTTTTCGACTCCAGCTCGACGAGAGGATTAAAATACAATACCATTTTATAAATGTTTGATACAATGCACATTTCAGCTAAGATTACAAAAGACATTATTGTTTTAAATCCTTTTTGGTTGATCACCAATCATTGCGAAAATATCTCCAACATTATAATTATAATTTTCTATATCAATATAAAAAGCTTTAATAAATTTTTAGTTACTTAGTAACTGGCAAACTGCAGAGATTGTCATAATTAAAGGAAGCAGCTAATGAGAAAACTATTGTTATTTATTATAGGTGAAAAACCACATAAATGTGCGGTATGTGGCAAGGCGTTTAGTCAATCGTCCAATCTCATCACACACAGTCGCAAACACACTGGTTTCAAACCATTCGCATGTGATGTCTGTGGACGAGCGTTTCAACGCAAGGTGGACCTAAGACGACATAAGGAGACCCAGCACACCGAAATTCGACCTCTAGGCACCTGAAACCTCACTCAGGTTTATTTTTCTTTCATTTCTTTTTCAACCTTGTTTTTGTTAGTCAAATCCAATACTCGAGCATTTGAACAACTTTGAAAAAAAATGACATTCAGATAAACTGAATCCATCGCCATCTAGTGAGAAAATTAACAACTACTAACGGTGTCATTGCAGCTTTAATCACCAAAAACTCTAGCTCGAGAACCATTTCCTCTTTTTTTTTAAGTGACTTTGTCTGCTCAAAAGAGTGATGGACCAGTGACTCGAACAAGCGGACGTTAACTGTTGCCATGGTGATGTGTTTGTGAAACGCTCTTCATCTCTCAGAATCCAAGTTCCTCGTGCTGTCTAACGGCAAAAATAAATTTAAATTTTTTTTTTTAAAAAAAAAATTTATTATTATTATTATTATTATTATTATTATTATTATGATAAATTGAATTTTGAGATATGGCGGCATTAGTGATTTTTTTTGGATTTTTTTTAATTTTTGATATTTTGAAATCTTTCATCATTATTTTCGTTTATCAATTGGGTTAAATTAAAATCCACCATTTTTATTTTTCTATTTAGTTGTTTCTATAGAGCGCCATTTATGTGTGTACAATTTTAAGACTCAAAAAAAAAAAAAAAAAAAAAAAAAACAATTATCATGTAAACGATGTTAAAATTTTTATTTTTTTTTTTCTATCTAAAGATATAAAATGGTTGGTTGTAACTTCTCTCGTTTTGTTTTGTCTCGTCGGCGGCCATTTTTAAGATTGCATGTTGCTAAGATTGGTTGACGGTCACCTTGGCAACGCTTTCTTTGTTGTTTGGTATAGCGAAGGCGCCCTCTGGTCGCCACCCCTGCTAATGTAATCACGGCTGCAACGCCTCAGCGCGAGACCCCGTGATTGCATTAGGACGAACGCGCAACCCCCGGTAGAACGAAACAATGCAGAATTAGCCATGTTAATGCAATCTAGCAGGAAGTGCGTCGGGGCTACGTGAATACTCACTCCCTATCTCTCCCTCACTCAGCCTGGTCAACGTCAACGCGGAAGATGGAAACCACCGATACTCTTGGGAATGAGTGAAACGCAGGTGACGTCAGCCGTGCAACGCCGACAACAGAGCAATCAGCGTTGCTGGGGACTCGCGGGAAAATGAAGATGACGACTAAATGGATGAAGGCAAAGGGGGAGATAAATTGATCATACAGTTTTGACTATATCATCATGCCAGAAACCGGAAGCAATAACGTGGCTTTCTTGTATATGGGAATTGGTGCCAATATTTTGTCACTAGGGTTTTAAAAAATAAAAAAAAAAAAAAAACTACTGACATTAAATTAATGACTAAAATATGCATTTCTATCACAAAAAAAAAAAAAAAGTTAGCTCATGTTTTATGGATGGGGTCAGACGATGGAGGATCTTTGGTTGGTTCACATTGAACGTAATGTAACGTAACTTACAAAAATTAACGTAACTTAAGGAAAGTAACGTATAGTTTTGTTCACACTGTTTGTAGACAGTAAATGTAAACCGATCAATCAATCACGTAATTTCTCATTCCATCTCGTTTTTCATGCGAGAAGCAGCTGACTTCTCATTGGTTGCCGTAATTTCTTAAGTTACGTTACTTTCTACTTCAAAATCCATTTTGAAGTAGGTACTAAATTTACGTTTGTGATTTTAAACCCACAATACATTGCGCAGCTATCGTGCATTACATTACGGAGTGGTGTGAATACATTACGGAGTGATGTGAACTAACCATAATCCAACCAAAAATGTATGCAGAATATTTTTTAATTTTGTGACGTCAGAATGTAATATTACAAAAATTACATTTTTATTTTGTTATCATAATTTTTTATAAACAAAAGGATGAATTTAGGGATTGTTGATGGTGAGGGTTGGGGGTGTGATGGGGGTCGAGATAAGATAGGGTGATATCATTTGCGTGTTCGATTGGTCGAATGATGCGTAGCGTCTGAGGCGCGTCTCTCGGGTATGCCAGTAGGGGGCAGCCACTGATCCCTCGTCTTATTTATGATGCAAATTTATAAGCGAGGGCGGCGAACGCGAGATGTCGGCACGGGATTTGCGCGTGATCCGCGTGGGAAACTCGGGAGCCCCCGAGCAAATCCGGGGTTTTTTCGCTTTTTTCAACTTTTCTTCTCTTTTTCGCTCGACGCGCCGCATTTGGAGAATTAATGAGACCGAAGGATTGGAATGGCACGCGCGCGTTCCTCTTGTAGGTGATTTATGACCGTGATTTGTCACTCGTAATCACGTGGCCCGAGTGTGCATTGTTGAGTTTTTTTGTTTTTTTTATTTATTTTTTTGGAAAATAATTTTTTAGTTTCGGGGTGTGATGTCATCGCACGAAGCGTTATTACACAACAACATCGCGTGTTGCGTGTCGTTGCTAGGCGACGTTTGCTATTAAGAGGAATTTCCGGAGATTTTGTCTCGCACGAATGTTATTTCGGAAAGGACTAATTTCCGTTTCCGATTGCAGTTTGTATCAATTTATTTCCGGTTGGTTGATTTCCGTCCCCTCTTCATTTATTTTGTTTATTTAATCCGATAATAAACTTTGATATGAAATATAATTGGAAAGAGCAGACATTGGAGGGATGACAAAAATTTGATTGCATTTATTTAATTTTTTTTCAGATGAATTTTTATGATATTTTAGAACACTAGCTTTTATTTTTTAAGGTTCTGTCAGTTGTTTTTACATGTACACAATCAATTTCTTTATACAGCAAACCACTAAAAATACACCAATACCAAAACCGTTCGTTATAACAAGGTTTTCGCTATTAAACAGCAGGATTTCGTTATAAACAACTTCGATATAACATGGTTGGACTGTAATCAAAATATTCATTGTTTTAATGTATTTTGGGACATAATTTTTATTTGGGCATGGAAAATTCAGGTAAATTGTGTATTTTATGCACAAAAAAAAATATAGCGAAATTTAATTTTATCTTAAATTTAATGTTTTAAATTGTGTTTATGTATTATTTCAATATAACAGCACTTTTATTTGCAAAACCAAAATAAAAAAAAACACAAAACATTTTTTTCAGGTAAATTGTGTATTTTATGCACAAAAAAAAAATAAGCGAAATTTAATTTTATCTTAAATTTAATGTTTTAAATTGTGTTTATGTATTATTTCAATATAACAGCACTTTTATTTGCAAAACCAAAATAAAAAAAAAAACACAAAACATTTTTTTATATCGACTTATTTCACTTTATCACGATGACTTGCGTTTTTTTGAATGATTAAACTTCAAGTGCAAATTAAAATTGTGAACACTGAAATATCCATACTATACCTATTACCTATACCCCAAATCCAACTCACCAAAACAAAACAAAAACCAAAAAATAAACATTTCATCATCATTTCCCAACCAAAAACCACTTCCTGCTAATTTCTCCAACAAATTACACCTAAAAAAAAACAACAACTGTAATCCAAAAAATCCCCACAAGAGTACTCAAAACCAACCTCTATCACCAGATTAAACGCAATTTAATTCTCAACTACACGACAGTAAGCGCCCCTTTAATCCAAGCAGCCATTAACAACCCGCTTCAAGTGCAAACTTGACAATGTGCAAAACTCAACTTGAAAAATATGCAAAAAAAACCAAGCTACCATCATTAAAACCCTTCCCGTTACGAGTAAATCCTATTAATTGGCGCCATTTAAGCAAGAGCCACGTTTATTAATAACACTGCAGTGCAGCTCGCAGCCACTTCTCATATTGCACCTGACAGCGAAACGGAGACGCCCCAATTAAGAACCGTACTTGCCGACAGGTGCACTTGCACTACCGGAAACACTTCGGCAATTATTTTTCTAGCGTCGGGCGTTGCTTAAGTGGCTTGTGGGAAACGGAAACCTTCGCAAATGGATTTGAAAAACGAATATGAAATTACTTCGCGTTTTTTATTTTTTATTTTTTTATTTTATTTTATTTTATTTTTTTTTTTAAAGCAGGTGAGAAACAGATGAAAATTGCGGTTCAAAAGTTGGGAGGCGTGTGTCACTCGCGCATGATTGCTTCGTACACGCGCGGATTATTGACGGCTCCTTTGGCGTCGGTGGTGCAGAAACGACCCGCCCACCCATTTGGATTCAAAAGAGGAACGGCGTAAAGGAACGCCGCTATTTTCCTTGTTGTTATAGCGGAGGAAAATTCTGCAGCACAATTCCACCATTTTGGTCGGATGCAGTCAATTTCATGGCCTTTGACACACCCGTCCATCTCCCTCTCTCGGCGCCATTTCTGTCATGCAAATGTGGGAAATGCCAGCAGCGTTGTTATATTGTTTGTTTTATGTCGTTACAGATGCACTGAACTTATTTTTTTTTCTTTTTATTATTTTTTTAAAAGTTGAGAAAAGAAAAGTTTTAACAATTTTTTTTCTTTTTTTTTAAACATTTTTTTTGTATAAAGTGAATATTGTGGTGGTTCCCTAGTGGTAATCGCGTGAACTGAGTCTCCTCTTTCCAATCAGATGAGGGGGTGCTGGCGAACTCACTTTATCCATCAGCACGTTGGCAGATTGTGGTGGAGATGTTGGTGCAGTGGCAAGCCACTTAGTCGAGGCTCGGGTTTCTTTATCTGATTGGACGACCGACAATCTCCCGAACCCTTTACATTGGCAGCCCGCGTCTTTTGATTGAATTGTTCGATGCTAACGCGTCAAAGCGAGATAAACTGATTTACGAGATGGAAACTCGCAAGAACATAACAATAACAAGACTGGAAACGTATGGCGGGTGGGAATATAAGGCTTGCAAATCTTTATCGTATGGAGGATATGCATGAAAAAAGTAGCTGGAGCTAGGTTTTTGACAGTTTTATGGTCAGGAATAGCCTACTTTAGACCCAAAAATGCAATTTTTATAGATTTTTAGAATCAAATTTGCAATTTTTAGAATCAAATTTGCAATTTTTAGAATCAAATTTGCAATTTTTAGAATCAAATTTGCAATTTTTAGAATCAAATTTGCAATTTTTAGAATCAAATTTGCAATTTTTAGAATCAAATTTGCAATTTTTAGAATCAAATTTGCAATTTTTAGAATCAAATTTGCAATTTTTAGAATCAAATTTGCAATTTTTGGAATCAAATCTGCAATTCTTACAAATGCAGATTCAATTGCAGAATTTAGACTCCAAAAATGCAGTTTTTAGGCTCCAAATGCAATTTTTAGGTTCAGACCTGCAGTTCCTAGACTGAAATATGCAGCTTTTAAGTTTAAAATGCAATTTTTAGGCTAAAATTTGCAACATTTAGACTGAAATATGCAGTTCTTAAGTTCAAAATGCAATTTTTAGGCTAAAATTTGCAACATTTAGACTGAAATATGCAGTTCTTAAGTTCAAAATGCAATTTTTAGGTTAAAATTTGCAATTCCTAAACTGAAATATGCAGTTTTTAAGCTAAAAAATACAGCTTCTACTCACAAAGCCCTTGATTAAATGCCATGCCGTTGCTATTTCGCACTGCTTTTCAGAATCTAAATAAATTTTCCTGTGCTTTTCTCTACGTTAGAATAAAGCCAAAACAAGGCATATAACAGCAGTTGAAAGTCTCTGAGCTCTCAATTTGCAACCGTATATGATATTTACTTAGGACACAATGGGATTAACAAGGGATACCCAGTTAAACCCGCTCTGGTGGTGAATTGGCCGCAAGCAACGGTCGACACCAGGTGGCGCACTCGTCGAGGAATCACCAAAGGTTGAGGAAAGGTCAGTGGCGCATCAAGAGCAAAAGGGGATCACGAGGGGACTCTCGAGTGTGACGACAACGCAAAGGGGTGAGTGAGAGTGCCACGAACGGGCGGGGTCGACTCGGGTTTCTTCGACAGACGCTCTGCTCGACCAAATCCAATTACCAGAAGCCCAGGGGTAAATTGAAACGGGGGATGGTGATAAAAGTAGCAAAAGTGGGGGTGGTGATATCACTCAGTCTATTTATAGGCCTGGTTGATAATCATAACTTGTATTTTTTTTTTTTTTTTTTTTTAAAGGAATTCATTGTATTTCAATCTGTATTGATGTTGTGTAATTAGTTATTAGATTACTATGTGCATTATACCATCTGGCGGCTGGCGCGTGTTTATTAAAGGGTTATTGGATACTGTTAATATTAAAATATGTCGCTAAAAATATTTTTTCCTTTGCAAAATTAATTGTATCGATTTTATTTTTTTAAACATTTATAACGTTATATAATGAAATTGTGGTATTTATAAAGATTAGAGTTTTTTTTCTTTTGTTGAAATTATATCGTTCTAATCCGTGGAGTAGGAACTTCTTGATCGGCGAAAGCAGGGCGAGATATCACGAGATGGCGGCCTTTTTTACATTTGAAGCACTGATGATTTTGGAAGAATATCGAGGCTATTTTATGAGAATCAATGCATATGATGATTTTCCTGCTTTTGAGGATCAAGGCAAACGAAGAAATTCTAGTCTGACTTGATAACGTTTTGAAATTGAAATTTTTGTGTTTAGTTTATGATTCTGCATTGAACTCCAGGTGTTTATACTAGTGTTTATAACACGATAAAATTAAATTCAGGTGTTTATACCGTGATAAAGTGAAAATTAGAAGTTTAAGCTATCCAATACACTGAAATTCTATCTAACTTATTAATTTTTACTGTTTATATTGGAATTCTTTACTTGTTTATAACGTTATGAACTGAATTTTTTATTTTTATGACCTTATCAAATGCAATAACTATAGTGTTATCACATCGCTGATAAAAACGACCACATGGTTGTCCTAGCTATTCAACCGTTGATACATATCAGCATTTGCCGCCACTTTACTTCAGAAAAGTGGTCAAATCGGGATAAAAAAAATAAAAAAAAACAAGTCATCATTGAAAAAAAAATCAATAAAAAAAAATCGATAATTTATTTTTTCCCGGTCAAGTGTCATCTTTCCATGTGCGACCGACCAAAAAGGACAAACAAATGACTAAAAGAAAGATAACTCCCAACACCACTGTCTTATATTTGTATTACATTGTCTTTTGGGTTTAGAAGAACAGTCGGGGAGAGTGGTGTCATGAAATAAAACCAAAAAAAAAAAAACTTTTCCCGACCCCTTTGTAAAATACAACGTGTAAAACATTGTCCAAAACCCAACTCTTAGAACGGGGTTACAGTCCAGCGGTCAGGGAGTTTCATACGCAATCAATAATGCACATGGAAACACAACTCTGTCGCTTGACACCTGGAAGAGGTGGAAGCGCGAGGGGTGTGAGGGGATTTATTAATATGGCAGCAGGGACGCTTGACGCCTCGTCACGCGGGACGCCCCCGAACACACACCTCCATAATGGATGAGAAACCCACTCGAGGGGATGGTCACTCGATGCCATCGCCTCGGGGGACGCACTCACATACTTGACCACTCGTCGATTATTCACTGTTGTGCTGTCACAACTTCCTTACAACATCCCTCCAACACCTCCACCCCGACCTAAGCTTCCCCGCAGTGGCTTTGATCCGCAAAGTAGCATTTTTCCGACTCATAAAACGCCACCAAATGAGGCAAAAAGGCATTTTTGAAAAATGGCTAAATGGAGAGTGGAATCCTTCCCCGAGCTAATCCCTGGCGTTGACGGCTCACGGTAAAGGATATTGTATCATCTTTGTCCTGATGGACATCCTAATCGCATCGCAAACCACACAGACCGACGCCTACAGCGCGGTTACCCCCGTTTTTTTTTGCATGGGGGGTGTGGGGGAGGTCATCTTCATTTAACACGCGCTGACGACCCCATCTGCGTTGCTCAGTCGGCCTCGAGGGCAAACGCGTGCGCGTTTGCCGCCAAACGTTGTGCAAATAAGAGACGGTGAACGAGTATCGTTTGACGCCGCAGCGGCCAATTTGCTATCGACGGCTGAATCCGATCGGGCGTGAAAAGCCGCTCTTTTATCACCTCGTTGTAATGAAGGGAAGTTTTAGTGTTTGGGTTTTTTTTTTTTTTTTTTTTTTATAGGAGGGGGTAAAGGGGGGGGGGGGTTTGTTGTATGGAGTTAATAATAGAATGGGGTGGGTGGGGAGGTTATTGTGCGGGAAAAGGGTAGCCGGAAGGTAATCGGGGAGTTGATCGGTCTAATTGAAAAATCCAATATTGATGCCACCTCGGCTGAAAGTTGGGCGGAGAAGTGAAAATTTCTCTTTGGGGTTGGTTTTCTCTTTCGTTCCCCTCTCTCAGATCCGATTAGGACGTCATCATAATCCGTCATACGAGCCATCTTTGATTTGTCACTTTTAAGGGTGTTGCAATTTAATCCTATTTACACTCGGCCCAATGGCTGACCACATGTGGTCAGGTGATTTAGAAATTTGAATTTTTGTGGTCAGTAATGGAGTCTTGTAAAGGGTTGGTTGTATGTAAATTATTATTATTTTTTTTTTTTAATTATTTATTTATTTATTTTTTTTTTTGTAAAATGTTAATTTTTTGTGTAATGCAGCAAAGAAAGCCAAAGTGGCAAAAGATAAACAAAATGAGATATTCACGGCTATTTGAACATAAAAATACAAATTTAATTTATTTCAATAAATAAACAAATTTTGACTAATAACAAAAATTCAAATTCAGAGATTAAAATTATGTGAAATGTAAGTGGATTGCAGGAACGCCGGACATTGCGATTTTAGTGAATTTTCGAAATTGTTGAATTCTGCGAACGCCTCGGAGGGATGTTGTAATTGTAGACGGAATTGATGTAGGGGAATAAGGGGGGGGATTTGGACGGGATGTTGTCACTTCCAGTCAAGATCTTTCCAACTCTCTTCTTGCGCATTGGTTAATGAACAATCCAATAGGCGGGAATTACCTCGTTTAATTTGTCTCGAATCTCGCGGGAATTCGCGTTGTGAGGGACGGGAAGGATGAAAAAGCGAAATGTATATACATGGGTGGAATTGTATTAACTTATACAATAAGGAAAGAAAAACGAGTTGGTGGAAAGAGGGCTTAATAAGAAAAAATGGGCGTGAGTAATCCCTTCTAGTGACGTGGTTTTCATCATGGCGTCCGTGAATATTTGATCGCACTATTAATTATGGATGGGTCTCATTAATTTTTCTTTGCTGCTCTTGTTGTAGGGGTTTCTTAGCATAATAAAAAAGAAGAGTAATCATCTTTTGTGGATAGGAGGGCTGATAAATGATGAGAAAGGTTTGCATGTAGGAACATATGGCCAATGATGTAAACATGTGTAAATCCAAGTGTCTTCATATTGAATTAGTTGATTTTTAGTTGGTTTTTTGTTGGCATATAGATATACTTGATGTTTATATCTTAAATGGTGTAAATTTAAGAATTTATCTATTATACATATAAAAATTTAATAATCCATCTATTTTACATGTAAAAATTTAAATCTTTATCAATTTTACATGTAAGATTTTCACAATTTATCAATTTTACGTGTAAGAATTTAACAATTTATCAATTTTACATGTAAGAATTTCACAATTTATCAATTTTACATGTAAGAATTTCACAATTTATCAATTTTACATGTAAGAATTTCACAATTTATCAATTTTACATGTAAGAATTTCACAATTTATCAATTTTACATGTAAGAATTTCACAATTTATCAATTTTACATGTAAAAATTTATCAATTTTACGTTTCAATTTATTTGCTTAATTTGAAACAAAAATATTAAAAATCTTGCCTATGTTTGTCTGATTTCCTACACGATTGTATGGTACCGTACCGTACGATTATACGAACACAGTTTCAAAAAGTCACACTGCAAATCTGGGTGTCTAAATTTTGTTTTAGGCACTTAAGTTAAGGCACTTTAAGAACCTAAACACTGGTTCCATTTAATAGTCGTTTGGGTGAGCCTAAAATCAAGGTGACTATTTTTGAGTCACTGCAGTACGAAAATTGGCAGTTCTAAATAGACAGACTCAATTTATTAGCACCAGTTTGATCAATTCTTTGTATTATATTTATAACTGCCAATTTTGTACTGCACACTCATAGAAAAAATGTTTCCATTTTACTCCATTTTGTCCCGTGGCCAACTCCCACATTTAAAGGAGTAATAATACTTCAATTTCAGAGTTTTGATATTCCATTTTAGAGTTTTGATATTCCATTTCAAAGTACTGTTACTTCAAAAATGTAGTTTTTCACACACCAAACTCTTGTTTTGGAGTACCATTACTCTGATTATGGAGTTGGCCACAGGACAACGCATAACTCCAGAAATGGAGTAAAATGGCGACTTTTTTTCTATGAGTGCAGGGATTCAAAAATAGTCACCTTGATTTTTAGACTCACCCAAACGACTATTAAATGGAACCAGTATTAGGTTCTTAAAGTGTCTTAACTTTAGCTATCTAGATTTACAGTGCATTTATTCAAGTACAAAACAAACAACCTGCCAATATTATATAACCTACGAGTCCTCTGTATAAACTCTGCCATAAACTCTGTATTAGACTGTAATTGATACTATGATTTCTATTTCTCTCATCCAGTGCATAGCCGTATTTGTCAGTTGACTGAACCTCGCGAGATTTAAACCATAACGACGACAATCCCATGCGATGGTCGACGATAATCCATCATTAGGAAAGGAGAAGGATCTGACGTCTGATCGTCGATGAAACAATTACTCGTTTCGTGGCTCCTCAGAGACCCGCGGCTTCATTTGCCGTGAACGCGGGCCAGCCCCGGCGCTTTCAATCAGAGGCGGACGCACGCTTTTCCTCATGGGACAGCCTCATTCTATACGAAAATCCCTCTAATCAAATTTAACTCTTTATATTCTCGCTATGCAAAATTCTCCATATCACACGATTCTCTTAATTCGACGCCTTATTTTTTTTTTTTTTTTTTTTTTTTTTATTTTTTATATTTTTTATATTTTTATATGTTGTGTTGTGTTGTTTTGTTTGTTGCGCAAATCTCGGATTGGAGTGGCGCGCATCTCGGTCGCTCCAATCGGTGACTGCGTTGTCGGTTTTAATCCGCACGGAAGCAACGATCGCCGAGTTATATTTGCTTGTGCTGCGCCTTGCGCACGAGTTTGTATCGGGTCGATGAGCTGTAAGGGGGGCCGTAATCTGGGCCATCGTACCGTTGGGTGATATGATTTCTAATTACATCTGAAACATTGATGAGGTGAGGAACGCTAGCCCCCATCTTGCGCTCGCGCACGAGCCAAATAAATGGGGTATTGCCACGTCAAGTGCACGTGCGAGTTCCCATCCTCGTCGTGCATCCATCCATCCGAAACCACGGTTGCTTCTTGTGGACGCCGCCGCTTAATGGCCGTGCTGCAGGCGCAGGATGAGATTGTCTTTTGTGTTTTATCACCTCGTTCATCATCTTTTCACACTATTTTCTCAAAAAATAAAAGCCTGTTGGCTGCCCTTTCGCGAACGCTTCTCGGCCCCCTATTTCTTTTATTGCTTTCAGCGTCCGATTCCAGTTTTGATTGATCCTCGGGTTTTCTCTGACAGATGTCCATCTTCCCATATGAGTGTAGGATGTTGTCTTTTATACTTTTATATTTATTTATACATTGAGTGTTATTGCGTATAGACTGATTATAGTGTATTTATTAAGCTGTGTAATTTTTTAATTTTTATTTGTGGCGAAAATTCTGAGTAGGGCCCGTTTTGGGGCTATTGTCCAGTTTTTTTTGCGGTTTTTCATGGATTTTTTTTCAAAATGGGGGTCTTTTTGGACTTCTTTTCATCTTTTTTGTGTTTATTTTTATTTTTTTTATTTTTTTTTAGTTTTTCTAAATCGGTGACCCACTAAACTTTTTTTTATCCCAATGTTTGGAAAAATGTCATTGGCTGAGAAGTACATTGTATATATTAGACAGTTTGCGATTTCTCATACGAAATTTTTATTATCACGAGATTTTATTAAAAATCTCGTGATTTCATTTTTCGTTCCAACACTCTCGGACGAGATTTTTCAAATTGTCGTGTATACGACTTCACTTGCGCATGCGCACTGCCTACAATCGCAACAATTGTCGTGAAATTCTGCCGCCATTTTCCCTTCGCTTCGGCTGTAATTTTGGCAAAGTTGTGTCGATTACACTATCTCAGGTTAGTTTTTTAATCAGTCAAACACCTTGCACAAACCACAAGCCCAATACTTAGGCTTAATTTGTGCAAGGTGTCTTGTTTTCC
The DNA here is from genome assembly GCA_000239455.1 of Strigamia maritima. Lineage (NCBI taxonomy): Eukaryota > Metazoa > Arthropoda > Chilopoda > Geophilomorpha > Linotaeniidae > Strigamia > Strigamia maritima. Next base: position 33,320 of record JH431624.1, on the reverse strand, counting down.
TAAAAATTGCTGCTGCCGATTTAAATGTCGTATGTAATGTGTTTCGTGACCAACCGCAAACACCGATACGACATTTTATTAACGAGATTTTAAAAAACGAGAATTTTTTTAAAAATTTAAATCTCGTACGTTTTCGGTCTAGTACGAGAAATCGC
>JH431624.1:15664-31315 GCA_000239455.1 Strigamia maritima | reverse complement strand
GAAATTTTTATTATCACGAGATTTTATTAAAAATCTCGTGATTTCATTTTTCGTTCCAACACTCTCGGGCGAGATTTTTCAAATTGTCGTGTATACGACTTCACTTGCGCATGCGCACTGCCTACAATCAGAACAATTGTCGTGAAATTCTGCCGCCATTTTCCCTCCGCTTCGGCTGTAATTTTGGCAAAGTTGTGTCGATTACACTATCTCAGGTTAGTTTTTTAATCAGTCAAACACCTTGCACAAACCACAAGCCCAATACTTAGGCTTAATTTGTGCAAGGTGTCTTGTTTTCCTAAAAATTGCTGCTGCCGATTTAAATGTCGTATGTAATGTGTTTCGTGACCAACCGCAAACACCGATACGACATTTTATTAACGAGATTTTAAAAAACGAGATTTTTTTAAAAATTTAAATCTCGTTTTCGGTCTAGTACGAGAAATCGCAAACTGTCTATTATGGCATCTCATGCTCATTTTAATCCCCTCATTGAGTTAAGTCATGGAAAAAAATCTTTGTTTCGTAGGCGAAAAATGTGCGCAACAATACAAAAACAGGAATAAAAATAAAAATTTGTATTATTTTACATGTGTTTTCGTTTGTTAACAATGGAATGCACGTTTTTGGACTACGAAACAATGATTTTTCGACTCAGCCCGACGACATTTTATACTTTTATTTTACCCAACCTTGGAATAAAAAAAGAGTATAGTGCATAGGGTCCCCGATGGGGTCCCATTTCCTTCAGGTATATCAGGATTATCAGCCTCTGCGAAGACTAGTTTGAGCCTGTAGATGGCGCATTGGTTTAATTGCAGCCCCTAGCGATGGAATGGGGAATTATACAATTCAGTTTAATAAATGATAAATGTAATGGAGCCATTTGAACAGTAAATTAGTTTGTCTCAGGGCAATTGCTAGTGCGCCCTTTTTCTCTGCTCCTCGACCCTTCACATCTCGTAAATGTAGCACTGCTTCAATTTGCCTGCTGCTGAACAATTTTATTGCCAACTATACACCAATTGGCCCCAATAATTGCTTCTTATATTTTTTATTTTTTATATTTCATTTATTCTCTGTTATTAGTATTTTGTTGAAATCCACAACTAAAAAGGTCAGTTTTTTTCCTATTTCTTGATCTAGTCCTAATTTTATTAATGTCACGTTTATATCTCTGTTAACAGTTGAAGCCCATTGATTTGTGAGTGTCAATTTAATGGCGCCGTTGCGTCTGCATCCTTCGACGACTCGCAGCGGAAGAAATCCAGCCGAAACGATGACCGATCGCCGGTTTCGAGTGTAGTTATTATTGAATTTAAATTCTGCACCTGAAATGACTCAATATAAATTATTTAATTTTGCAAATGTTGATATATGGTTAAGTCGAGGGGAGAGTAGGAAATTGTAGTCTAGAGGGGTGTTTAAGTGAGATAGGGAACAGCCGGTCCCGTGACTCGGTCAGCCATTGCCATAAATCTCGAATAAAATGATGAGGGCACCTCTTAATGCATAAGTACGAGTCCGGATGATTCAGTTAAGATATTCGTTGACTTGATCTTTGTCAATGTGATCGTGGTGGTATTTAAAAAATAAAATAAAATTTTTGGTGGATTAATGTTGCAAGAATGTTGAAATTATTTATTTGAATTTTTAATTTGAAAGCGGTAAAAAATTAAAATTATTAATTTTTCCCATAGGAATAACATGGAGAAATTTTAAATGCATTGGAGTGGGGGAAGCGCATTGAAAGCATTAAAAGATCAGGAGGACAAAGTAGTAAATGTTGAAAATCAATTTTCCTTGACGTTTTATTATCATATAATCAAAAAATACAAAATTAGTCATTGATTTAACGTTTTTTATATTTTTTTTTAAACTTTTTCCATTGAAAATGATAGAAACTCTTTAATATTTTGTTTTAGCGCAGTGCAAAATGTCGAGATTTTCTTCTGTACTTTGTTATTAATTCGGAGGAAAAGTTTGGAACGAGTAAAGAAGCAATCAGATGCGAATCTGTCGGTTCGGTTCTTTTTGTGGTGATTGATTTAGTTTCATTTGGTCGTTCCTGTACCCGTATGATGAGAAGACGCCCAGGCTCCAGCGCAATTGACCTCAATTTCACGGTCTGCGGCCAAGCGGGCAATTTTAAAATGGAAAATAAGCGCTAAGGCGCCGAATCAGAGACGTTAATCCGGAGACTTCCTTATCATGAACCCCCTCCGACATCCGCCCACGCGCCCTTCGCGGCGCCAAACCACTTGTCAATTGACTAACATTGCTCATGTTGGTTGTCTGGCCGTTGACTCTCAAATCTGCATTCGTCGATCTTAAATGTTCCCACGACTCAAAAACTTAATTTACTTACTGCATTTTATTAAATGTGTCATGCAATCTTTTGGTTGGGCTCTAGTGGATAGGTAGCGACATCTATTGGCAGTTTTTAACATGTGTTGTTCATTGATCCTGGTACTGTGAGTGTTTGTTTTTGCTGTTAGCAAATTTTCTGTAAATTTGTTTTTAAATTTTGAAATTATTTATAACATTTTAATTTCTTATAAGGGTGAAAATGACCCCTTTGATGTTAAAGATGATTAAATCATGAGTGTTGATAAATAATCTAGGTTCGTATTTTACTTTGGTATCAAGATATTGAATACCGTAGTCTGATGAAATAATACCTGAGAAATGATACCCGAACCTGTAACCAATGTGTACTTGTACGAGATTCAATGCTGAGTTAGTGAATGAATTCTAATTTTACACTGCCAGTGCTGGTTAGGTATGTTTAGGCAAAATTTATCCGTTGCAGAAAAATAAATTTCCTATTTTCCAAAACTCCACATTAAAATACAAAATGTAATTCACAAAAGTGTCAATTTTATTTTTTCAACATGGTTAACAAAATAAAAGGGAATGGTGATTTTATTATTATTATTATTATAATTTTTTTTTTAAACTTTAGTTTTTTATATTTCATTTCATAACAAATACAGTATAAATTCCACTAAGTTTATTATCTTAATCCATATAATATTCACATGACTTCCTTCAACAGTATTAAAAAAAAACTGATCATCGCATTAGTAAATAATGGCAAATTTGACAACAAGTAGTGAATTAATACAAAGAATTATTTTTCAATTTCATTTTCCTTAATTTCTAATCCAATAGAGATCCTTCACCATTTTTTCTTATGCGCATCCATGGACACCCCGCCGGGACCGAGCGAAACCACCATGAGCAATCCACCCACAACTGACAGCGTTTGGAAAAAGTCATATTTAAGAAAATCTCTCATTGGTTTGTTGGCTGGGATATTCCACCAAGCATTAACATAAAAGTTTATCGCTGTCAACCAAAGGACCAATAGCAAAGCGGATAACTTGGTCTTGAACCCGACGGTGACGAGAACCATCAGAGCCGATCCCACCATATCGTGGATCATTTGTGGTAGCGAAAATTCGAAGCGTAAACAAGTTATGAACATGAAGGCTAATAGTACACGACCGGTCAGCTGCAAATAGGTCTTGGGTTTGTTTTCTCCCATGGTGGGAACTCCAGCGAACAGCGACTTGCTATCTGGTCTGCTTTCGGCCAGCAGTAATAAAAGCGCACCGATTAAAGCGAGGTTTCTGCAAGAAAAATCAATGAATGAGTGACCAAAGGTTGTATTCATACAAGGTTAATTAATTAGCTCAATGAATCACTTATTTCCATTTGACTTTTAAATTTTACAGTTTGGAGAATGTTTTACCTCAGGAGGAAATGAACGTCCCAAAGAATACTGTAGGCGAAGGTCTGTGGATAAACAAAAATGAAAATCAGCAACAAAAAAAAAATTCAAGAATTTTCAATTTTGTTGTGTGGTATGAAATTAAAACAATAAAAACAGAGTTAATGTCAACCACGGCCAAAAGCGGTGTTAAGGTCTACTCAAGACCACCCTTAATGGAGAAAAATACCTTAAAGATTTTACGACATCACATTTTTTATTGGTCCATTGGATCAAGCATCATTTAAAACCCTAAAATAATTTTTCAGGGATTGTTTGAAGACTATTAAAAGGTTAAAACACAATGTTGAAGTTGTGAAAACGAGCAGACGACAATATGAAAAAGTGAGAGATAAAAAAGCGAGATCAAATCGAGAATTTGCTCGATTGTTACCAGTCGTCACGTAAACCCTATGTATTTAAGTATGAGGATACCAACAAACAGCACCCTGCTAGCAGTGGCCAACAATGTCCCTCGCCAAGATCAAATAAGCTGTTCGGGATACGAAATAATTATTTTAAAAGTGTTCTGAAAACTTTAAAAAATAAATAAAAATCATTTAGGTCATTTTAAGGGATGGCAAAAATTATTCAGCTACAAAATATCTGATGTCGTAAACCCTTTAAGTCAAATCAACAAAACGTTCAAAAGTGCAAAATGGACAAGTGTTTCAGAAATTAATAAAATGTAGTATTCTTTTTAACTGAATTTTAAGACACGATATTTGTCATGTGATAACAAATCGGTGTTACCAAATAAACACCAAGTCTATTACTGAATCTGCAGGCGAAATTATATAGTGATAGAGTAAATCATTTACTAAGTTTACATGAACGCGCTTTTCTGGAAAATGACATCATTTCTCAAGTGGAAAAGTAAAAAATGGAGTATTCTCTCTAATTTCCACTTTTCCACTTGATAAATAATGACGTCATTTTCCAGAAAAGCATGTTCGTGTAAACTTAGTAAGTGTCTAATGCTTAGTTCACACTTGAACCACTTTTGTAGAAGTTATGACTTTCTAAAAGTTTAATTTCTACAACTTTCAATTCATCTTCTTCTTCCTGTTCACACTTGCGAAAAAGTTTTGTAGAAGTCATTTAACTTGTCCGAAAGTCCTATTATAGCCCAAGACGGTGAATCGGTTGGCAATTATTTTGTAAACAATGCGATTTTGCTTCATTGAAGCTAAATCACATTGTATTTTATCGTACTAAATATCAAAAAGTGATTTTATTTCACCTTCTTCAGCCCATGTGCTCCACTTGGCCGCCATTTTATTTGAATGAAATCTGGCCACTGGTCAGCCGCATGATTGGTGAGGGGGGCGTGTTTTAGAGGTGTGACGTCAGGTTATAGAAGAGATTTCTTAAACTTAAGTTGTAGAAAAGTCGGCCAAATGTTTGATCTTAGTTGTATAAAACCGGATCAAGTGTGAACGCAAGACTTTCTGAAAGTGAGTGGGTTTTGTACAAAAGTGGTTTAAGTGTGAACAGGGCACATCTATTGCAAAGACATGGATCCCTGGCCAGATGGATAAATTTCAAGTTTTTCAGTTGGCCAACAACCAAAATTCAAAAACTATTTTGACTCGATCACTGTTGTACATCTCTTTTTTTTCTCGTCTTTTGTTCTCAAATCTCATTACATTTTTCCATCACCAACCATCCAGTCAATATCCAGCTGCACTTTTGCGAATCTAAAACAGAAAATATTAATAAAACAAAACACAATTTTTTACCTGAAGTACGACAATGCCAAAAAGAGTTCCACAAGCTACAGGGACGTAGAGCCGGCATACGACCATAATACAGCCAGCAAGTTGGCCAACGAGATTAGTGAAGACAAAAATGGAAGCGAAGAACCAGCCACAACCCCAAGACAAATCCATGTATTCGCGTTGTTCGTTCCATTGAGTCCACATGCGAATACCGTCTTCGAGAAATGTGCTCACAAGACAAATACGGGCTAATGTAGGAAGTATGTATTTACCACGCCGCAACACCTATAAAAAAAATAATAATAATATACATTGTCAATTGATGTAGAACATCTAATTAATCTCGAATGAAATACACCAGCGGTTCCCAACTTGTGCTACGCCACATCATGCCAAGTGTTATGGGAGTGGAACACCCAAAAATTAAAATTCCATTATAAATTAAAAAAGAATAATTTTCAACCTTAAAATAATTTTGTGGTGGTATGGTACACAATTTTTTCGGATTTTTGTAAGTGGTACAAATTGAAATAAGGTTGGGAACCGCTGAAATATAAAATTAAAGAAAATTGTAATAAATTTTATCTTTTTTTAAAACATTATACAGATTTGCACTGATTTCTATGCAAATGGAGAGAAAATGAGAACAAAATCATAAAAAGGGTCACTAGAAATGTCATTGACTCATTAATGGTACTCCAAATTTAAAAAATATTATAACTGGTATAACATTCTTAAAAATTGAAATTTGCTCTTTTCTAATTATAAACGTAACAACAATATTTTTTCTTAAAAAAAAAGTATGTCTTTATATTTTGCTTGGGGAGGCCTTTCACTTAAAAGCATCTTGGCATTATGGTTCCATCTGGAAAAAAGGATAAAAATGATTAGTACAGTTTATTCTTACGTTACCTGGTCAGCCACATCTTCGGCTTTGCTTAGAAGCTCGTTTTGCTGAGGCATTTTGTCGCCGCCGATTATTTTGACTCGTGGCAGTCGACTATGCCAATCGGCACCTGAATTTTATAAGAAAAATTTCTTAAAATGTCTTTAAAAGTATCGGACGATTATATCTTATGTTATTTTGTGTGCTGTAAATACGTAATAGGTAATTCATGATTTGCTTAATATCAATTTTACCTTACTATCAAGCGTAAGCGGGGAGTATGTGGCAATTGATAGAATCGCGCCACGTTTGGCTTGCTGCTTGCATGTGAGTTGAACTTCCGGTCTATTTCTAAACGGTATTTCCGATCACGTGCACATATTTGATTTTTTTTATTTGATTTTTGTTAGTTTTTTTGAAAAAAATTTTTGCTTGACGAAAATGACAATATTATTTTTTTAAATAAATTCTAAGTAAATATATTATTTCTTGGGTATAGGGTAGTACATTTTAAGACAATTGATTTATTCACAGATTTTATAAAATTTATGTTTTTTTAAAAAAATTAAAGAAAACTGATTATTTCAACGGATAACTTCGTCACCAGATGTCGGTATCGCATTACCAGCCAATAAACAGGCGCGATATTGTAAATGGTATTAAAATGGCGACTACGGCCGAGCTGAACTTGGCACGGAAAAAACTAATGGATGCAGTCGGAGAAAATAACACAAAAGTGTAAGTCATATATGTAGAAATTGATAGTAAATTCAAAGTTTAAAGTGCACAGTAATAAATGATATAAACATTAAACAGAAACTGTAAAAAAAACTGCTAAAAAGTGCGTTCGTTTTGATTTATTATAATTTATATTATTTTTTTTGATTCAGGTATTTTGCGAGTATGAAAGCATGGTTCCGGCAAAAGGTAAAATAAGTTTATTTACGCTGTTTTAAATTTTTTGAATTTTTTCTTTATGAAATTTAGTCATCAAAAGAGGAATTTGATATCGAGGCTCGCAAACTGCTGCCATCTGATGCAAGTAAGCGTGAAAATTAAAACCGTTACATTTGAATTTGAATCTATATTTTATTTTATTTTGTTTTTATTTATTTTATTTAGTCAGGTATCACAATGAGTTTCTACTGGCTATTTTGAACAAATGCCAAAGTCTCACATCAAATCACGGTAAATTTAATTTCATGAATAATATTAATATTTTGCATTTTTTTTTTTTATTTTTTAAAAAAAATGGAGGAAACGAATCGAAATTTTGCCGCGCGGAATTGCAAGTCAACGAAAATCTAAACGCATACGTTTCTTCTGGAGGAAATTTTAAGAACTATGTGTGTTTTTTTCTATTGAAAAATTGTTCAAATTATTCGAAATGTAATCGATATTGTTATAAATTTGATAAACCATTCTAAAAAAAAAATCAAAGTCTAGAAAGCAGAGCCTTAGCACGGTTATTCGGCTTCTGGAACCCAGTAAAGCCTTCAGACGTAAAAAAAAAAAAACCAACCGAAATTTGGAATTTTTTTTATTTAAAATTAACTTTGAAGCATAAAAATTCACTACGAGGCATAAAAGTGCATTTCGACTTTTCGAGGCATCATCTAACTTTTTCAGACCAAAAATGCATAAAAATACTGCACTTTTAGATCAAAATTGTAACAAAATCATGACAAAAATTGAAAAATTGGAAACTTTTTAAAGAAAAAAAAAAAAATCGATTTTTAAGCTCAAACATGTTCAGATATTTTTTTTTTTTTTCTTAAAAAAAAATATAATATCTGAACAGATCATCAGAGGAATGGCATTTTGACTTGCGAAAGCCTGAAAATTAAATTTTCATATTTTTAATTTTTATATAGGAAGCAAAGACTCGTCCAGTGCAGGTCACAGCCTGATGAAAGAGAAACTACGGAAAGGCAAAGGAAAAAAGAAACCTCGCACAATGCGAGCGACATTTGAGGTATAATCAGCTCTCTAGAATAAAATATTAAATTTATTACGTCACAACTTCAATTTTGTCTGATTTCTCCAGCGTAGGTTCCAATCTGCAAACCCCCTCCTCTATGCACCCCAAGTCGTTCCAAAAGACGCAGCCGAAGAAGAACGCGTTGTATTGTGTTCACGCGAGGCTACTTTACCCGCTCTTGCAATGGTTCACGGCCGTATGTTCATTACGGCTTGGGATTGCGGTCTAGACAATGTCGAAGATGATGCCGTACGACTCATGCTGTACGCTGTCGAGGTATAACATAAAAAAAAAAAAAATATATATTTTTTTGTTTAATTTAAAATTAATTTTTTTTTTTTTGTTAAAATAGTTTCAATTGAAGCTGATTTTAACGGCGGTTTTAAGTCGTCGCCATGGATATACTTTAAGAGAAGGAAAATTTATGCACAGTATAGGTACCCCGGCTCCTGATCCATACAGACTGAATACCCTGCGGATTATGCAAGGGACAATGAATGAGAGGTATTTTTAAAAAATATTTATTTTTAGATTTTAATTGAATTTATTATTTTTTTAGTTCTATGGGGATCTGCGGTAATGGCGAACAAGTTCCAAGTATTAAACCAACTTTTGAACAAGCAGAGGCGAATGCTGTCGCTCATTTAGCATGCAGTAAGCAAAGCGATCGAGTTTTGGCGCCAGTTTCATTGCAAGATGTGTTTGAAGCATTACAGGTTTTATATTTTAATTATAAATTTTATTTTATTTTATTTCATTTGTTTTTTTTTTTTTTTTTTTTTTTTTTTAAAGGTGAATCGCAGTGCAGTTCAATCACATTCCGTTTACGCGGTTAATATGGAGCGACTTATTTCTCGATTCACTCATCCATCTCATGAAGAGTTAGAGCAGGATTCAATTAGGAGACAAGAAATTGATTGTAGATTACAACTGCAAATGTTTAATTGAATAAATTTCAATAGCACTGTATTTATTTTTATCCGTAATTCTAGCGAAATTAAATGAAATTACTTATTTCATTACTTATTTTCTGCGTAATTCTCTGCCCGATTTTTTAGGTACATGATGAAAAGCCCTATACCAATTCTGGGTATTTTTTAACGTTAAAAGTATTTTGAAAACTTGGTCCATCTTGAGTGTCTTCCGTCCACCACACCAACTAAAAACCAAACGAAAATTAACACAAAAAAAAATAAAATTAATCCCTCAAAATAAGTCTTACTGCATGTATTTATCTAGCGGAAGTCTGGCTGTCCTCAACCCTTCTTCAGTGGATTTAGCCAACGACCAAGCCTCGTTTGGTTCAGGCGTCACCAGCGCTCCAATTATATAGACATCGTCATGATTAAAAAAGTCCAATTCATTATCAGAATGTGGAGTTAAATACAACAATTTTTCTTTCGGGAAAAAGTCTAAATAACTCTTTTCACTGACATTAAACAAACACTCTTTCGTCCGTAAATGAGGAATTACTTTACAAATTCCGCTCTCGAGGTCGGTGTTTGGTTGTAAATTACAGAAATAAATATCGAAAGGTTCCCTATTGAATTTGTTAAAATCGTAAATGTGTGTAAATTCATTGATGCATATTCTTTTTTCTTCGTCATTCATAACGTCGCCATAATCGAAGTCAAAAACTACTTTTTGTCCAAACATAATGGCGTCAAATGAATTGCAATTGTAGAAACGATTCATAGCAGATTCGCTTATTTCAGAGAATAAATTATTCTTCAATTGGCACGTATTGTAAGGCTTATTTTGCTCATATTCCACTAGCTCCTCGTCTCGTTTTCTGTCGTCTATTAGCCGCATTTCACTTTCATGTAAAAGTTTATAAAATTCTAATCGTTCAGATTTGGTGTCAATGTTTAATAAATGGTTCCAGTATTTTTTTGACACTTTAATCGGGCTCTTCAGTGCTTGTAATTCAAGTTCAATCGTTTTTCTTTTATTTGTAACTCCGTTGTCTTGTGCAGGTGCTATATTGGTGTGTGTTGTTCTCCTAGGTAATGATAGTCGGCTAAAGACGGGAAAAAATCTATGAATGCATTTCAAAAGGGAAGCCATTGTCAGGTTTTCTTCTTAAAAAAATAAAATAATAATTTAAAAAAGGTGAATGTTCTCGTAGTTGTAGGTAGTTACCTTCAAGATGTAAAAATATCGATAAAAATCTATTTCATTAGTCGATTTTATGCGGTTGTGTGAAACTGCGCATGCGCTGTGAGGTTTGCTGCCCTGGTGGAAAACACATGGCCTCTTGCCGGTAAACCCAGGAATAAGTGGGAAAATGCTGAAACAACGTCTATTTTTCAGATTGGATAAAGTATAGATATCAAATAATATAATAATATACTAGTTTTTAATTGTGCATTATGGTCTTGTTTTTCTAGCTGATACGACAGGATGCATTTAACATGAGAAATAAAATTGCGCGGCAAAGTTGTCACGATTGCATCACATTTATGCAGTGTGAGTGATCTGATCATAATTTATAAGTTTCGTGTATTTATTTTATAATTTGAATTTCAGTAAGACGTAATTATACTAAGACTCCGGAAGAAGAACGATTTAAAATAACAAAAACAGGACAAAATGGCTGTGGAGATGTGAAATTCTATTCATCTTACACACGACTTACTAGAAAACCGTTAATTGAATACCAACAAGGTGTAAAGTCTTTAATTTATGATGAAATGGACGTTCTTTCTTTTTTGGATATTTGCATTAACTCCGATATGGTGCTATTATATGAGAAGAATTAAAATGTTTCAAATTTATTTGTTTTTTCTTTGATTTTAGACGAGTTTGGCGTATAAGTCGTTATGTTACTACCATGAAAACGGATCTGTAAAAGATATATGTGTGTATAACTGCCTGCTTGAAGCTTATGCTGCTGAAGGAAACTGGAACTCGTTTGAAAACGTCATGAAAATGATTTCTAATGGCAATGTGAAACCGAATTTACAAACTTATATTTATGCCATTGAATGTGCTTATCGAGCAGATAAAAATCAATTGATAAATACGATTTTGAACGAAATTAAATCGAATGTAAGTTGTTGTGTTGTTTTAATTTTAATTTAATGTAATTAATTGATTTGTTTAGGGTTTTGATGTTAATAACTTATTTATTCAATGTAATTTGATGGGAGATCAACGAGAAGTTGTATTAAAGGTAAAAAAATTTACTAAAGTGTTAAAATTATAATTTCTTTAAAGTTTTACTTTTGTTTTAGGCAATTCGATCACAACTTGCTGATTTTGAACCAACGAAAAGGACTTTATCTCAAACTTATACTAACAATTTGCTTCAAAGTCTTGATAAAAGTTTGCCGAATGTAAGTAAAATCGCTTTGGTTAAGGAATATTGATTTTAATTGATAGAAATTTGTAGGATGAAATTTATAATCCATTAGGGCTGCATGAAGATGCGTCAAATTTGAAGTATTTGGCAGAAAAAGAAATTGAGGAGCAAATAAGAGGGTATAAAAGGATCCCTCGAGTCGATCATACTCCAGAATTTTGCAAAGAAAACGAGGAATTGGTAATTAGGAAATGTTTTTAGTGAAGATTTATTTATAAATATAATTTTTATTTAATAGATTAAGAAAATAAAAGAGTATGAATCGAAATGGATAAAAGAAATGTTGCTTATGTTTCAAAATAAACTGAATGAATATCGTAAATTTCATGGTAACTACGCAATTACCCCCAAAAGAATTAGAAATTTAATATTTATTTACTTTGCAGATGAAAGTGACGGAAAAATTTGTTTATTTCCATATTTGTCTGCTTTAAAACCGGAGGAAGTCGTCGATTTGATGTTTCAGGTTGCAAAAAAAATAATATTATGAATTATTTATATTAATTTTTTTTTATTTTTTTTTTTTTTTAGAATTTTGTTAGTTTGACATTTGTTCCTGTTGCGTCTGACATCTCGATTTTACACGAAAAGTTAGGATTTTCTGTAATGGACAAATATTTTTTACAAAATAACATAAAATCTGATACCTTTAAATGCGTAAGTAATTTATATAAATTGAAAATTTTGTTTTAAGAATTAATGAGAGTTTTTTTTTAAGACCAGGAAATTATATAATGAGTTTTGCAATTATTTTGTGAATCCAAAATTAACATCTCAATTCACTGGAAGACAATATTGGAATTTTTTGAAGGAGAAATATTCGGAAGAACTAGTTGATGTACTCGTGCTAAATCATCTTTAGAAATACCTTTTTATTCAGTTTTTTTTTTTTTTTTTTTTTTTTTTAGGAACGATCGGAGATAAAATGGCCGCAAGGAGTTTTAACACAAGTAAAATAATTTAAATTTGAATAATTTTTCAATTTTACAAATTTTTTTAATATTAGATAGGGGAAATAATGTTTTCCATAATGACAAAAGTTATACAAATTGACTGGAATTTCTTAGAAAATAACACGGGATCTTATCAAAAGCAAGAAATTTTATATATGTTTTACGTTTTGTATAATTAGGTTTTAATTTTGATGGTTTTCAGGCATATTCTATCTCCATTTGTTTACAATAATCGAGAATATAACGGCATAGAACGTATTGAAATTAAGGTATATATGTTTTTTAAATAACATTTTTATAATTTATTATATTTTTTGTTTTAATTTATTTTTTTCTTTATTATTATATTGCAGACTAATTTTAGTGCGAGAAAATATTTCGGACTTGTAAACGCGGGTGAATTCAAATTAAATCTGGGCGACTTTCCAATGCTTTCTCCGCCTATTCCATGGACTTCTATGAGTTTTGGTGGATACATATTGAATCACAGATTCAGTGATCGAGGTAATTTTCAAAAAAAAAAATGAATATAAAAATTAAAATTATTAACTTGCATTTTACAGCTTTTCTTCGCGTTAATGAAGCGAAGCAAGAATATCATTTAAGAAAATCAAATGTGCGAAATTTATTTCCGTATTTCGATGCGGCGAATAACTTAGCAGAAAGTCCATGGAGAATCAACAAAAAAGTACATAATTAAAATTGTCGTTTAAAATTATACCAATTACGTAATTTCAGATCCTAGATACTTTATTAGAAGTTTTCAATAACTGGGACAATCCAGCCATGGACGGTTTCACCTCGTACCAAACCGAAACGTAAAAAGAACTCAATTTTAAAAAAACTTAGAATAATACATAAATTAATAACTATTTTTTTTTAACAGAAATAAACAGATGACTAAACTTTTATTCGGCGTTAAACAAGCAAAAAGCTTTGACACAAAGGTCTTTCATTGGTTGACTAAATTATCAGTTGCTAATGAAGTAAATTTATTTATTTATTTATTTATTTAAAAAAAAATTTTTTATTAAAATTGTATTGCAGTTGCGTGACAGTGTGTTTTGGTTTCCACATTTCATCGATTTTCGTGGACGTATTTATCCAATGTCGAAATATCTGAATTACCAATGTAAGACATTTAATTTTAAATGCATTAAGTTTGATAATTAATAGCCATTTTGTTTATAACTTAGGGTCCGATGCGGATAGAGGGCTCTTAATATTCGCACGAGGAGAACCTCTTGGAAAGGACGGTCTGGATTGGCTTAAACTTCAGTTAATTAGCTTAACTGATGGATCACGAAACAAGTATAATGTATAATTTTATATATTTTTTTTATTGACTTAATTTTATTTTTTTCACGCTCTCATTAGGACTTCGCTGAAAGACAGAATTGAGTATTGCGATGAATTGCTTCCTGAAATTATGGATTCAGCCGATAATCCCCTGAAAGTCCGTTTTATAGTAATTTTTCAATTTTTGAATATTTTAAATAATATTTTATTTTTTAATGAATAGGGAAATGGTTGGTGGAAAACATCGAGTAAACCTTGGCAAACGTTAGCGTGTTGTATTGAAATAACTTCTGCTATCAGATCGCCGGATCCACAGTCTTACGTATGTCACTTACCGGTACATCAAGATGGCTACTGCAACGGTTTGCAGCATTTCGCAGCACTGGGAAGAGATTTGGAAACGGCGAGAGAAGTTAATTTGGCACCAAATAAAACTCCTAAAGATTTATACAGCAAAATTACAGATAATGTAAATTTATAATAATTAAAATAATTAATAATTATATTTTTAAAAATAATAATCACAAATTTTAGATCGAAGAAATGCGTAAGAAAGATGCTGCAAAAGGAAATCGGTTTGCTCGCAGTTTAGAGGGAATTGTCACTCGACAGGTCAGTAAATAAAATTAATAAATGAAATTTTTTAAAAATAATTATTTTCTTCAGTTTGTGAAAATGCCGCTTTTGATGATGGTTTACGATATAAATTTAGAAGGGACGTTGTTTCATGTCTCTGATCAACTCAAAGACATTTCGACTTTCCCATATGATCAAAGGAAATTAGCTTCTCAATATTTTGTTGACAAATTATGGACGTTTTTCCAGGCCGAGTTTCCAAAAGTTAATGAAATTCAAAATTGGATCAGCGATTGCGCAAAACACATTTCACAAACCCATAGTCAACCGGTGAAATGGGTCACGCCAATTGGATTACCTGTTGTTCAACAATATTATGAAATTGGAAAGCCATTTGGCAAGAAAACGGTAATAGTGTAGTAATTTATTGTTATGGATTATTAAATTATACAAATTTATTTATTTTAGTTGTACAAAGCTGCTACAAAAGCGTACGTATTTAATTTTTGGTTTTTACTGGATTTTGTTCCAATTTTTTCGGTTTTTTCAGGCTAAATGTTCAGAAACAATCTTCAGGATTTCCAGCTAATTTTATCCAATCACTCGATGCATCTCATATGGTCTTAACGTCGTTGTTTTGTCGAAGGTATTTGTTTTTTGTATTGTTCTGATATTTTTAATTGAAATATTTCTCTTATTTAGGCATGGTATTGCTTTTGTTAGTATTCACGACAGTTTTTGGTCACATCCTAGTCGTGCAGCTCAAATGAATAAAGTAGGTTATTTGTTTGGGCACAGTATAAAAGGAAGAACGGGCTGAACGGGCTGAACAGGCTGAACAGTCGGTATATCTAAAACCCGATATCTAAAACCAGACTCAATAAGATGATCTGGTTCATCCCAATTTGGAAAAAATAAAAGGCTGAACATGATGAACCAAGGTGGTTCATCCCAATTTGGAAAAAAAAAGACTGAACAAGCTGAACCAAGGTGGTTCATCCAAATTTGGAAGAAAAAAGACTGAACAGGCTGAACCAAGGTGGTTCATCCAAATTTGGAAAAAATAAAAGACTGAACAGGCTGAACCAAGGTGGTT